>CM050426.1:10722895-11092895 GCA_027564155.1 Gymnocypris eckloni scoliostomus | reverse complement strand
TGCGTCTATGAAAGCAGCGTAGCCTCTGAATATAGTTTTGGTTTAGCTACGAGCCCGAAGCTATCCATTAAATATTAACGCGGCCCGAAAGCATTTCGGGACCCGCGGGCTCGGGTCGGGAAGCAGACCTCTATCATGAACAGCCTGAATGACGGCACTTATTATGTGAACATTAATTTTAACGTCTGTTTTCATAACAATAACCTGTTTCATATATTAAATGTTCACATGCTCTGGAAGAAGACGAGAGTGCAATCTGTTCACACTTAGTCCGGGGAACTTTTAATTGAAACGAGGGAACGAATATAGATCCCTGCAGCTTATCAGAATTCTCCGCCGGAGTCCGAACGGAGCCCGTGTCTTTCTCTCTCTCTTTCCTCCACATTACAAAGCTGCTGCTGCAGCCATTAAAATAGTTCCGAATAATTCGTTTCGTTTCTTTATTAATTTAATTCAGAAATATGATTGGAACATTTTATGTTCAATAAATTATTATTATTCAAGTTTTTGTTTTTTTAAATACCAGCGGCCAGCGCAAGTTTGATCAGTTTATCTTTCTCAAATAAATAACTAAATAAATAAGATTAATGTCATATTTTAAGAATAAATAAATGTTATATTGCGTGAAGTTAAAGTGAAAATTACACCTGAATACTCCGCTAATAAAAAAAAAAGTCTGTGGCATCCAACCTGTCATTCTTCACATTTAACACGAAAAACAGCACAAATCTTTTTTACATAAATATTTATGGTTATCAACCAGTGGAATATTACATTATTTATTCAACAAAAAAACTGAATGCAGCGAGCTCGTCAGGACTTCATAAATGGGAAACCGGACGTTTCTGATAGCACGTGAATGTGGCAGAGAAGCACTCTCGCTCAGCTCAGGGGAGTGCATCGTTTTGTTAACTTTGTGGTTTATTATTTTGAGTTTTTGATGCTGAAACAAACGGCCCTCTCACTATGTATTGGCTTAACAGGTCTATTGTTCACGCAATCAGGATGCATGTATCAGAAGTTCCGTGCTCCGGCGCGGTTAGCGCTCACACTACATATGTGCCGCGCCAGAGTCCAAATTAACCGCACTCTGGCCCACCTCTTACAACCAAGCCAGGGCCTGCTAAACAAACCGAGTCCGAGCGGTCCGAGTCTCGGGCACGGTTCAAAACACCCAGTGTGGGTAAACCTTTAGAAAATAATCGCATAACCTAATCGATATTCTATAATTAAATTGACTATTCGAAAATCGTGACCCATCCCTATATATATATATATATATTCTATGTATATGTGAGTAATCAAATCCAACAAAACAAGATGCAACCAGAGCATCGGTTCAATATTCCGCTTTGTGTGTGTGCACTCCGCTCAGTCGTTCACGGCCAAAGCAAACGCTCCGCTAATGTTCCGCTCACGCTCACCGGTAAACCGAAACCCGCTCAAATCACGCGCTCACATTAAATGTCTCCAGTAACGTTAGGCCTATTTATTTTTTCCTGTTTATAGTGACATTATTGAATACATGTCTCAATTAAAGCAGTAGTCCGATAAGAAATGGTTATGTTTCAGGGTGAAATTGTTCATTTAAATTAGGGATGTTCATTAACCGTTAACCGACCGATAATAATTTTGACCCATTAATACAATCAGTTAAATGGTTTAAAGTAACTTATTTATTTATTTTTAGTAATTTATCAAAATATTTTAAAAGGTTTGCTGCATGGTTAAAATAAGCTATACACGTTTTTTAGAGAGAGCGAGAGAGAGAAAGAACCAAGTCACCTATAAGTCGCATTTTATTATTTCATTCGGAAATAGGCCGACACGAATAACAAACATTATAATAAACACTGTAAACATAGCTCGGCTATTTTAGTTCCCCTCACCCCACAACAAATCCTTACAATTAACAGTAGGCTAGAAAATAACAAGAATTAAAAATAAGAAGCTATAACGACAAAACAAAACTAATTTAGGCTAAAACAAAACTGAAACCAATGTTGGGTCTCTCCTTCAACACAAAATCAAATGTTCCTGTATTCGCGGTATTTAAATGCCAAGATATTATTTACCTTTTATTTACGCCCTCCCTTACAATATCCACATAAAACAAAATGTTTTGCATAACTTATTGCGGTGATAACGCTAAACAGCACAGATTTGACTACATATTTAAACTGAGCAGTGTGTTTTTTCCATATGTTTGACCGGTTGTTTTATATAATGATAATGAACAGGCTGCATTTGGTAGAATGCTTAAATGAGCGCATGCGGCGCTGAAGCAATCATGTGATTTATTCCCCTTCCAACAGTGGAAGCAACTCCTCTTAGTCATGAAGATAATCGGATTGTAAAATGTTTGCTTTTATTTGTGTACATTCAATAAAAAAATAATCTTTGCTTTTTTTGTAAAATAAGACAAAAAAATAGAATGCAGCTTTCTGCCGTCTGATTTAATTTCGCGCAGCACAATAAGTAGTAGTAGTAGCCCTTTATTGTCACTTAGTCACAAGTACCAGTGAAATAAGCCATCAACCTGCCCATTAGTGTTGTAAAAAATATCGATATTTCGATAAGTATCGATACTGAAATATCTGAACGGTACCAATACTAATTTTCCAAGTATCGATACGATCCTATGCCGAGCTGTCACTTTCACTTCTCTCCAAAGGCGCTGTTGACAAACACCACACGTGACCGCAGTGCCTGCCACGTGTCTCGCCTCATTCGCTCTGGTTAAATAGCAAAAGTGAAGTGAATATAAAGATGGTGAGTGCGGCTTGTTTCTAACAAGCAAAATATGTTTGCTTCTTAAATCAGACGGACTGAGATGCAGCGATTACTACTTGGACGGACTTCTTAAAATGCAAATCAACTCTGTCAGCAGGAGGCGCTAAAAGCGGGAGAAATAACGTAATGTTAACGTTAGAGGTTTGCGCCTGTAACGGCTGTAAACTGAGCGCATAAACGCTGCTTTATCAGACATATAACATGCAAGATGAAATGAAAATGACATCAAACATTTCCTAAAGACAGTGTTCCTTCAAAATACAGTGATATAAAATACACCTGCGCCTCGTTTTAATTTTTAAACATGCATTACGTGCTCATGTTATTCAACAAAGCCTTTTGGAAAAGTTTTGATATTGTGGTGGGTCGCCTCAAATAAATGTATGTATGTGAAACACATCCCACAGCACAACAACCTGAGCCCAACTTCATTACTAATCACTTTAACTGTGTTTGTAGCCGGCGCCACTAACAGCCCGATATACAAACACAGACCGGAAGTTAACCGGTCCGGCGCTGCGACGATCAAACCTGATATGAGTGTTGTCTCGTTTTTTCACCGTAATTATTAAAGTTAATATAATCTGACTGAGGAATCTTTAACTGTGAATCTTTAAATACTTTAACTGTTGTCAAATGTAAATTAACTTGTGCTCATTTAACTTCATTAAAAAAAGTATTACTTAAATTCTGCAATTTGTCTTCATGTCGATCCAGTGAGCATTGTTTTCGGCGTGTGATGCACGACGCTTATGTGTGATATGTGAATCCGGCATTAAAATCTGTTCATAAAATAATATTATGTATTAACCAGCATTTATGAACGATGAGCAATGCATTTGCTACAGTATATTTTAATCTTTGATAACAGTAGGTAATAAAAATACAACGGATCATGTTCGCTCTGGTCCAATGAAAAAAAATATTAACAGATAGAACTTTGGATTTTAATTAGTACATGTATTAGTAAATGTTAGTTTAAATATACTTTTAACTAAGATTAATAAATGTTTTGGAAGTATTTTTCATTGTTTATTCATGTTAACTAACGTTAACAAATATCTATTACCATTAACTTAAGTTCTACGATTAGTTAGATAGTTCAGTTCATTTTAAAAGTGTGGTCAAAAATAAAATAAAATAAATGTTTTATTAAAGTTTGGCATTTTCTTGTAGCACCAGAAAGAAGATGAGACTCGACCTGCAACAAAACAACACACTCACAACCCACACTAGACACTACACCTTGAACAAGTGCACTACCTCAAGACATTTTTGTTCATGTAAAATATACCTCATTGTCATGTTATATTTATCAAAAAATAATAATAATTGACCCTTAATGTTGTGGCAGTTTTTTCTCTCCTGGTATCGAAAATGGTATCGAATATCGATATTTTTCAAGGTATCGTATCGAAGTTAGAAATTCCAGTATCGTGACAACACTACTGCCCATACATAACATACATACAAGGGGGTAGACAGGACAGGAAGACCGGGAATTGAAGAAAATTACAGCATTACATGAGGAAAGGGAGGAGAAATTTTTTTTTAACCCCCAGACTATGCTCCATTGAGGAGTACAGTGTGAGAACAGAAAAAAAACACCTCAGCACAAAAACACATATACCATAAACACATTACTTTGCAACAGGGGGAAACATATCCAGCTCTGGCAAGCAGCCATCCGGTCCGGCGCCATTTGTTACGGCGCTGGTCGCAGACCCGCTTAACAAGCCTGGCGGAACGAAGCGGTCGGGGGCAGTTGATCGGGGGAGGGGAGTAATGTCTGTGAAAGGGGAGGGAGCCAGAGAGTCTCACTGCAGCGCTCTTCCCAGGGTAGTTATCCAGCATGGCCTTGGCCAAGGCTGGCTGGTACGGGGGAGCCAGAAAAGATAAGATTGATTTGTTTTGTCTTTGCAACAGCTGCATACCTTCACAGCTGTTCTCTGTCCATTCTGGTCCCGAAAGAATCAATTTTCACTTGCAAAGCCGTGAGCATCATCGTGATGGAATCCATATTCCGTTAATAGTCTCAGTCTCAATGCTGACCGCTCTTCCCACAGCTTCAACCAAAACGGGCAGCCTTGAGAGACTTTGGACAGCTGTTCCCGTCTTCTGAATTTTTCGATAACCCAGGGCAAAGCCTAATCCAATCAGCAAAAAATACCTGTTATCATGGTACCGAATAGGTAGATATCTTCAATGTCCTCCACGGAAAGAGCCGCCAGACATACGATTTGCCACCTCTCCCACACATCCCTCAGATAGCTGCGAACGTCCCGTCAGGACAAACAGGTTCCCCAGAACCCAGACTTCTTGTTGAGAAGATGGTGTCAATTGCACTAAGAGACCAATTGATCAAATCCATAATCTTCTAGTTTGGAGAGCCGTGCAGAGAGAGTCTCTCAATAGATGAGACGAGACAAAAGAAGCAAGCAGGGAAAAAAAAGGGAGGACGGGGAGTGAAGAAATGCGACTGCCTCCATTGAGAGCCAAACGAGAAGAATAATGAACAAACTCTGCATACTCTAAAAAACACTGGGTTCAAAACAACCCAATTTGGGCTGGGTAAAAGAGTGCATTTGGGGTTAATTTTACCCAGTAAATATGATTGTTTATTTAACCCATCATTAATGGATGATTTAACTCAGCTAATGGATTTATTCGTTTCTATTATAATATTAGCTTTTTTTTACTTTATGCATGAAATAATATTTACAGATTAACTTAAATCCTCTAAACATCTGTAAAATACTCCAGACGTGATAACTTCCTTTATTTCTCATTTGCTTGTTTTTATAAGCTATAAGCCTACACATTGCCTATTTAATCTTGTTTAACAAACATTATAAGTAAAGATGAAACATTAAACCGATGTAATTCACGAGTAAATCGACCACTCTGTAACTGTGCTTCCACCGTAACGGCGCTGGCTCTCACGCCGAGCTGGAGTCGTGTTCGGCGGGGACTGATCACGGATAAGACCGCCGCCCTGCGCTTCACTCATGGACGAAATGAACTGCGATTGCCTTCATAACCTGCTCAACAACAAACAGTCAACAGCTCTGAGGACATGTTTTAACATCTAAAGTATTTGTGTTCTGTATCTTTATAAATATATTAGCTTATTTTATGCAAAGCATCAGACTCTTCATCAGGCAATAAGACCGACGCGAGCGATGTTCGTTTAGTGATTCACACCGCGAATGTTGCTCTGCATAAATTTGAATGATATAGGCTACTGACAGAAACAATTTTATAAATAAAATAAAATGTACACAAACTACACAAACACTGAACAAATAACCCAAAAAAATGACCCAAAAGGCTGAACCCAGCATCTAGGTGAATTAAGTTTTCCTCTGCTTGCAGAAGTGCTGCAGGTGATGTGATTTAATATGATATGATCAGGTGAATCCTCGTTCTGTTGTTTGCTGCTTTTTGCGCATGTAAAATTAATCCCCGAGAAACAGATGTTAGTATTGTTTACAGGTCACAGACACTTATTCTTTTTAATTTAATTCAGTTCTAATTTAAAATATTCTTGTCGGTTAACGGTTAGGAAAAATAACCGAAATGAACATCCCTAATTTAAATGTATAAAATTTAAAATCTTAATTTAAAAACGTGTCTTGTTTTGAAGCCACTTGAAACATTTTCGTAAAAAAATAAATAACTGAAAAAGTATACTTTTCCAATAAAACAACGCTTCATATTCAAAACACGCACACAAGATGAAATGCAGATATAGAATTTCACAAAATACTTATCAGGCCCATGAAAGCACACACAAGATGAAATGCACTTGACAAATAATTATTTCGTGGGGTAAATAAAAGAAACACTTTCTAAAATTAAAATAGACCAAAACTGCGGGGAAATGCGGTCTATTAAAATATCTGTCAATCTTCACAGGATTTTAGAATTTGCTTTTAGAAACATTAGCTTAAACAAACTATTGCTTTGCCTATTCCACAGATTCTGGAATTAACAAATTACCAAACGGGCGTTTTGTGCCGAGCGAGTGGCGCTGAGCGTATTGAGCGAGCGGAGCGGGATCTTCAGAAAGACGCTCTCCGCTCTGAAGGAAATATGATCGCTACTCCCCGCTGTGTGCTCTGCATGCAACATGCATTTTTTTTGGGCCACCAAGTCCTTATCCTGTTCTGAACTCATCTTCCCTGTTTCTTTAGCATACAATATGTCTGTATGCCTGGTCTGTTCTGCTCTCGCGCTCAATTTAGGCACTGTTCTGATTGGTTCGGATAGCATACTGCGGGAGGTTGGGGCGGGGGGCGTTGAAAAAATCGTGCTATAAAGCGATTTAGAAATCGCGCAAGCTCAAATCACGATTTTATTTTGATTAATCGCACAGCCCTATTAGAAACATGCTAGTTACTCGCTAATCATGCTAGCAGCATGGTAGTCACATGTTAAACATGCTAATCTAATGTTAGAAACATGCTAGTCACTTGCTAATCACGCTAGAAACATGCTAATCATTTTAGAAAAATGCTAGAGACATGTTAGTCACTTGCTAGTCATGCTAGCAATATCTTAGTAACATGCTAATCATATTAGTACAATGCTAACAACATGCTAGCAACATAGTATCGATACATCACTGAATCGGTACACCGCTAGTGAGCATGGTCATAGGTGTTTGATGCAGCGTCTATTTAATGTATGAATGATTGTGTGATCTTAGCTCGCTGTCTCGAGCGTTGCAGCCCTCCATTCTCATGCAGATGAAGCTGTCTGACGGACACTTGCATCGCTTTGAGGTAATCTTTCTCCATTAGAGTAGATTTCAGAGTATGTAGTAATCATTTAGCTCTCTTCGTTTATCTGGTGTTTACTGATGTATCGAGAGCCTCGATCGAGTTTATATAATTTAAAAGCTACAGTAAAATACTTCATACAAATATTTTCTTTAAACTTTGTATCATTTTATGATTAATAACACTTAGTTTATAGCTTGAATTTGTTTGTTGTTGTTGGTTTCTTGCAAAAAATACATAATCAAGTATTGTAAGTGTCCAAATATGGCTCTTACTGTATTAGACACACATCAAGTGGTTTGCAGGGAAATATGAGTTGGGCTAAACTATGCAGTCCATCCGTTTACTCTGGCCTGAGCGCTGGTGCAGTTCTGCTGCGAGCATCACTTCTCTTCTCTCTTCTAGGTTCCAGTCGTCAAGTTCCAGGAACTCCGTTACAATGTTTCTCTCATTTTAAAGGAAATGAATGATATCGAGAAGAGGAGCGTTCTCAACATACAAGACTGATGGATACTAATGCAAGACAAGAAACCGAATATTTTATTTGATTTACTAATATTTTGGTAACTTAATGTACTTAGTTGATTTTGTACTTGGCCAGCCAAGCTTGATTGTGTAAAACTGAATCTTGTTTGTCAACACATTTTTGTAACAATGAAAGTCTGTCGTCTTCTGGTTTCTCAAGATGTGCTGTGGTTTTGCACAGCTGTGTTATACAGGCATGCTGCCGTACAGAGGGTTTGTGGTAGATGCTAGTTTCTCATGATCGCTCCGTGTGTGATCGAGTCACATCTGTGAGGTGAGAAAGCTGTGGGTGTCGGTGTTCGTTAGAGTCACTGCAGCAGTCACACGAAGAATCGCTTAAAAACAACCATATGAGGAATCGGCGTGTTGAAACAAACAGCCTTATTGATAAAACTTTGATCAATAAAATCGCTTCAGTAGCAGCCTTTGCTGTGTTTGCTCCCCTTGTGTCCTGCCACGCTCACTTTTTTATATTTATAATATGATATAGTCAATAAATCTCACACAAGCGTGTCGTATAGCAGCTCCCTAGTGCCGAGTATTGCACATTTTATTCAGAAAATTCTAGTTATTATTATTCTTCTGTACAGTTTTCAGTCAACTCATAAATAGCATTTTCTCATTACATGTACAATTAAATATACTGCTGTATTTTTTATGTTGTGAGTCTATATTTCTGTTGGACATCTCGTTTAGACACACGGCATCGTGGATTATATCAAATACCAGCAGATGAAAAATCAATAAGTGACTGACTCTGTTAGAAATCTTATAATGGGCCATGTTTGGATCTTCAACCGGACAATAATCCAAACACAAACCTCAAAAACAACACAAAACCAAGCTTCTGCTGGCCATCCCAGTCCTCTGACCTGAAGCCTGTAGAAAAACCCACATTTATATTCCTTAGCATGGTAATAAGCATGGCATTAAGCCTATATTGGATTTTTTTGGAGGAACTAAAACTTTCTTGCAACACATTTTGTTGTGCCTCAGTGAGAATAAAGATGAATTCATTGTGTTTGGTTCCACTGAACAATGTGTACACGATTTCGAAACTACAACTCTGTCACCACACAGTACCACATGTGTCTTGGGTGTTTGGTTTGAAAATAACCTCAAATTTGATAAGCAGATTTAAAAGTAGCCAGTAGTCGTACAGGCAAGATGGCGCCAGTGTGGTGTTTGGCAAGCAAGCGCCTGCGGTCTGTGTTCTCTTTACGGATTATATTTGTCTTGCTTGTGTGCATGTCTGCACAACAAAAGTCACCATGATTGATTGTTTCTTGTAAATCTATGAACGGTTTCTGATTCAAATCACAGAGGGTACAAGATTCCTGATCCCCTGTTCCTGTCTATGTTGCCATTGGAATTATGTCGCTTACCGGATTGTGAATATCATCAAATGCCGGTGAACTTGGTCCATATTCTGAAGTTTGTTCTAAAGATTAATAAAGTTACATTATAAAGTACAACAAGGATTTTATAAGTGAGTTCTTTAAAGTGTTGAAAGTGTCTCAAGTGTTGTGCCAAATGCAGATGGACTCTTGATATTAGGCGATTTTAACATTCGTTTGTTGTCCTTCGAAGCCTATGATTAAAGAGTTTATGCAAACTGTTGATACCTTCAATCTTACGCAATCTGTTGTTGGTGCTACTCATAACCAAGGGCACACACTTGATCTAATTTTATCACAGATGGCTTAGACTAAGCCAGGATTAGGCCGTAGTTCAATTAATTTTTTATTATAAATGTGCCTTAAAAAAAAACAATACTGGCGTGCATCTTGAGACAAAACAAAGGCATTGATATAATTTAAGATCAATCAGTGCAAGTTTCTTTCAGTTGAAACCGCTCAGACTTACATTTTAGTCTAGACTAGGCTTAAGCCTCGTCTGTGAAACCAGGGGAAATACTTTTTTCTGTCTGATCATAAGCTTATTATTTCTAACATAGCTGTTTCTAGTTCGGTACCACACCGTGCCTTGGTAGGCCGGTATGCTCGCTTTTTCAACCCCTCCACATCTGAAAAATGTGTAGATGCTTATATTAATTCCCCTAAAACTCTTGAAATAGAGTCTCACTGGCTCGGAGCAAATCCTGATGAGTTACTGAATATGTTTAATGGGGTATGTGTAAATATACTGGATGCTGTTGCACCTTTTAAATGGAATAAACCTAGAAGTTGTGTACATCCTTGGCTTAATGATGAAACTGGGCTATTAGACAGAAATGGAGAAAAGCAGAAAGGAAGTTGTCCTGCGACAGAACAACGGCGCGAGTGCGCTCACCACACCAGCTACATTTACATGTATGCATTTAGCAGACGCTTTTATCCGAAGCAACTTACAGTGCATTCAGGTTATACATTTATTGTCAGTATCTGTGTTCCCTGGAAATTGAACCCACGACCTTTGCGCTGCTAATGCAATGCTCTACCACTGAGCCACAGGTGGAGAGGAGAGAGAGTCATAGAGCCAATCAAGTGTATGGGGATTATAAAGAGGCCATGGTACTCCACCAGGAAGTACAGACGATCCTCTCGTTGATAGCCGAGGAGTGGATCCAGCGAGAGCTTAAAGCCTTATATATATACTTTTTGCACTTTGTATATTTTTAGAGTATGTTTTCTGTTTATATTTTTACCTTTGTATCTGTGTTTTGCTTCAATTAAAAACAATCTGATCGAATAAGTGTACCTCCAGACTATATTAAATATGTATTATTGTATGAGCATGTAAAGAACCTCTTGAAAAAGACAAATGATTAATGCCACGATGATACAATCCAACACATAAATTAAAAAGAACAAGGGATACATTGTACATTTTGAAAATTTTATTGATAATTCACAGAACATTCTACATGAATAGTCAGAGCATTCTAGATGAATAGTTCACTATTCATGTAACAAAGCACACCTGCACGAACATCCCTGCCCTCCTCCTCACAGTCTCTGCTGCTGGGGGTAAATCCCAAGCATTCTCATAGGCTTGTCCATTGCTGTTAAAAACATCCACATGCCGAGAAGGAAAAACACAATTCCGTCGATATGCTCCTTTGTTGTGTGTTTGTTTGTGGCACGTTTGCAATGATGTCACGACAGTAGAGGCGGCGCAATAACGACACGTGAATAATCCCCCCCACTCTAAAGCAGTACTAAACTGCAGTGGAAATGCAAACCGAGTAACGAGCCGTGCCGTGCCGTGCCGTAACGAGCTGTGCCGAACCGAGTCATACCACGCAGTGGAAAAGCGCCATAACTTTGCTTTGTCGACTACAGTGAAGCATTCGATTGCATTGATCTTCAAAAACTTTGGAAGAACATGGGTGTGCCAATCGATCTGATCAACCTCGTAAAAAGTCTCTATGAAGACCGAGAGGCCACAGTCAGAACTGAGTATGGATATACCCAGTGGTTTTGAGCTGTGGGCGTTTAACTGACTGACTATGGACTGGCTCCTTCATATATTTCTGATCTGCTTTCATTCCACCATAATGACCCCATTGAACTTTGATCAACTAGTAGTCTTCATTTGGCAATTCCAAGCACACGCTTAAAATTGAAAGGAGACCGTGCCTTTTCAGTGGCTGCTCCACAGCTTTTAAACAATTTGCCATCCTATATAAAAGCTGCACCAACATATGCTGATTTTATGTATCTTAAAACGTATTTATTTACTGCTGCATATGGTCATAAGTGGGTGCAGTGGTATAATTGCTCTGTTTGTCGGTGTGTTGTATGTTTACTTGTGTTTTGGTATTTGCTTAAACTTTGTACAGCACTTTGGCTAACAGTTGTTGTTTTTAAATGTGCTTTATTAATAAATATGTCTGACTGACTTGAGTAACTACTGTGATCAAGTCCTGTTTTCATCATATCCGTCTTCTTTCATAAGTTAAGTAATTTCTATCTTTAAAGAAGCTTGGCATAGCTACACGCATTTGTAATATCTTGGTTAGACTACTGCAATTCTTTGTATGCTGATGCTCCTCAGTCCTGTGTTTCTTGTTCGCAGTTAGTTCAGACCGCAGCTCCTCGGCTTCTTACTGGAAAGAGCAAATATGAGACTATTACACTGGTTTTAATCTTACTTCATTGGCTGCCAGTGAATTATAGAATCGTAGAGAATTGTAATGTTTGTTGTTTGTTTGTTTGTTTGTTTTATAGAGCAAAATTAAAATCACAGGAATAAAAAGAGTAATAAATAAACAAACATCATAGAAAAGGAGAGTCAAATGAAATATTGTCGTCGAATTGAGTTTTCAGTTTTGAATTTTGTCTTAATTTGTGATTACTTTAATATGCAATTAATTTCATATTGATTATTTTTTTTTTTATGTCATGGCATTATTTATGTGATTGTAATTGCAGTGTGAATGCATTTATTCCATCTCTGTTCTATTCTATCTATTAATTTCTATATGCTGTGAACTGACCACCCCACAGAACGTGGGCCTAAACCGGCCAATGTACCAGAACAAAAAACATTTGTTTTATTTGTACAAGGAAACAGTAGAGTGTGTGTTTGTACCCTGGCTGTACAGGGAAGTAGGAATTAGGTAATCTCGTGTGTAGCTATGAAGCTACAAATGAAGCTTAACTGACAGAGGTCATGCTTTCCTACCAAAAAGTAGTATACTTCAAGTTTAATTTATTAAGTATACTTAAGTAAAGGTAAAGTATATTTTAAGTATACTTTATGTAGTAAGTATACACATATCAGTGTACTAGTAGTATACTTGTAAGTGTACTATTTCAATACTCATTGGGTACTAAATTGGCCCACTTTCTAGTATATAAAAGTGTACTTTTAAATATAACAGTAGTAAACTTTGAGTACACAACTAGTTTACATCAATGTTTTTATCTTGTGCTGCAACTAGCTTGTATAAGTCAAGTATACTTAAATTACATTTTAAGTATATTTCTGAGAAGTACATACAAAGTAAACTAAACGTATACATTCCTATTTTTAGTTTAAAAGAAGTATACTAATACACACTTGAATAAGCTGTATTTCACCAGTGTTACAGCTCATGCCTACTGCATCTTCATTTCTAACGCAGAATCCTGAACACACAAAAGCTTGGCCTCAGAATCGAGGACTGAAACTAACAGCTGTATAATATGCAAAATATTTCCCAGTACTGTACTTGGCTGATTCAGCCTGGAGCAAGCTGTATGGATGTATGCAATTGTGTTGAAGTCCATTTGGAAGAGAAAACCGCATGCCTTAGGAAATATATTTTTGCATTTGTTTTTAACAAAATAATATTTTATTGCATTAAACACATCAAAAGTAATAATAAAGACTTTGTTACAAACACACACACACACACACACACAAATCCATAAAATAAGTGCTGTTCTTTTGAAATGTATTCATCAAATAGTGCTTGAAAAATGTATCACAGTTTCGACTATAGACGAAAAATTAATTCCATTATAGAAAAGTAAAGCCAAAACATGAGAAAATGGTGTAACCCGAGCCACAGTATCCACTCCCACCAATCACACACTCACAATCACGACACCACACCCTGTTTTGTGGTAAACGTATTAGAAAATGAATGCTTGAACACACATTAGCATAACAAGAACTACCTACAACGATGTAAACAATCTTCTTTAAAGTGTAATTAGATGTTTTAGTTTGGCTCAGGTGCCATTCGTTTACAGGGCGAGGGTGGTGTTTATGGTCTGTACTGCGGTCAGCCACCAGACGGGGGTCAATATGTCTTGACTTCACTTTTCAGGACGTGTGCGCTAGGGATGGGCCACACCACTTATTTTGATACCGATACCGATACTTTTAAAGGCCAGTATCGTTGATATCGATACTGATATACTTCTTAACTGAACTTTTCAATTAAGTAATGTATTAAATGATTAAAGTACTAAAATGAATGTATAAAATGATTAAAGAGTAAAATTAGTATTTATACCCACTCAACTTTATATTTGAAATGCGTATTAATTTCAGTACACCTTAATTGCAACTTTTTAGGTTATATTTTTATTTATACATGGTTAAAATATGTTGACTGTAGTGGTGGCAATCTACAAATATTATAGTCGAACTACAGTCACTTTAATAAAACCATGGTTGATTTTCATAAGGCGAGTAATGCAAAACAGTGTGATTTATATTAACACTACAGAATAAACATGATCAATATGAACTTTTAACGTTCAATGTAACCGCACAAACTAGGCTACAATTTCAATTAGTTTATGGTAAAATAACTCAAATGTGTTGTTCTGTCCTCTGATGGCTGCCGATCCCAATAGCATCAATGCTTTATGATGATGTTTTGGGAATGCGGCCCTGTTTAAATGAGTGAATGCTCTCTGTGATTGATTGGTTCGGTCTTGTAACATTTACATGTGTTCAGATGAGCAGGAAAATTGTTCTATCCTACACAATTATCTGCTTAAAAACTTAGGTTATTCTACAATTCAGTGCATATTGTGCACCTTTTTTGTGTTAAATAAACAAAATCACTGGTAAATAAAAAATACCTAAGTATCGATATTTTCAAAACTGGCATCAGTATCGATATATTGATAATTCAGGATTGATTCGCCCATCCCTAGCATGCTGCACACTTGATTTTCACAAAAACAAAAAACAAATAAAAAGCACAAAGCCGTGGTCATATTCAGAAATATTTCTTGAGCAATGAGCAGCATATTATTATGATTTCTGAAGATCATGAAGACTGGAGTAACGATGCTGAAAATTCAGCTTTGTTCACAGCAATAAATTACAGCTTAATATATACATTCACGTAGAAAATTAGAAATATAATATTTCACGATAAACCTGTTTTGGGGGTAAATAAAAGCCTTTTTGCCCATTCCTGGATCTTTAAGAGCAGAATCTCATAAATATCTCAAGAAAAATGTTCGGCGTATATCAATTGTACACAAAGAAAGCTCTTTTGCGTGGCTTAAAGCCACGTCGCTGTGCTTCATCTCTCTGTGGTATTTGTGGAGAAAGTAGTTCTGTGCTGTAGCGGCAAGCTTTCCTGAACGTCTGGCCTGGACAGACGCCGCTTGAACTCATCGGTAGTGAAGTAGTACATGACCGGGTCCAGACAGCAGTTCAGACTCGCCAGACACAAGGTGACCGGATGAACGTGGAGCACGGCATTCTTAAAAGCAGAGCTAACGTTGCAGTTTGATTTGGCCAAGAAGTCTAAAGGGAAAGTGATATGATAGGGCACGAAACACACCAGGAACACTGTAGCACAGCTCAGCACCATCTTAAGCGCCTTGTGCTTCTCGCCGGTGTCCTGCAGCACACAGGTATTCTGCCGCAGACTTGCCGCAGTCAGCCACGCGCAGGTGACCACGATACCCAGCGGCAGGAGAAAACCCACCATCTCCGCGAATGTCACCAGGGACACTCCTAGCACCTTGCTGAGTTGTATCATGGGTAGCTCGGTGAAGCAGTGTTTATATTTGGTTTTTCGCAGAAGAGGAAAGGGAAGGCATCCCAGACACACGATGAACCACCCGATTATACACAAGCCGCGCTCCCTCCGTCTCTTTGTTGCGCCGCAGCGCAGCGGCTGGATAATGAGTCGACAGCGTCTCAAACTGATACAAGCCAAGAAGTAGATGCTGGCATACATATTGACGTATTTCAGATAGAAACAGAGCAGGCAGGCGGCATCGCCGAAAGGCCAGGAGTTGTTCAAATAGTAGTAAATGCGCAGAGGTAGTGACAGCACCTGCAGCAGATCAGCGATGGCCAGGTTGATCATGAAAATCACAGCCTTCTTTGTCTCCTTTATGTAGGCGTAAAATACCCAGAGCGCGAGGACATTGCCGATCAGTCCAGGAACGAGAATCACTGTGTAGAAGATGGCATAGATGTGATGCTGATATTCTTTAATTGTTGTGTCTTGGTGCTCCGTAGCATTACTGCAAGCATTCATCTTCCTCTCGTTAACTCGAGTCAGAGAGTCCTAACTCCGCAAAGGCTCAGCTTGGCATAGCACTGTAGTTTTGGGATGGCACGTGTTGTCCCTTCTCAGCGTTTTTTGGAAACGCAAAAATAGCTACTCAAAATCGGGTTATTTGAAAGATCCTTGAGAAAATCCCAGAAATAGGCTCCTGACATTGTTACATACGTACTCGAGAGTTGTAGTTTCAGCGTTTCCAGTTCTGAAAGACAGCAGAGATGCTCTAGTTAGACACAATCAAGCATTCTAACAGAATAAGGAAAATATGGGATGAAATTACATTAAATTACTGAATGACCCATATTCTCAGTGAGGCTTGTTAGCCGTATGCATCCATAAACAAATGTTGCAAATGCATCTTATCACACAAGGTCACATATCCTTAATCTACGAATAGAGTAGGTGAGTAGAATGTACACATGGAGACATGTTTGTAAATTTAAATATTTTCATTTGTATGTGTGTATCATAATTTATGCATGCACATTTGTGGATCAGGTGACATGTATTTATCGATGTCTTTCCTGAGTCCATCCTTTTTTATTTATTTGGATGTTGAGACTTTCTTACCACGGCTTTCAGTACTTTGAATACAAATGTTCTAATGTGTGCATTTATGCAGCAGGTGACATGCCTGCATTCAATCACGTATTTTACAAGTCCTTACTATTTTAAGCCAATCATATTTTGAGACTATTAGTATTTTTTTTTTCATTTTGGTGCAGTTTTCCAATTAGAGATTGAATACATTACATTTTCAAAATGCCAAACGGCTCACAGTAGTAATTCTGCTAGTCAATGTTTTAAAACCTAATCTCATGCTTTCATTACAGATAAGTATATGTTCAGTCCACATAATCATTGTTTGTGTAGGCTACAGTTTCCACACACTTACATTACCTAACTTATGTAACTGACATAAAATACATTAAGTTTGTAATAGTATCAATCCAGTGTGTTATAAAAACTGAAGTGAAAGTGACGCGGCATGGTACAGTGTCCCATACTCGGATTGTGAGCTTTGCATCATGAACAAAGACACACACACACACAGCAATGTTTATAGTGAACACAAACACACAACAGTGAGTATAGTGAACACACACACACAGCAGTGAGTATAGTGAACACACACACAGCAGTGTTTATAGTGAACACAAACACACAACAGTGAGTCTAGTGATCACACACACACATAGCAGAGGGTATAGGGAACACACACACACAGCAGTGAGTATAGTGAACAAACACACACACACAGCAGTGAGTATAGTGAACATGTAACCCCCCCGGGTCCGCACCATCACACCGAGCGGGTCTCGAACCCGGGACGCCGGCGCGGGAAGCGGGCGCTCTACCAAGGAGGCTACAGCCTCTAGCATCAGTCGCTAGAGCGCCTCTTTTTGAGGTCAGGGAAGTGAGGTTTTTACACACAACCCTTACTGGCATACATCCATTACAAACACACACACACAACAGTGAGTATAGTGAACGAACACAAACACACACACAGCAGTGAGTCTAGTGATCACACACACACACACACACACACACACACAGCAGAGGGTATAGGGAACACACACACACACACACATCAGTGTTTATAGTGAACACAAACATACAACAGTGAGTAAAGTGAACACACACACACATAGCAGTGTTTATAGTGAACACAAACACACAACAGTGAGTATAGTGAACAAACACACACACACACACACACACACAGCAGTGAGTCTAGTGATCTCACACACACACACACACACACACACACGCAGCAGAGGGTATAGGGAACACACACACACACACAGCAGTGAGTATAGTGAACACACACAGCAGAGGGTATAGGGAAAACACAAACACACACATAGCAGAGAGTATAGGGAACACACACACACAGCAGAGGGTATTGTGAACACACACACACACTCACAGCAGAGAGTATTGTGAACACACACACACCCAGCAGAGAGTATAGTGAATACACACACTCACAGCAGAGAGTATTGTGAATACACACACACACACACATACACACACACACACACACAGCAGTTGTGGGTTCAGTTCCTGCTGAACAGACAAGGCTTAAGGTTAATTCCAGACTAAAATGCATGTTTGAGCTGTCTCAACTAAAAATATATTGCTCTGACATATCTTAAAATAAATAATTGGCATTGTTCTGTCTTTTAATTTAACTAAGTCCTGGCTTAAGCTAAGCCCTGCATGTTAAACTGGGCCTAAATGTTCTCACTGTACCATATGACCGAATTTATACAGTATTTAACTATTACAGATGAAGGGTGACTTACAATAACGTGGCAGTATTTACCATGTTAAGGCTTCTGCTTACAGCCTCACATGCCATACTGTAACGTGGAGGAGGGTTACATGGTAAATACATGCGTTAAATGCCATACTGTAATGCATACATACAACGTGAACATCTCTCAGGTCCTGTACTCTTCCCTCACACACATTGACAGCAAAAATGGGAACTATGTAAGGCTGCTATTTATTGACTATAGCTCAGTTTTCAATACTATAGTCCCCATCAAGCTAACTGTCAAACTCTCAGACCTCGGCCTAAACACTTCACTCTGAGACTGGATTCAAGACTTCCCCACCGGCAGACCTCAAGTGGTGAAAGTCGGCCAGTTCACCTCCAACTCCATCACCCTGAATGTAGGAGCCCCACAGGGTTGTGTTCTGAGTCCCCTGCTCTACTCTCTCTCTACACACATGACTGTGTGTCCTCTCACAGCTCCACTTCTATTGTTAAATTTGCTGATGATACTGTGGTTCTGGGCCTCATTTCCAGCAATGATGAGACCGCATACTTGGATGAGGTAGAGAGACTTACATCATGGTGCCTGGAGAACTGTCTCTCTCTGAACATGAGCAAAACTAAAGAGCTGATCGTGGACTTCAGGAAGAGACAACAGCGGCCCTACACTCCTCTTATGATCAGTGGGACCCCTGTGGAGAGGGTGAGTAGCTTCAAGTACCTCGGTGTAAACATCTCCGAGGACCTGACTTGGACTGCACACATTCAAACACAGGTCAAGAAAGCCAGGCAAAGACTGTACCATCTGCGACAGCTGAGGAAATTCAGGGTCTCACCAGCAATCCTGAAAACTTTCTATTCAGGGGCCATAGAAAGTGTACTGACTCAGTGTATCTCTTAGCTCTTAGCTTAGCTGAGCGCATCTCAGGGTCTGCTCTTCCCTCTCTGCAGGACATCTAATCACCCTGCTAACCATCTCTTCATTTTACTGCTATCTGGCAAGCGCTTCAGGAGCATGATGGCAAAAACTGTGAGACTGAGGAGGAGCTTCTTCCCTCAGGCCACCAAACTCCATTTAATAATCACTTAATAATCAGTAAGATATTCATTATTCTCCACCATCCGCATTGCTGCTATATACAGTAAATACCAGTACAACCTGTTTGCACATTTTTCTTGCACATTCCTGCTTATATTATTATTTATTAAGTCTGCAGTAATCCAGTGAAGTAATTTTTTACTTCATTTTTTTTTTATACCAATGTTTATGTTTATTCTCTTGTGTTTGTGTTACATATAATTGCACTGTCCATGGAGCAGACTTGGCTTACATTTCACTACTGGTTATAGTCCATGTAATTGTGTATGTGACTAATAAAAACTTTGAATCTTGAATCTAATGTAAAATCCTGTAATGGTGCTTCTGTGTCGCTCCCTAACCTAACCATAACTCTGATCTGACAAACACATATGTTGACTGTTTCATCTTGTACTCTCTCTCTCTCTCTCTCTCTCTCTCTCTCTCTCTCTCTCTCTCTCACTTACTCACACACACTTTAAACACTGTAGGTATTTTCTGAGTTAAAATGGCTTATACAGTAAAAATAATTCAATAATATTTTTGGAAACTGCAAACCACACATCTTTACAGAAATCTGATGTCTATCTATATAAATCAACAGATTTACCAAATGATTCACTTAGTAACCATTAAGATCACGAGGCGGGTGGCTGCCGCTGCTCTCTGGGATCTTGTAATGTTTTTTACTGTTTATTGTTGTATTGTCTGCATAACACCGGCCGGGTTGTTGATCACAGCTTGTTAGCCCGGTCAACTTACACTATCGTCAAATTTGACAATACCTAAACTTCGGTCTACTAAACATCCGCTTACTTTCGAGCAAGGCACATCTTAACCAGGGTCTCCCCACTGACCGCAAGTTTGATTTTCTTTGTTTGACAGAAACGTGAGTAGTAAATACCATACACCACCTGTCAAAATGATTGATGACAGGTGGGCGGGACTTCCGGTGTAGGCGGGACTTCCTGTATAGGCGGGACTTCCGGTGTAGGCGGGACTTCCTGTATAGGCGGGACTTCCTGTATAGGCGGGACTTCCTGTTTAATCAATCATGTTATAATGACAGTAGGTTTTGATGTTTTTGACAGGTGGTTTTGATGTTTTTGACAGGAGGTTTTGATGATTTTGACAGGTGGTTTTGATGGTTTTGACAGCAGGTTTTGATGTTTTGACAGTAGGTTTTGATGTTTTGATGATTTTGACAGGTGGTTTTGTTTTGAAGGATGTATAATAAATGACAGCAGGTTTTGATGTTTTGATGATTTTGACAGTTGGTTTTGATGGTTTTGATGTTTTGACAGCAGGTTTTGATGTTTTGATGATTTTGACAGCAGGTTTTATGTTTTGATGATTTTGACATAAGGTTTTGTTTTTGAAGGCTATATTTTAAATCATGTTATCATGACAGTAGGTTTTGTCCTTTGAAGATGCTGTTATCAGGAAATTCCCCTCCACCCATAGCTGCGTATCTGGGTCTGTGCTGTGAAAAACTGTGAAGTGCATCTCCCACAAACATCTGTTTTTAAAACAAAAGTTGATTGTTTATAGAATAGTTTACTAAAAAAAATCCACTGAACATTATTTCAGTTTTAAAAGTTTAACAACACGTTACTTTATTTACTAGTTGTTTTGTCAATCTTACAAACGTTATAACGTTTAAAATGTACGATCTGATATAAACTATAAATGTTTTGACACGCTTAAGACTTCTAGGGTTATATAAGGTGTTAGAGTGCGTGCGTGGAGACATTGAAATGCGAAACCGTGTTAAACGGGGGAACAAAGTTTTTTATTAAAGTTATTTTTCATACACAACAATGTCACGGAAAAACTTCAAAACAAGAAAGTCAGAGTATATCATTTATAAAAGAGTACAAAAATAGGCACGTAAACCAAATAAGAGTCAAACAGCGTAATAGAAAACAATAAAGACAAAGAAAACTAGGATTCAATGTGGATAAGCTAACAAAGGTTAATTTGGTTTATATTAAACAAGTTTTAATATAAAGAAAATGCGACGATATACACGTAAAATAATCAATGTTTTTATTTTCCAGAAAGCGCTGTTTAAAATTAGGTAAAATACGGTGTAAGAAAACAAATAAAAATGAAGACAGGTTATTTAAACAACTAAGACAATATTAACATTAAATAATATAGAGTAACCTTACTTACTGTGGTATAAAATAAAATATCAAGCCGTTAAAAAGATACGTTTGTCAGAAGTTTGTAATATTACAATTTAAAACTAGTTAGTTTGACAATGAAAATAAAAAAAATCTAACTTTTAAGAAGACAGAAGTTGTCACAAGAAAAGGTGGGAAACAAGGAAAAATAACAAACGTGCATCCAGCCGTTGTCCAAAAAGAAGGTAATCTCAGAGACAAAAGATAAGTCTATCATAACTTAGCTGAAGGTAAAAGTTAAACAAAAGAAAAGTCCCGACCGGCGAAGTCCGCGTGTCCGTTTCAAACGCAGAATGGCGAGACAACCGGTTCCAGGCAGACCACGCCTCGCCCCATCCCTAGATCCGGACGAGGAGGGACCAAAACTGAGATTTAAAAGGATTTAATCCATGACTGTTTTTAAAACATTAAAGTTAATTTTAATAAGTCTTTTACATGTCTTAATTAAACCAGTCAACATCATTCACCTAAATCTTTTCACTTTAAAAAAATAGTTTAGTTTTACTTTTAAACAAACAAGTCCTAGCCTCTGGGGGAAAGTTTGTTTAACAACACATTTTACTTTATTTACTCTTTGCTTTTTGTCAATCTTACGATACGTTATAACAGCTAAAACACAGGTATACACATACAAATATTTAACAGGAATGAAACCAAATCAATAACTCTCTGATTTTCTTGCCATAAGACTTGTTATCATTTGAAATCTGGCGTGCAGCATGTAAAGCGTTTTTTTTTTTTACATCACACGAGATGCAGATATTTCATCTCAAGCAGTGCAACGAAGTTTGAAGACGGTCGTGTCAATATCACATTTCACGCAGCCCGAGATGCCAGTGAAGTTTTTTAGTCAGACGATCAAAGCAAAAATGTCAAACCTAAAACCATGAATCTCTAACCTAACTAATCTTTACAACAGACTTTCTTTCTCGCTTAATAAACTGCGTTATTAACCGTAAGGGGAGTTAAATGCAGCATGCTTTATTGCATTAAAATAAAAACAACAACGATCTATATAGGTTTATTCGACTGAGCTTTGATAAAATAACTGATGTAAGAAGCATGCAAATATTCGACAAGGTTTATCAAACTGGTGTGTCAGGTGATTTGCATTGTTGTACATATCTCGCCTATACAGTTTTGTTAAGATGTTTAACATCTGTAAAAAATAGTCTAAAAAGTCATCTTTTTAGCTTCCACATAGGAATTATGTCCACACTCAACGGTTTTGTGTAACAGAGTCCAGAGACAAATGAAAATAAAATGTGTGAAAGACTGATGACAGGAAGAGCTACAGACTAAAAGCTTCAGATTTATTAAAACAATCGAGCGTGTGCATTTTTCTCTTGAATAGGTATGTATGCAGTAACCAGTGTGTACACGAATATTTATAATACATAACCGCATAATTCAGTGATTCTATCAAATGAATCATTCATTTTAAATACATTTTATTTAAAGTCAGATTTGATTTCTCGTCAAAACACAATAAAACTTTTTAAAAACTTTCTTACGACTTTTTAATTCTGTCGAATGTAGCGAATGTTAAATATAGGGTTATGTTTTTAGTTCGGGATGTTTGCACGTTAATCACATCATTAACCTAAAACATTTTTCATTCAAACTCTCTCTTGAGCGCACACAGCACACAACTGCCAACAACATCCATAACTTGGTTTTATCATTCGGCTGTAGCTGAAACTCGATAACGCGTTCAATTTATGCATCATCGCAGCTATATATCCTGGAAGAGCTCCTTGAGCTGTTTAACTGTAGAAAATGTAAACAATGACGCGTAAAACTAGATCGACAGACCGAGTGTACGTGCCTAAAACAGGCCTGGAACCATTTCGAACCATTCTAACACTAAGTGTGTATTTTCGTTTCCACAAAGATACAAATGTTGTCGTACAAATGTTGCAGGCCTTTCAGGTCAGCGAACTACAATACCCAGCATATACATCGGACTACAAACATGGTTGCCACGAATCCATACATATACAAAACGGTCTATACTGTGACAGATCTCTAAATCGTCAGACTTTTGGTTATACGTGCGTTCGGATACCCTATATAGAAAGACTCGATTACCAATGCTTTTTACAAAGTATACGCTTCTTTCGCCTGGCGATGTTACAAACCCCATTTTTTGCGAGATCTACCGTCTGTAGAAATAATTAACAGGTCTTATAAAATCATTGATTTGACTTAACTTTAAAACACAATCCATACGAGCGATAAATCAGACGCTCTTAAAATCGATAGTGCACAAAACGTGTGTAAAAGGGCAGATGATCGCAGGAAAACAATTTAACAAAAACAATTTAAAGGGTGCTACACACAGGTGAGTGGGCCTGCACAAGCCACCTGTAGTAACACTCTCTCCTCTAGTCGCACTAGACACTTTCACACACTACTGTGTGTACATAATCCCACAAAAGACTGATTGTAATATATGACTGATATATGTATGTTTACAGGCCCGCACATAAATCACCCTACACCGTTTCCCAGCCAGCTGCTTAAATGTCTCTCTTTTGCACATGTACACTATTTGAGTCATCTACACAGTTGTGGAGTTTGTATTTTAGTTTATTTATAGGTAACCATTTGTATATATATATATATATATACACAGCATCTGTATAGTCAAAGCTGACAGTAGGTTTATACTGTTTTACTTTGTGTTGTATATCTGTATTGATGTAGCACCGTGGTCCAGCGTGACACGACATTTCGTCGCTGTATGTCCACAGATGTAGCGGGATGACAATAAAGATAGGGCGTATGTCAGTGTATGTCAAGATAGTGACATACACTTGACTTGGCGACACATTAACGTGATATTTCGGTCGTGTCATACACAATTGTGTGTTACTTAACGTTTTATGCCGTTTTCATATAAAATATAACAGTCTGTTACCAATTTAGATGTGTTTATGAAATCACACAAAGAACCAGTGAAGAACGTACTGTTTGCTAACACGGAATTAATTAAAATAATACTCTGTGCTCATTTAACCGGTATATTTACAGTATGTTGACGTAATACAGTTAAACAGGAGCATTGAAACATTAAAACCTATTAAACAGTTGTTTCAATACAAACATAATTTATCAAATACTATTAAACTATTGAATTTTGGACACCTTAAAACACTTTATTCAATCAAAACCTGTCCCAAAAGACAGACGGACAAATCTTCAACGATTACATTGAGACGGACGGAGTTTATGCAAAAGACAAAATAATTATTCGTCACAATAACATAAGCGTTCCAATAATTTGATAACCTTACTGTAGATTTTCTCAATATTCTTTATTCTAGTTATTGTTTTCCTCTTATTCATAAACTCACAAGAGTTAAATAAAATTCAACAGCTTACAAATTCTCTAAGTGAATACATAAAATCTGATGTTTTATATTCAGACTTGTCTGATAATTTTCTGATATACCTATCGTTATTCTATAATTAGGGCTAACAGGATGGAACTCTCAAAAGAAATACGGCAAAATAACTGTTTTTATCGATCAATTAAATGACGGATCCTCTACATGACACTGGTCAAGACTAAACAAATGACTTTTATTTTGGGACGTCTTTCCGGTCTGCCTACGATACATGCGTTCAGAAGACAAACCACACGTGAAAGCGGGTGTTTGTGTTTTTTGCCTTTACAACTAGTAGGCCTCGCTTCAGACTTTTATAACTATTACACTTAAAGAGAACCATTTTCACAACGACAACAACGCGGACATGGATACGCATTTTCTTTTGCGTATGTCTCTAAACAACGGTTAGGTAAATGACTTGAGGTTGTTACGTCATTTTTACGGGAAAAGGTGGGACGGATTCATGTATTTTTATTCCGTCCACACAAATGCTCTGGCACCGAATGTCTTTTAGGCCTGACCCCAGAAAACAGACGTCTTAATATTTTGTTCTTCTTTTCATGAAAACAAGCGGCAGGTAGTTTTTGTCCTCAGCTGCGGTATAGCGACACGTTTTAACACGTCGTGAATTCCGATAGTTTGTTAGCAAACGCAGCTGTTTATTACTGAGATGTCACATCAGAGCCGCGTTCTAGTTTATATTTTTAAACTACTTATATGTTTAACTTAGTTGCATCTTTAACGGGCGCTACCGTTCTACGCCTCGTCACACCGTTGTGAGATACTATAAACAATAAAATACGTAAACTCACGCTTTGTAAGCAGAACCGTTTTACATGTTTCCGTGACTTTATTAGCTCTTTCTGTTTGAATTTGTGTACCGCCGTTTTTGCTATCCTTATCTTATTTTCCCCACCTAATTGTAATTGTTAGGCCTTGGCGTTATAGGCTTTTAAAAAACTAGGTCTCCTAGATTTTGGCGTCTCGTTAACGGGCCTTTTTGTTCTTATAAGTTAATAATTATGTCAATTGGTTGATTTAATAAAATATTGCTTTAAATCGCGTCTTCATTCGAGACATTTACGTTACATTATTACATTGTGGGGGATATGAGATACAAGATCGTTTGAAATTGATAACAAAAAAAAAAAACTTATCTTAGGCGTGACCATTGTTTATGACTTCCTGGCAACGTCACACAGGTTGAGGGCGGGCCCAAATGCTAAAACCAAAGACGACCGGACTGACAAACTCATTTACGACATTGCTAGCGGGTTTGAAGGTACAGACGACGGATCTGCTGTAAGACCTTGTCAAAACAAAACGTTGAGACAATCTACATGGATCAACAGAATCAACTTCAAGAATCCAATTTGTCTGAGCCTGAGCCAATTGTTCTACTAACGACGCTTTCGGATCTGAACCATAAACAGAAAATTGAAACTGAAAGTGAAATGCCTAAGAACAACAATTTAAAACAGTCAATCAAAATTTTAGGAAATGGTGATAACGCCTATATCGGTTAGGGGACAAAATGTATCTCTTGGAAAAACGTTCAGCACAAAAGCTAATGGCTACTGATTGGAGTTCTGATGCGTTACGGAAACGTGTTTTGTAAAGAAGAAGATCACGCTTAAACTATATTACAGAGGACAAATGATCGGTCTGATCACGTGATCATTTTGGCGACATGCGATCCAAATCATGATTGTAATGGGTGATACCAAACGTGAAACAAATCTCAAGAACGAAATGGAAATTGTAAGAAAGGATGATTTGACTATGTTTCTAATCAGCCGAGAGTCAACCTGTCTAACCGCTAGAAAAATGCTGGACGTGATGTCTGAATACGAAGATGATATGGACAGATCTCAAAACACAGATCTATGTGTTTTGCTGATTGTAAAACTGTGATTATATGACGTGTGAAATTGTTGTATCGCTGATTGATTTTATATTTGAGAAAAAACATGTTTGTCTGCAGAGATTTTCTTTTCTGGCTAGACTTTTCTGACTAAATTGTACATTTAATGTATACTCAAATGTTGTTGAAATAAAAGATTGTCTCAACGTAATATTCTCTGACTTCATAAAATGTATTTAAAACATTTAAATGTAGCACCCACTTTATACCTTCAAACAACTTATAAATGAGTTTGTCAGTCCGGTCGTCTTTGGTTTTAGCATTTGGGCCCGCCCTCAACCTGTGTGACGTTGCCAGGAAGTCATAAACAATGGTCACGCCTAAGATAAGTTTTTTTTGTTTGTTATCAATTTCAAACGATCTTGTATCTCATATCCCCCACAATGTAATAATGTAACGTAAATGTCTCGAATGAAGACGCGATTTAAAGCAATATTTTATTAAATCAACCAATTGACATAATTATTAACTTATAAGAACAAAAGGCCCGTTAACGAGGACGCCAAAATCTAGGAGACCTAGTTTTTAAAAGCCTATAACGCCAAGGCCTAACAATTACAATTAGGTGGGGAAAATAAGATAAGGATAGCAAAAACGGCGGTACACAAATTCAAACAGAAAGAGCTAATAAAGTCACGGAAACATGTAAAACGGTTCTGCTTACAAAGCGTGAGTTTACGTATTTTATTGTTTATAGTATCTCACAACGGTGTGACGAGGCGTGAAACGGTAGCGCCCGTTAAAGATGCAACTAAGTTAAACATATAAGTAGTTTAAAAATATAAACTAGAACGCGCTCTGATGTGACATCTCAGTAATAAACAGCTGCGTTTGCTAACAAACTATCGGAATTCACGACATGTTAAAACGTGTCGCTATACCGCAGCTGAGGACAAAAACTACCTGCCGCTTGTTTTCATGAAAAGAAGAACAAAATATTAAGACGTCTGTTTTCTGGGGTCAGGCCTAAAAGACATTCGGTGCCAGAGCATTTGTGTGGACGGAATAAAAATACATGAATCCGTCCCACCTTTTCCCATAAAAATGACGTAACAACCTCAAGTCATTTACCTAACCGTTGTTTAGAGACATACGCAAAAGAAAATGCGTATCCATGTCCGCGTTGTTGTCATTGTGAAAATGGTTCTCTTTAAGTGTAATAGTTATAAAAGTCTGAAGCGTAGGCCTACTAGTTGTAAAGGCAACCGAAAAAACACAAACACCCGCTTTTCACGTGTGGTTTGTCTTCTGAACGCATGTATCGTAGGCAGACCGGAAAGACGTCCCAAAATAAAAGTCATTTGTTTAGTCTTGACCAGTGTCATGTAGAGGATCCGTCATTTAATTGATCGATAAAACAGTTATTTTGCCGTATTTCTTTTGAGAGTTCCATCCTGTTAGCCCTAATTATAGAATAACGATAGGTATATCAGAAAATTATCAGACAAGTCTGAATATAAAACATCAGATTTTATGTATTCACTTAGAGAATTTGTAAGCTGTTGAATTTTATTTAACTCTTGTGAGTTTATGAATAAGAGGAAAACAATAACTAGAATAAAGAATATTGAGAAAATCTACAGTAAGGTTATCAAATTATTGGAACGCTTATGTTATTGTGACGAAGAATAATTATTTTGTCTTTTGCATAAACTCCGTCTGCCCCAGTAATCGTTGAAGATTTGTCCGTCTGTCTTTTGGGACAGGTTTTTGATTGAATAAAGTGTTTTAAGGTGTCCAAAATTCAATAGTTTAATAGTATTTGATAAATTATGTTTGTATTGAAACAACTGTTTAATAGGTTTTAATGTTTCAATGCTCCTGTTTAACTGTATTACGTTCAACATACTGTAAATATACCGGTTAAATGAGCACAGAGTATTATTTTAATTAATTCCGTGTTAGCAAACAGTACGTTCTTCACTGGTTCTTTGTGTGATTTCATAATAAACACATCTAAATTGGTAACAGACTGTTATATTTTATATGAAAACGGCATAAAAACGTTAAGTAACACACAATTGTGTATGACACGACCCCGAAATATCACGTTAATGTGTCGCCAAGTCAAGTGTATGTCACTATCTTGACATACACTGACATACGCCCTATCTTTATTGTCATCCCGCTACATCTGTGGACATACAGCGGGACGAAATGTCGTGTCACGCTGGACCACGGTGCTACATCAATACAGATATACAACACAAAGTAAAACAGTATAAACCTACTGTCAGCTTTGACTATACAGATGCTGTGTATATATATATATACAAATGGTTACCTATAAATAAACTAAAAATACAAACTCCACAACTGTGTAGATGACTCAAATAGTGTACATGTGCAAAAAGAGAGACATTTAAGCAGCTGGCTGGGAAACGGTGTAGGGTGATTTGCGGTGTACGGGCCTGTAAACATACATATATCAGTCATATATTACAATCAGTCTTTTGTGGGATTATGTACACACAGTAGTGTGTGAAAGTGTCTAGTGCGACTAGAGGAGAGAGTGTTACTACAGGTGGCTTGTGCAGGCCCACTCACCTGTGTGTAGCACCCTTAAATTGTTTTTGTTAAATTGTTTTCCTGCGATCATCTGCCCTTTTACACACGTTTTGTGCACTATCGATTTTAAGAGCGCCTGATTTATCGTCGTGCGGATTGTGTTTTAAAGTTAAGTCAAATCAATGATTTTATAAGACCTGTTAATTATTTCTACAGACGTGTAGATCTCGCAAAATGGGGTTTGTAACATCGCGCCAGGAAGAAGCGTATACTTTGTAAAAAAGCGTTGGTAATACGAGTCTTTCTATATAGGGTATCCGAACGTACGTATAACCAAAAGTCTGACGATTTAGAGATCTGTCGCGTATAGACCGTTTTGTATATGTATGGATTCGTGGCAACCATGTTTGTAGTCCGATGTATATGCTGGGTATTGTAGTTCGCTGACCTGAAAGGCCTGCAACATTTGTACGACAACGTTTGTATCTTTGTGGAAACGAAAATACACACTTAGTGTTAGAATGGTTCGAAATGGTTCCAGGCCTGTTTTAGGCACGTACACTCGGTCTGTCGATCTAGTTTTACGCGTCATTGTTTACATTTTCTACAGTTAAACAGCTCAAGGAGCTCTTCCAGGATATATAGCTGCGATGATGCATAAATTGAACGCGTTATCGAGTTTCAGCTACAGCCGAATGATAAAACCAAGTTATGGATGTTGTTGGCAGTTGTGTGCTGTGTGCGCTCAAGAGAGAGTTTGAATGAAAAATGTTTTAGGTTAATGATGTGATTAACGTGCAAACATCCCGAACTAAAAACATAACCCTATATTTAACATTCGCTACATTCGACATAATTAAAAAGTCGTAAGAAAGTTTTAAAAGTTTTATTGTGTTTTGACGAGAAATCAAATCTGACTTTAAATAAAATGTATTTAAAATGAATGATTCATTTGATAGAATCACTGAATTATGCGGTTATGTATTATAAATATTCGTGTACACACTGGTTACTGCATACATACCTATTCAAGAGAAAATGCACACGCTCGATTGTTTTAATAAATCTGAAGCTTTTAGTCTGTAGCTCTTCCTGTCATCAGTCTTTCACACATTTTATTTTCATTTGTCTCTGGACTCTGTTACACAAAACCGTTGAGTGTGGACATAATTCCTATGTGGAAGCTAAAAGATGACTTTTAGACTATTTTTACAGATGTTAAACATCTTAACAAAACTGTATAGGCGAGATATGTACAACAATGCAAATCACCTGACACACCAGTTTGATAAACCTTGTCGAATATTTGCATGCTTCTTACATCAGTTATTTTATCAAAGCTCAGTCGAATAAACCTATATAGATCGGTTGTTGTTTTTATTTTAATGCAATAAAGCATGCTGCATTTAACTCCCCTTACGGTTAATAACGCAGTTTATTAAGCGAGAAAGAAAGTCTGTTGTAAAGATTAGTTAGGTTAGAGATTCATGGTTTTAGGTTTGACATTTTTGCTTTGATCGTCTGACTAAAAAACTTCACTGGCATCTCGGGCTGCGTGAAATGTGATATTGACACGACCGTCTTCAAACTTCGTTGCACTGCTTGAGATGAAATATCTGCATCTCGTGTGATGTAAAAAAAAAAACCTTTACATGCTGCACGCGTATTTCAAATGATAACAAGTCTTATGGCAAGAAAATCAGAGAGTTATTGATTTGGTTTCATTCCTGTTAAATATTTGTATGTGTATACCTGTGTTTTAGCTGTTATAACGTATCGTAAGATTGACAAAAAGCAAAGAGTAAATAAAGTAAAATGTGTTGTTAAACAAACTTTCCCCCAGAGGCTAGGACTTGTTTGTTTAAAAGTAAAACTAAACTATTTTTTTTAAAGTGAAAAGATTTAGGTGAATGATGTTGACTGGTTTAATTAAGACATGTAAAAGACTTATTAAAATTAACTTTAATGTTTTAAAAACAGTCATGGATTAAATCCTTTTAAATCTCAGTTTTGGTCCCTCCTCGTCCGGATCTAGGGGATGGGGCGTAGGCGCGGTCTGCCTGGAACCGGTTGTCTCGCCATTCTGTGTTTGAAACGGACACGCGCGGACTTCTCGCCGGTCGGGGACTTTTTCTTTTGTTTAACTTTTACCTTCAGCTAAGTTATGATAGACTTATCTTTTGTCTCTGAGATTACCTTCTTTTGGACAACGCTGGATGCACGCTTGTTATTTTTCCTTGTTTCCCACCTTTTCTTGTGACAACTTCTGTCTTCTTAAAAGTTAGATTTTTTTTTTCATTGTCAAACTAACTAGTTTTAAATTGTAATATTACAAACTTCTGACAAACGTATCTTTTTAACGGCTTGATATTTTTATTTTATACCACAGTAAGTAAGGTTACTCTATATTATTTAATGTTAATATTGTCTTAGTTGTTTAAATAACCTGTCTTCATTTTTATTTGTTTTCTTACACCGTATTTTACATCATTTTAAACAGCGCTTTCTGGAAAATAAAAACATTGCTTAATTTTACGTGTATATACGTCGCATTTTCTTTATATTAAAACTTGTTTAATATAAACCAAATTAACCTTTGTTAGCTTTTCTATTACGCTGTTTGACTCTTATTTGGTTTACGTCGTCTATTTTTGTACTCTTTTATAAATGATATACTCTGACTTTCTTGTTTTGAAGTTTTTCCGTGACATTGTTGTGTATGAAAAAATAACTTTAATAAAAAACTTTGTTCCCCCGTTTAACACGGTTTCGCATTTCAATGTCTCCACGCACGCACTCTAACACCTTATATAACCCTAGAAGTCTTAAGCGTGTCAAAACATTTATAGTTTATATCAGATCGTACATTTTAAACGTTATAACGCTTTGTAAGATTGACAAAACAACTAGTAAATAAAGTAACGTGTTGTTAAACTTTTAAAACTGAAATAATGTTCAGTGGATTTTTTTTAGTAAACTATTCTATAAACAATCAACTTTTGTTTTAAAAAACAGATGTTTGTGGGAGATGCACTTCACAGTTTTTCACAGCACAGACCCAGATACGCAGCTATGGGTGGGAGGGGAATTTCCTGATAACAGCGTCTTCAAAGGACAAAACCTACTGTCATGATAACATGATTTAAAATATAGCCTTCAAAAACAAAAACCTTATGTCAAAATCATCAAAAACATAAAAACCTGCTGTCAAAATCATCAAAAACATCAAAACCTGCTGTCAAAACATCAAAACCATCAAAACCAACTGTCAAAATCATCAAAAACATCAAAACCTGCTGTCATTTATTATACATCCTTCAAAAACAAAAACCACCTGTCAAAATCATCAAAACATCAAAACCTACTGTCAAAACATCAAAACCTGCTGTCAAAACCATCAAAACCACCTGTCAAAATCATCAAAACCTCCTGTCAAAAACATCAAATTCACCTGTCAAAAACATCAAAACCTACTGTCATTATAACATGATTGATTAAACAGGAAGTCCCGCCTATACAGGAAGTCCCGCCTACACCGGAAGTCCCGCCCCTATACCGGAAGTCCCGCCCACCTGTCATCAATCATTTTGACAGGTGGTGTATGGTATTTACTACTAACGTGGCAACAACCCAATGGCATTTCCCTACTCAATGATTCAACTCCCCCTGGGTTTGTTTGCATCTGTCAACCTCGTGGCTCTGGCCACGGAAGAGTTCTTGTGATTATTTATCACGGGAATGGAAAAGATCGCCGGTGTGCGCGTGTGTGTCAACTTTATGGGGCCATTTTTACCATTGCTGCAACAGTTTACTGCCCCCATAAACCAAAAGATAACTTCATAACTGATTTTGCTGCTCTGCCCACCCATCTAGCCACTTTTTGTCAAATGTTATACTGCCAGGAGACTTTAAAGGGGTCATCGGATGCTCATTTTTCATAAGATAATATGATTCCTTAGGGTCTTAATGAAAAGTCTATAACATACTTTGGTAAAAATATATCAGTGGTAGTGTAAAAAAACAAATTTTATACCTTGTCAAAATCAGCTCTCTTTTCAGCAAACTAGTTTTAACGCATGTTCCTTTAAATGTTAATGAGCTTGGCTCACCCCGCCCCTTTCTTCCGTGGAGTGACGAGCTATTCTCACGAGACCATTTACTTGAGCCATGGAACTTGCTAACCAGCACGTTATTAGGAAAGATTCATAAAATAACCTTATACTCTCTTCTTCTGGAGGTGAAGCTGGATCACGAATGATTTGTACGAACATAAACTAATTTAGGTAGATCGAGAGCGCATTCCCTTCAAAAACAAAGGTAATCTACTGCATCTTCAGTGGTTCAAATATCGGGAGTAAATGACGACTACTATGTTCATTATTACATCCAACAACATAACACCTCAATTGTCACGGTCCTGCTGGTGTGCCCAGGCTGGCCACCAGATGTCTCTGTGTGTTGAGCACATGGCTTGTTGTTTGTTGGTGCCATGTGCTCCCATGTCGATTGTCTGTCCCCTCCCATCTTGTTACTTAATCATTGTTTCAGTGGCTCCAGCTGTGTCTCCCTCGTTATCCTCGTTTGTCTCCCTATATAGTCTCCTTGTGTCTGCAGTCCTGGGCTGATCCGTTGATCCGTTGTGTGAGTGTTTAATGTTTGACTGTGCTCCAGTCTTCTGCCTGCCTGCCTGCCTGCTTGTTTTTTCCCCTCGGGTGGTTTTTGTTGCTCTTTTGTTTCATTTTATTATATTAAAACATGATTTCCTCTGCACTTGAGTCCTCGACCTCATCTCTCCTGACATCAATCACTTAGGAGTCATTCTGGTCTTCCCTGCTCCGGTGTTGTTTGGATGGCGGACTGATGACAGATCACTCAGGGCGGGCCAAAGGTAAAGCGCTAGTGTCAATCAAACAACTGTGGGAGGGGCCTGTGTCTGTGTGACATCACACATCCAAGAATCTGTAAAGTGCATTTATCCACCTTTAATGACCTGGGCCTGTATTCATGAAAACTCTTAGTGCTAAGAGATGGTCCTTCTAAGAAAATTATTAGAAATGTGGGTGTTTCCTCTTAAAATTAAAGAAAAGATCCTAGTAAATAAAAAAGTAATTCTGAAAGCATTTTAACTCTTAAAAGAGCCTCATAATAACCCTTAAGGTCCAAAATTGTTAGGAGTACAAACAAGGACTTTTAAGGGGCTTAAGAGTTTCTTTAGCAGTCGAGAACATGGACAAAACATGAAGAGGGAGAAGAAATGTGTTGCACACAATGCATGACATTGAGTTGGTAAGATGCTACACATTAGACCGTGCAGGGATCATGCTTGTGACCGATCTTATTAGAGACACGCTAGCATCTCAGACACCACGCTGAAATGTCCTAGCGCCAGAAATGGACGTAATCACTACATTAACATATCTGGCAACTGAAAAAATGCAATTAACTTCTTCTGGTGCAACTTAAAAAATCAACAAGGTTAGTGAAAGGGGGAAAAGTATGGTCATACTTTATTTTAAGGTCCAACTTTCACTATTAACAAGCCATTAACTACGAATTTTGCCTTAATAAACTCCTAATTTGCTGCTTATTAGTAGTTAGTAAGGTTGTTAAGTTGAGGTATTGGGTAGGATTAGGGACGTAGAACATGGTCAAGCACAATATGTGTTTTACTAAATAAATACACAGCTAATATGTTAATAATAAGCAACTACTGTAGTTAATAGTGAGAAATGGTCCCTATAATAAAGTGTTATTGAGCAATACCAGCAGCAGTTGTGTCAAAAAATTATCAGAAAGTAGAACTGAAAAAACATGTAATACTGTTGATTTTACCGACAGGTTTAATTTTTTTTCAGTTCTACTTTTTGATTATTTTTAATTCTTCACTTGACAAGAGCTTCTGCTATTATTCAGTAAATACCCATGTAGATATAAAGCAATATACATTTCACTCATGAACACAACATCACCTCAGGTGTGTAGTATTTTTCTAATAATTCAACAATTATTTGCCTGCATATAAACTATAGATTTATTTCAAATGAATGCTAAAAATATAGTGTTTTCAATAACTGAAGCCACGATAACTGATACCCAGTGGGGTGTAGTCTACGTGATACGACGCCGTATACTCACTAGGGAAGGTCAAGGATTTGCGTATACACACTTAAAGAAGCACGTGGATATGTAACAACATTGTTATGATCGCGGACTTTGATTTTGCCACACACACGGCAACGGCAAACATGCTGATTTACTTCCGGTTTGTCGTTGACGCTGTTCTGAGCTGAATCTCCGCTAAGCCAATTGTTTATCGTCTATTTTCTATCTTAAATTCCGATTTGATACACAATAATTTGTGTTTCTATAACGTGTGAATATATTCCCGATCGCATTCTGCAACGAGAATAATCAGAGCGGCTTGTTATCGCAAGTTTTATTTTGATTTCCCAAGTCCGCTATTAGCTTTAGCCCGTTAGCAAAGCCAGCGCGGGCTCCGATAACACAGCTAATACCCCTTTTTCACACACGCATACACACATTTAACATTGTTTCACTGTTACTTGCTTAAATGGCAGATTCGTGTCTACCTTTGTGTGCAGGTGAGGACACGTTCGAGCTGCATTCGGCGCAGCTGAAGCTGGAGGCCGTGGAGACACGGATCCGCGAGCTGCTTGGGAAACAGGCCCAGCTGAGGAAACGGATAGCAACGCTGGAAACATCTCGGGCTGACGCTCATAAGTCCGGGGTAAGTATGCAACGCGCTGCTAACGCTCCCACCACCTCTACTCCGTGTGTTTCTCTGCACAGGCCCGTGCACCGGACGCGATCGTCACAGATGGCCTTCACTCCGCGCCAGGAAACCACGGACCCTGGGTGCAGCAGCGGAAGACGCGATCCAGGCCCCGGCGATTTCTCCCCGGTCTTCGACATCTCATCCCGGAACCGCCGCCTCTCTGCGAGACTGATCGTAACGCTGTGGTCATCGGAGACCCAATCGTCCGGCATGTCCGTGCTACATTAGCTGAAGGTAAAGTGCACACTCATTGTCTCCCTGGTGCTCGTGTTCTTGATGTTTCTGTGCAGATACCCGCGATCCTGAAGGATGACGAGAGGCGTTGCAGCTGTTGTGATTCACGCTGGACACCAAGCTGCGGCAGACGGAGACACTGAAGAGGGACTTCAGGAGCCTGATCGAGACAGTACGCAGCACATCGCCAGCGACGACGATCATCGTGTCAGGACCTCTTCCCACGTATCGACGAGGACACGAACAGTTCAGTAGACTGTTTGCTTTAAATGAATGGTTGTTTTCATGGTGTACAGAGCAGAAAATTCTCTTTGTCAATAATTGGAATCTTTTCTAGGAGCGTCCTAGGCTATTTCGTGCTGATGGCCTGCACCCCAGCAGAGTCGGTGCGGAACTCCTGTCGGACAACATCACCAGGACGCTATGCTCCATCTGACTAGTAAGCCAATTCTCCAATAACAGCTATGATGACTTTTGTTCTACCCACTTAAATGATAAAGGTACTTGTAGTGTCCAATCTATACAGACTGTGTCTGTTCCCCCCGAATATTGAGTTCAAAATATACATTTAATGCAGGATCTAGAACAAATCTGATCGTGATTAAACCAGAAAAATGCAAAATAAATGAACAAAAACTATTTTTAAAACTTGGGCTCCTAAATATCCGATCACTCACACCGAAAGCAGTTATTGTAAATGAAATAATCACAGATAATAGTTTTGATGTACTCTGTCTGACTGAAACCTGGCTTAAAACAAATGATTATTTTGGTCTAAATGAATCTACTCCACCAAGCTACTGTTATAAGCACGAGCCTCGTGAGACTGGTCGTGGCGGCGGTGTCGCAACAATATATAGTGATATTCTCAATGTTACTCAGAAAACAGGATACAGGTTTGACTCATTCGAAATACTTATGCTCAATGTTAAACTGTCAGATAAGCAAAATAAATCTGTCCTATCTCTTGCTCTGGCTACTGTGTATAGACCGCCAGGGCCATATACAGATTTTCTAAAAGAATTTGCAGATTTCCTCTCAGACCTATTGGTTACTGTTGATAAAGCACTAATTGTTGGAGATTTTAACATTCACGTTGATAATACAAATGATGCGTTAGGACTTGCGTTTACTGACCTAATAAACTCTTTTGGTGTCAAGCAAAATGTCACCGGGCCCACGCATCGTTTTAATCATACGCTAGATTTAATAATATCGCATGGAATTTATCTAACTGATATAGATATCATACCTCAAAGTGATGATGTTACTGACCATTTCCTTGTATCGTGCATGCTGCATATTACTGATATTAACTATATGGCTCCGCGTTATCGCCCAGGCAGAATTATTATTCCAGCCACTAAAGACAGATTCACAAATAACAAAAAAAAATGGCACTTTAAATCACTTAAAGGAGTCCAATATAACTTCATAATGGGAAGGATAATTTTTGTTATTGAGGAGAAGGTGCTCCTGAATGTTTTTTACTGTGCCCCTAATTTTCTTTAAATAGCAGCACAAGAGCTAAAAATAAAAGTAAGCGTGGAGCCCTGTTTAGTGAGTGTGGGGGTGCTTATGGGTGAGTATGAGGCTGGGAAGGAACCAATCACAGTATACTCACTACAACAAACTAGACTATACTCACACATTTCATTCATATTATTTCCAACTAATGCAGAAAATAAGGTAGGTTAAGGAGCTCCAAACAAATCTGTCACAATTTACCATCATTATAAGGAGAGCAATTACTAGTGGATTACCATGTTCTTCACTTTAGAATTAATCATACATTTAGCAACATTCACATTAATTAACTGGAGGTGGATAAGATGCCCCCTGAAAATATAGAGCGCTTTGAGTGCTTAGAAAAGCTGTATATGAATGTAATTAATTATATTATTAATAATTATGAACCTGTATATAGTAGTATGAAAAAATAGTAGTAGCTGATTAGCTAATAGTGAATTACCCCTTTCAGCTGAGTGCTATTACTTACTGCTTAATTAATCAGTGTTTCTTGATAGTTAATAGTAGTTACTAAAATGTTAATAGTGCATTAGTCATTTGTTCCTGTGTTGTTATTCAGTATTGATGGAACATTATTCTAAAGTGTTACCCATTCGTGTTCACAAATATGTCACTGCACATTAATTTAATTCTGAATTTATGAGAGGAGTTTGTTTGTGGCCAGATACGTTTTCTACAAGATGACTGTGCTTACCTTTGTTCATAATTTTGTTAAGAATATTTTCATCCCATGGGAAAACTATCGGGTACATACTGAACACAGAATTTGCATTTCTGCCGAACTTATTCATAATGCAAATTTTGCATATTGTTTGTCATACTTGTGTTCTTTACCTCTCTCACACTATCTGAGACCTGTTCCTCTTCCAGCAGCAGATGAGCGTGTAGCCCTTTTTCCTCATTGATTTCGGAGACTCTGTGTCAGGTTGTGGGGGTTGTGTGCGGTTCATGATGAGACCATGTCTTTTTTATCTCTATGGGACTTTCCATATTCATACGTGTGCTGTGCACTCGATCAGTGACATATCATCCCACCTGACTGCATGTATTACTAATGCAGTTTTTCAGACTGTTTGAGTCGTTACATGTTGAAATCCTACAAACACACATAACAACCAAATTGTTATGGTTTGTATAATCTAGGCACACCGATATTACGATTAAATTAATCAGTTAAACAAAAATAAATAATTGTAAAAGCTTATACATAATATGAAAAGTATATCTAGAACTGCTATAGTATATCTATCAACATGCATAAATATTTGAATAAAAAGGCTTTTTTTGATCTAAGAAAGGTGACTGATTAAAATAATACTGTAATAAACTGACGTGTAAATAACTTTCCATTTAAAGGAACATAACGTTTAAAAGTGTAGAAGTTACATTGAGGGGAAAAATCATGTTGACTGTGGAATTGTTGCTAAAAATATCAATTTCCCTGGACTCTGTTCATTGTGAAGTAAGAGCTGAAGAAACAACAGTTTGTAAGCGTTTACCCCTCACCCAGAATATAAGCACTGCCCTGGCCATTTGAGATTTGAGTCATGTTTTATATCAGCCTGTTGGCTCCAACCATCGTCACCCATTTGGCTCAATCAACTGAATAATTTGATTCAAACAAATCTTTCGTTAGACGCATTAGTAGTAGTATCAATAGTAAAACTATTTAACATTGTGATTTAAGACCGTCTTTGAATTCAACTTTATTTCTAAAGTATGTATTGTGTCTCAAAAATGTATTGTTCACATTCACAATATCCAAATGAGTGAATCTGTGTTATTTTAGGAGTATACGCGTCACCAAAATGAATCTTTCTGTCGGGCGTAAAGTTTAGCCTTATTGAGTTTTGAAAGCATGTAAAAATGATGCCATAAACCTCTCTGCTCAACAGAACATGTACACGTTACTTTAGTTAGCCCAGTTGAGGTTTAGGATTACGTCTATCTCAGCAAATAATTTTTTTATATTTGACTATAATGGTCAGACCTGCACCAAATGAAAAGTTTATTAAAAGAGTATCCTACCTTGTAAATGAAGCGCTCTCTGACAAGAACACGCATCAGCGCATCAACATGTGCTCTTAACCCAAAGCAGATAAGCGTTCCATAGATAAACTCCCTGTTTCTCACCATCTACATCACTCCAGCATCTCGCTTTAGAAGCACATCTCCTTTGAAACAGTTTTGATTATTTTGTTTTAATATTCTTGTTCTCGTATCTCAGGCGTAGTGCTTTCTGTTTCTGTCAGTTCACACTGACTCATTATTGTAGTTTCCTGTGGGGGAGTGAACAGCTTTCTGCTGCTTTTTTAATTCCTACTTCTGCTATTTATCACACAGTGTTGCCTGATCTGTGCTCGTGATGAAACAATATCCTGAGAGATTGTTTTTGGATTACTGTTATATTTAATAGTCTCTAACCGGTATGTACTTACATTTAAATTAATAATTTGATATAGTGTACTTGTTTGTACTCATAGAGTGTAATTGTATGCATGTTTTTACATTGTACTTTCACTTAAAAATACATTCCTGTAATTCATTTCTGTAGTTAAATCTATAATTACACTGTTGACCCTGTTTTCATTCGACAAGACACAATTTTGAATCGTTTTTGGACAAAACAGCCATCGTGTTCTCCGGTCCAAAGAGAAAGAAAACCATCCAAGCTGTATTCAGCGTCAGATCCAAAAGCTGGCACCTGTCATGTTATGGGAGTGTGTCAGTGCCCATGACATGGTTAACTCTGAATAACCCTGTGAGGGCACCATTAATGCAGAAAGACATGTAGACTGCCTGCAGTCCTGACCTGTCTCAGACTGAGAAAGTGTGGCTATTATTGTTGCATACACTATGCTATAATAACGAGACGGACACATGTAATGCCTTCTGTTGACTCTTTACTCCGGAACTGACGTCATGATAACCCGGTCACCTCCTCATAGGACCGTATAACATTATGCATCTCACTCTCAGTGTACCCTTTACAGAACAATTATGAAGCACAAAACAAGGCAATGAAGTTGCCAGTTGAAGTACAGTTGTGTAGCTGTATATATGCATAATAGATGAATTAGGGATGCCAATCCCGTAGCAGAAATAGAGAAGGTAATAGAGAGAAATTAGCGTAGCTGCTGTTCCAACCAAGCAAAAAATAAAAATGGATAAAAGCGTCTACTAAATGACTAAATGTAAAGTAAAAGCTTGCACATGGATCCATACACCTCATGTATCGTCGGCTGCTGTGTTATACGAGCACTGAGTAATGAGTAATGTGTTACTGTGTAATGAGACTGTCACAGCATTCGTTGCTGTGGAGCTGACAACATAACTTCCTGTTTCGGCTTAAACAGAATCGAAGTGAAACCACCAGAAGCGTCTAACTCACAAATTAATTTGCAAAAAATTTCAACAGTTTGTTGCTTTAAATTTGCAGTCGTTACATGAACCAAACATGCCAAATCTAGATTCATATTATTTAAACACGTATTTATAAACGGTGAAGACATTTCACCCCCTATCGGAATACGAGCGTCTTTCTTCGCACACATTTAAAAAGAAACGGTCTCGCCCTTGTTTTATTGGTATTTGTGGCATGGGTCAAATCCCTATAGACATGAGCACGAGCGTCTAGAACCCTCTTAATCTGCTCTTGCAGTGACAAAATTCATAAGGGTCTCGCTATATACCACTGCCATACAAGTCATCATGTTTATGACTTAAAGCAGGGATTTCCACAATAAGAGATGATTCATTAACATCATCTGCCACAACTCATAATAAGATCTATCTGTAATCGAGCCACTTAATTGTGCATAACGTGTGTGTGTGTGAGCACAAAACATCTACAAATGTGTTAGAATTATTCGCGTTCGGGAGAGTTTTACATATAGTATCAATCTCTCATTGTTGCTGGTTTAAGAAAAATTATAGGTCCTTCATGAACCCATGCCATGGACAGCTGAGCTGTACCCTGCATGTGTACAGTTTCTTTGTTCAACTCTAGATGGGAAGGGGAGGGGAATGTGCACAACTAAAAGAAAGTAAGGAAGGATATACATTTCCATCTTAGAAACATTGCCAAGCTACGGAACATGTTAAGTGTTTCTGATGCAGAAAAGTTAGTTCATGCATTCATGACCTCTAGACTGGACTATTGTAATGCACTGCTAGGTGGTTGTCCTGCATCTTCAATAAACAAGCTACAGATAGTACAAAATGCTGCGGCTAGAGTCCTTACCAGGTCAAGAAAATATGACCATATTACTCCAATTTTACAGTCTCTGCACTGGCTACCTATTAAGTTTCATATCAGTTACAAAATATTATTACTTGCCTATAAGGCCCTAAATGATTTAGCTCCTGCGTACCTAACTAATCTTCTATCACGCTACAATCCAACCCGCTCCCTTAGGTCGCAAAACTCTGGACTCTTGGTAGTACCTAGGATAGCAAAGTCCACAAAAGGAGGTAGAACTTTTTCATATCTGGCTCCTAAACTATGGAATAGCCTTCCTGAAAACGTTCGGGGCTCAGACACACTCTCTCTGTTTAAATCTAGATTAAAGACGCATCTCTTTAGCCAAGCATTCATATAATGCATCTCACAATCTTGTACTGCCAGTCTATCTGAACAAATGCACATTATTATGCTTTAGCTTGGGTTATACTGATAATTTCATCCACGGTTATTCCTGGATGGAGCAGCTGCTACGCTAATTGTCTTACTGTTTCTATGTTACTGCCACGGGATTAACATCCCGTGGTAGTTAGGAATTACACAAGCTTCATTCTGGATCCTACCCTTAAACGATGACCGAACCGAACCGAACACCTGAGAAGAGACGATGACAACCCCTCCGAGGACCTCCGAGATGAGCCCCAGAGACAGATCTCCAGTGAGGACCTCGTCACCTAGACATCCATCGGGGAAAGACCCCTGGAACCAGTGGACCACTTACACTCTGACTTTGCTGCAGTTGGAACAAACTACTGATTCGTCTGGCCGGAGGGGAACTGGCCCCCCGACTGAGCCTGGTTTCTCCCAAGGTTTTTTCTCCATTCTGTCACCGATGGAGTTTTCGTTCCTTGCCGCTGTCGCCTCTGGCTTGCTTAGTTGGGGACACTTCACTTGCAGCACAATCATTGACTTGATTGCACAGATATTATTTAAACTGAACTAAGCTGGACAATGCCATTACTAAATTCAATAATGAAATGCATTCAGCAGATAATTGAGTGTTAAATCCTGTCATTTTACATTATTGACAAAATTTGCCTATTTTGATATTGTGCAGTGCTTTGTTACAATTTGTATTGTTAAAGGCGCTATATAAATAAAGGTGACTTGACTTGACTTGACTTGACATTTGAGCTGGTCTGAGCACTATTTTGGACCTTAATTATGGCTGTATCATAAGGCGTGTCGATCAATATTTTGTTCGCTTTATAAACACACTCCAGAGAGAGTAATAGTATGCTATGTGGCACATAAAAATGATTTATTACCCTCATAAAATACCACCCCAAACTGGACACCTGTTTGTACAGCACCCACCCTTGTCTAGTCTCCCCCCACGTGGGGATCTTAGATGGATAACCCCCACCGTTCTGTCTAAGTTCCCCACGTGGGGATCTTAGACGATAACCCACGTGGTATATCTGATGCGGGGGAGGGGGTTGGGTGTGGAATGTTTTTTGAAAACTTTGTGTTTTGTGAGTTTAAACAATAAATTGTGAAACTGTGTAAAATAGGGAGAAAGGGGAGTTTTTATTAAAGTTTTTTTTCATACACATACATGTGAAGAAAATGCACCGTATATACGCGTAAAATGAGCAAAATCTATTTTTCCAGAAAGCGTTGTTAAAAATAGGTAAAATGCAGTGTAAGAAAACAATTAAAAATCTAGGTTTAGTCTTATCTTACTACGTTATGAAATAAAAAAAAATGCGTCAGACGCATTTGTTAAAACCTAGTAATATTGTAATTCAAAAAGTAGTTAGTTCGACAGAGTTAAAGACAATACAAAATCAAAGTAAATAGACAGAAGTGTGTTACAAGGAAAACGGTTAAAACGAAGGTAAAAAATTTCATACATTTACCAACGATCTAAAAATAAGACAATCTCAAAGACGTTTGTTAAAACGCCCGCAGTCAAAAGATAGTCTCTGGCTCGTTGAACAGCAAAAGTTAAAGGAGAGAGTGAGTAAGGATCAGGTCCACGCGTGTCCGGAGAGAGGTCCGTACCCATCGACAGTCAAAGTTAGAATGAGCTCCCCAAGCACAGCGGGGGCAGACCACGCCTACGTCCCACCCCCCTAGATCCGCAGGAGGAGGAGGCACCAAAACGGAGATGAAACGATATGTTTAAAAAAGAGTGTTGAACGTCGCCTAAAACCCCTGAGAAGATTGTTGAGCTTGCTATGGCTGATCTCACTCTAGCGCCTAGGAAGATGAAACACGGCCCGTGTCTGGCTAGCTTCCTCCACGAACCTATGGATAATGTTAAACGTGAGTTTCGTTTATCCGGCAATCGCATTTGCGGTTACAACTTTGACAAAACCAACAGAGAGTTCAGGTTGAGCACCACGGACAGTGATGAAAGAATCACCTACGACACCACCGACGACCCCGTAAAACGACACCACCGACGACCCCGTTTTTTACCGTAAAAGACTGGTGTTTATTTTACAACTATGTTTGGCGTGATTTAAAAGGCGGGTGCGACGACCCTCTATTCATAGGTGAATGGAGAGTCACACCGAATGCGATACAGAGTGTTGGGGATCACGTCAACAAGCATGCGGATGATTACATTTACATACTTTGCAGCGAACACACCGAAGGTCTGCCTGAACGCGTATGGCCAATATCTGAAGAGGATAACCTCAAATACTATAGCATCAAATTCTTGTTTCGATGGAAAGATGTACCTACGTTAGAATATATATTCTGAAAGATCGACAAATTGTTTAAGTGGTGCGAGGTGTTTGACAGATACAACCGCATAAAAGTAAGATTGTTTCATCCGGAATGGTGTGTGACCAGTCGGAGAGGCGTTCACGTGGCTCCGCCTACATTCTATAATCATTAAATACAGAACTCAGGACTCTCAGAGGATATAAACCTCGACCGTTAACGTCAGCAACATGTCCCAAGAAAATACCTCAGCGACTCCTAGTCTTGTATGCGATGACGGCGGACAACGTCGTCTGGCTGGACAAAATTTGTACAGAACTTGTATAGCACAATCTTGCATTCTTGGCAAAGTACAAAACATCTCAAACCGCCCCGACTGATACAGCAGGCACCGAGGGCGTCTCGGATGCGGTCGACGGGTGCATCGGTGTGACGGGTCATAAAATCATTAAATCAGTTGTCGGGATCATTCTGGAACATCTCGTGGACAGACATCTGAAGAAAAATTGTTACGGCTGCGAAGTCGATCATGCTTCCCAAATGCAACATTCCTGTCTTTACGAGGCCCCTGCATACTATTTTCTCAGATATTTTGAAGAACTGCGAGGTAAAGTGTGTAAACCTTCTCTAAAACTCATTCTGGCCCGAACCTTGAAACTGTTTGGTTTATCACCGCACCTCCAAAGGATTCAGGGTGTTGTCGATGCTGTTCTGTGCGAGCTCAGAGATGAGATGTTCATAGTGGGTGGATTGGCTGAACTCAGGACGAAACTTGTGGATGAAACCTGTGAACAAGCTGTATACGACGCTGTTGACAGCTGGAAGGAAAGCGAACCTGCAGATTCTGACTAAATTGAAGAGTCATGGGGAATATCTGTAATTGTCTGACAAAACTCTTAATTAAAGATCAAATTAAGAGCGAAATAATGTATTTATTACATAAGATTATCAATGATGATGATGGGGGTAATTGTTTTGTGGATAATAAACGTTTAATGAAATTAAAAAGTCTAATGTCTGTTGTACGGGGTATGTCGAGTGAGTGGAATGTTATGACAAATCAATGTATCGTAAAGGGATGTGAAACCCAGACTGTGGTTAAAAACATTATTGAACTTTTGTCTGAAACTGAAGAAAGCCTTAAAATAGGTAACATTTTATGTCTTTGTACTTATGTAACCGATGTATGTGTGATGATACAGGCAAGAAACAAATCGACGGATGTGCTTAAAATTATTGATGTATTAGTTGATTATGTGATTGAGAAAAATATTGTAATGTGTGTGAAATTCCTTCAGTATCTAGATGTTGTGTGACCAATCGTATTCAATGTTTTTACATCCATTGTAAATAAAAACCTTCGACACTACCATAGTGGTCATTATTTTCTGAAAAACATCGGAGTAAGATGTCTGAATTAATGAAAAATGTGTACTACAACCCTTCAGATCCAGGATCTTTGGGAGGTAAAGAACGGTTAAAACAAGGCGTGTTACAGGAATATTACAGTAACCGATTGGTCAGCAGCTCAGGACGCGTATACATTACACAGAACTGCACCTGTCAAATACAAACGTAATAGAGTCGCGGTGTACGGGAAAGATGTGCAGTTTCAAGCAGATCTGGTCGACATGTCTGCACATTCGAAAGAAAACGATAATATAAAATTTTTACTGACTTGCATAGATGTTTTCAGTAAGTATGCTTGGGCTCGTCCACTGAAGAATAAGACAGGAAAGGAGGTCACGAAAGCATTCGATTCCATACTCAAAGAAAACCGAGTGCCACAAAAATAAGGTCAACGATAAGGGCACCAAATATTTTAACAAACATTTTCAGCAACTGATGAAAAAGTATAACATACATCATTTTGCTACAGCGAGCGACGTCAAAGCATCTGTAATCAAGCGTTTTAAAAGGACTCTTCAGGACAGATCCTCATGGTTTTTAACGGCTGTCAATACAAAACGTTATTACGATATCTTACAAGATCTTATAGATGGGTATAACGCGAGTTATCACAAAAGTATTAAAATGCGACCCCTGGACGTACATAAAGAAAACGAAGCGGATGTGTTTAATAATCTGTACGGAAGTATGCCTAATAATAATAATTAATAATAATAATTTGTTACATTTATATAGCGCTTTTCTAGACACTCAAAGCGCTTTACATAGTAAGGGGGCTATCTCCTCATCCACCACCAATGTGCAGCATCCACCTGGATGATGCAACGGCAGCCATAGTGCGCCAGAACGCCCACCACACATCAGCTTATTGGTGGAGAGGAGACAGAGTGATGAAGCCAATCAGTGTATGGGGATGATTAGGAGGCCATGATGGTCAGAGGCCAGTGGGCTAGTTTGGCCAGGGTAACACCCCTACTCTTTTTCGAAGGACATCCTGGGATTTTTAATGACCACCGAGAGTCAGGACCTCGGTTTAACATCTCATCCGAAGGACGGTGCTTTTTCCAGTAAAGTGTCCCCTTCACTATACTGGGGCATTAGGACCCACACAGACCACAGGGTGAGCACCCCCTGCTGGTCTCACTAACACAGCAGCAGCCTAGTTTTCACCGGAGGTCTCCCATCCAGGTACTGACCAGGCTCAACCCTGCTTAGCTTCAGTGGGCAACCGGTCTTGGGCTGCAGGGTGATATGGCTGCCGGCTGCCTAAAGACGTACCCATTTTTAGATATAAAATCGGTGATGTGGTTAGGGTGTCTAAAGTCAGAAACGTGTTTTCTAAGGGCTATGAACAGAATTACACAGAAGAGTTTTTCACAATAGCGGCCTGTGTACCACGAAACCCTCCGGTGTACAGGTTGCAAGACTACGATGGCGATATTATCGATGGATGTTTTTATGAAAAAGAATTACAAAAGATTATAGTAAATCAAGATAAGACATTTAAAATAGAAAAGATTTTAGATTGTAAAAAGAGAGGAAAACAGATGCTCTGTCTTGTGAAATGGCGGGGTTGGCCTCTTAAATTTTCGTCATGGTTGCCAGAACGGGATATCTTGGACATACAGAATCCCTTAAAGTAACGACGAGTCTATCATAACCATCATTCGTGAAAAAATCTATGGGCGAAGGAGGGTTTTACGTCATGCTACCTTGCAACGCATCGATGAACATATACCCTGACATTCGTATTTCTAATTACAAAACAAGACTCGCCAGGAACATTAATCTCAAGGGGCCGTGGGAGGTGGGTTTGATCGAATTTCAGTATCTGAATACCTGGTACACATTTAACGATGAGGATGCAACGTTTATTATCAACACGGACCCCACCATACTAGGGTATGATGAGAAATACCCCAAAGAGGTCGAGGGTGTGATTATCTATATTAAAGAAAAAAACTTAAAAACATATCTAAAGTATGCAATGCATTAAAACCAGGATATTACGAGGATGTACTGTTTCCGGTTAGAGAAATAAATGCAAATCTGCCTCCTAGAGTGACCATCGGTTACGATCACGTCAAAAACAGGACATTTCTTAAAGCACCGCTGAATACATCTCTGATATTTCACGGAAAATTGGCCATTATTTTAGGCTTAAAACCAGGGGTGCCTCTAGGGTCTGTAAATCAAAGTCGTAAAGACCATTCTGGTGACGCACATGTTGTGACTTACGCACCTCATCAGGCCGATATAAGAGGTGCGTTTTATAGCATGTACATATACACAGACATTATCGAATATCAATCAGTTGGTGATTCGTATGTGCTGCTACTGAGAACTGTACATATAAAGGGAGCGTCTAACGATTTCATTCAGTGTCAGGTTCGATAAGCCGCATTACGCGCCTGTGAATAAATCTAATATTACGGACATTTGCATCGAAGTCAAAGACGATCAGAACAAACACGTCCGTTTCACTTACGGTAAAGTTGCCGCCAAACTGCACTTCAGACCTGTGAAATAGGTTTTAACAAACTATCACGCGATCATGGACCCCGAATGCTACGTTGCATACTACCGAAGCCAAGCCGGTAACGGGTTACCCGGCTATGCCGGTGGGCCTGTTATGTACGGGGGTGGTATAGGAGGCATTTTCAAAGTGTTTTCAGAACTGCGCTACCTCTGTTGAAAAGAGGTTTTAGTATAGTAAAACCACATCTAAAAACTGCAGCGAGAAACATAGCTAGTGACGTTGTAACCAGTGCCCTATCAAGATCTTATAACGACACTGACAACAACAATGGTCAAAACGGCAACGGATTAATGGTTATGTCGCGCGGTTCTTTTAAACCGCCCGGCGCTCGAATACGTAGGGGGAGTGGCCATGTGAAGAAAACTAAACGTACTAGTAAGAGACGCACGGTCGCAAAACGTTCACAACGTTCCCGTACGAAACGTGTAAAGAAACGTGTAAAGAAAATCCTCCGTGTCAAAAGACCCCTGAATACTATTTTCTAAACCATGGCTCTATTCCACAATATGTCGGAGGAATGTATTAAATCTGAACTAGATTTATTTACAGTGCCTATGACCCAGACGTCTATTGAAAAAAATACCTACGTCGAAATACCTCCTCTATCAGCGATAACGGCTTCGTCACCGATATAATTTTTTATTGCAGGGACGGGTGAAGATTACATCGATCTAAATAACACCTTGCTGTACACCAGGATCAAAATAACCAGACCGGACGGGGGCGATATAGCGGACGGTGCACCTGTCAGATTAATAAACTACCCCGGAGTGTGTATATTCTCGCAGGTGGATGTTTCTCTAGGCAACCGTCTGATAACACAGAGCTCCAGCACATATCCTTACAGATGTTTGATCGAAGCTCTGATCAATTTCGGTAGAGACACGCTCGAAAGCGTCTTTTCGGCAGGCTTGTTTTACAGAGACACGGCGGGGCACATGGATGCCACAGACCCCGCGGGACCAAACGTAGGGTTAATGAAACGAGCAGCGTTTACAACCGCTAGCAATGTCGTAGAATTATTAGCCCCCATTCATAGTGACATTTTATTTCAAGAAAAATTTATGTTGAACAGTGTGGATATAAAAATACGAATGACGAGGGGTAAAGACGAGTTATGTCTGATGCGTGATGACGCTATCGCTTATAAACTCAATATCGTTTCCACATCTCTTTTTGTGAAAAAAGTCTCGGTTTCGCCAGGTGTTCGGTTAGGACACGCGCAGGCTCTTCTATCAACCACGGCTAAATACCCCATAGAACGCGTATGCCTAAAGAATTTTTCTATACCTCCAGGATCTAGAGTGTCTAATCAAGAAAATCTTTTTCTTGGGACGTTACCAAAATCTATAATTTTGGCAATGACAGAAAATGCAGCTTTTTCAGGGGCTTACGATAAAAACCCCTTTGCCTTTAAACATTTTAATGTGGAATTTCTGGCTTTATATCGTGATGGAGTTCAAATCCCTTCCAAACCGTTTCGGCCGGAATATGAGAACGGATCTGCCATGAGGGACTTTTATCAGCTCGTATTATCTACCGGAAGACATCTTAAAAATCAGGCTCTGGCAATAGATCGGCAGAATTTCCTCAACGGCTATACTCTCTACGGATTTAATTTATTACCCGGCGAAGATTGTTCAAATCACGTATCGTTAATACGGTCGGGGAACATTAGACTAGAAGCCCGTTTCAGACAGCCTCTCACACAGTCCATAACCATCATCGTATACGCTATTTTTGATTCGATCGTTGAAATATCCAATCGAAGACAGGTGCTGGTCGATTATTACTGAGACCGACGAAATGAATACCATCCAACTAACGGCTGTTATGGATAAAATTACACGCAACACGTATTTTTTGGGTGTTCTTCCATGCGATTACCTGCCTAAAACTCCATTTAAAGAATTTACCGGCCATGGTTATTTTTAACACCGACCCATCCACAGAACCGGGTTAGCACTGGGTGGCCGTCTACATAAACAGCGATGGCGTTAGTTGTTTTTTCGACAGCTTTGGGGGAGCTCCTAAAGATCCACGTTTTCCAAAGAACCTCCATGATTTTTTTTTAAACAATTCTATACGTGTGGAATACTCTAAAAAGCAGGTCCAAGATTTCACATCAGATACTTGTGGCCAGCATTGTGTGTTTTTTCTGTATCACATGTCAAAAGGACATGCTTATGATAATATTGTTAAAAAGTATTACGATGATCTGAATAAAAATGATGCCATGGTCGTTCGATTAGTAAAGAGACAAAAACCTCGTCTCTGTGATACATTTAATTGTATTCAGTTCGTGCAAATATGTAAATCTCTGTAATGCACCTAGAACAAGTCTATAATGTGTGTTTAATAAAAGGTGTTGTAATCACAAAAAGTCTCAATGTATGTACTATATGAATAAAAGACAATAAGTAATCAGTCATTTTTAATTTTTTTAATAACAACACACACGTTAATACGAATCGTTCAAACATTTCAAATTTTACAAACATGTTTAGAAACAAAATTAAAAAGTTAACCACGCATTAGCATCAAGACTCTGTGAATTAAATGTGTTTCCGACAGGGGTGATAAGATGTGACATAGCCACGACCCTTTTACCTCTCCGTTTTTTCAAAGGGGATGGTATCTCTGGTGCCATCTGGTGGGTATGTGTGGTTGATTTCCCTTTGAGAACCTCGACAGAGCGTTTAACTTGTGGATTGGTTATGGTTGAAAAGGGTATATTTAAAACAGCAAAAGCATCCAGAAATTCACTCCAACCTCGAGGTCTGTATTCATCACGGATCGTATGAGGCGCTGTTATACTTTTAACCAAGTCCAGCATGTGTGATCCGTTAATTACACGTCCTTTAAACACAAACTCTCCAGAATTTGTCCATGTACACAATTGTTTGGCATTAGAAATTTTATTCAAGATGAATTTGACGTTTTTTTAAACTCCTTTGCGGTACATTGTGTAAGATTTCGTCGACGATTTGATCTTGTACATCTACAACGTTATTAGACGACGGGGTGGGTGCGTTAACATTTGTAACACCACCATCTCAAGGTCAAGGTTTCTTTATTTGTCACATAATAAATTATACAGGGTATAATTAGAAGTGAAATGTAATCGAATCAGGTCCGCTCAGTGGACAGTGCAAAATAATAAAAATAAAAATTATATAAAGTAACACAACACAAGGGCATATATATGGTAAAAAAAGAGAAATGAGAGTAAAATGTGCAATGAAATAAAAAAGTGCAAAACTATAAGATGTGCAAAACAATAAGATGTGCAAAAAACAATAAGATGTGCAAAAAAAAAAAAAAACAAACAGTGTACTGGGACTTAATAAATAGTAATGTGAATAAGAGGGATGTGCAGACGGGTTGTTCAGGGTATTGTACATAAAGCAGCAATATTGAGAATATGAGAATATTTACAGTTAACAATGAGTCTTGTAAATGTTTATGAAACTGAGTTTGAGTTTAGGAGCCTGATGGCCTGAGGGAAGAAGCTCCTCCTCAGTCTTTCAGTTTTTGCCATCATGCTCCTGAAGCGCTTGCCAGATGGCAGTAAACAGAAAAGATGGTTACCGGGGTGAGTTGAATCTTTGAGGATTTTAGCAGCTCTGCTTTTGCAGCATTTGAGGTAGATGTCCTGCAGAGAGGGGAGAGCAGACCCTGAGATGCGCTCAGCTAAGCGCACGACTCTCTGTAGAGCTTTGCAGTCCTGGTTTCAGGAATTACCGTACCACACTGAGATGCACTGAGTCAATACACTTTCTATGGCCCCAGAATAGAAAGTTTTCAGGATAGCTGGTGAGACCCTGAATTTCCTCAGCTGTCGCAGATGGTGCAGTCTTTGCCTGGCTTTCTTAACCTGTGTTTGAATGTGTGTAGTCCAAGTTAGGTCCTCGGAGATGTTTACACCGAGGTACTTGAAGCTACTCACCCTCTCCACAGGGGTCCCACTGATCATAAGAGGAGTGTAGGGCCACTGCTGTCTCTTCCTGAAGTCCACGATCAGCTCCTTAGTTTTGCTCACGTTCAGAGAGAGACAGTTGTCCTGGCACCATGATGTGAGTCTCTCCACCTCATCCAAGTATGCGGCCTTGTCATCATTGTTAATGAGGCCCAGAACCACAGTATCATCCGCAAATTTGACAATAGAAGTGGAGCTGTGAGAGGACACGCAGTCGTATGTGTAGAGAGAGTAGAGCAGGGGGCTCAGGACACAGCTCTGTGGGGCTCCTATGTTCAGGGTGATGGAGTTGGAGGTGAACTGGCCGACTTTCACCACTTGTGGTCTGGCGGTGAGGAAATCTTGAATCCAGTCACAGAGTGAAATGTTTAGGCCGAGGTCTGTGAGTTTATAAGCTAGCTTGGTGGGGACTATAGTGTTGAAAGCTGAGCTATAGTCTATGAATAGCAGCCTGACATAGTTGCCATTCTTGCTGTCGATATGAGTGAGGGAGGAGTGCAGGACCTGGGAGATGGCATCATCAGCAGACCTATTTGGCCGATAGGCAAACTGAAGAGGGTCCAAAGTAGCAGGGATGGAGGAGCAAATGTGTTTCTTTAAAAGTCTCTCAAAAACCTTCATGACTGTCGATGTGAGGGCAACTGGACGATGGTCATTCAGGCAAGAGGCACAGGGACTGTGCTGTTCTTAGGCACAGGGATTATGACAGATTTTTTAAAGAAGGTGGGAACAACAGAGGTAACAAGGGACTCATTAAATATGAAAGTAAACAAACCAGCAAGCTGATCAGCACAGGACCTCAGAACGCGGCCAGTAATCCCATCAGGTCCTGCTGCTTTCCTGACGTTCACTCTCCTTAGTTCCCTCCGAACATCATCCTCTGACACGGTGATAGCATGATCGCTGCTCTGTCTGCTGCTTCCTGATGGGCTGTTCGGCAGATTTGCGCCGCCATTACATTCAAAGTGGCCCTAGAAGGTGTTTAGTTCTTCGGCCAGCAACGGATCTGCTCTCACCTCTGCGGAGGAGTTATTTCCAAAGGAACATATGGTCTTCAGTCCCTGCCACATGCGTCGAGAGTCATTGAGCTGGAAATGTGACTCAATTCTCTCTCTGTATCGGCGCTTAGCGGCTCTTATTGCATGTCGGAGAGCATAACACGAGGCCTTGTACTCGCTCATGTTTCCTGACAACAGACCGGCATTGTATGTGGCAGTGTGATGGTTAACATCATCACGGATTGATCTGTCCACCCACGGTTTCTGATTAGTAAATGTCCTTATTGTTACCGTTTCAGTGGCTTGCTCGGTTAGCGTGTTTGAAGCTTAATGCTACATCCGTGAATTCACTGAAGTCAGATGAACTCGCCGAACATGTCCCAGTCGGCGTCATCTTCGCCTGTTCTAGCTTCAGGCGGTTCATGAACGATCCTTTGTTTGTATTCCGGTGAGGAAAATGGCGACATGATCTGATTTGCCAAAAGCCGCAGTGAGTGGGCTTTGTAGGCATTTTTGAGCAGAGTGTAGCAATGATCGGTATTCAGTCCTCTGGTTGGACAGGATATATGCTGATGAACGTTCGGCAAGACTTTCTTGAGGTTGGCTTTGTTAAAGTCCCCGGCGATGATGAAGGCAGCGTCAGGATGTATGTTGTTATATCCACTGAGCTCGTCGTGGAGTTTGGACAAAGCCAAGCTAGTATCTGCCTGTGGTGGAATGTAGACGGCAGTAACGATGATCGATGTAAACTCCCGGGGCAGATAGAATGGGCGGCAGATAATGGAGAGATGCTCCAGATGAGGTGAACAGGAGCAGCGACAGAATGGAGATATTCCTGGAGTCACACCATTTTTGTTAATAAAGAAACACACTCCACCACCTTTGTTTTTCCGGCCTCGGCTGATCTGTCCATCCAGTAAAACAGAGAAGTTATCAGGCGGCGTTACAGCGGTGTCCGGGACCGTCGGCGTGAGCCATGTTTCGGTCAAACAAAAGATGTTACAGTCCCTAATGTCCCGTTGGAAACTTATCCTGGCTCTAAGATCGTCCATCTCATTCTCCAAGGATTGGACATTAGCGAGCAGAATGCTTGGTAGAGGAGGGCTGTGAGCCCTTTTCCTCAGTCTGTTGCGTATTCCAGCGCGTCTCCCGCGGTGTTTCCTTCGCCTCCTGCGGTTGTTCAGGTGGTCGTTGTTCAACACATTGTTCCGAAGTATCTCCAATGGCCAAGCTGGATCCGCGGATAAAGTGTTCTCAATCAGGTTAGTGTAGCGTTGTCCAATGTCCAAAAGTGTTCTTCTGTCGTACATAATCATTGCAGACGATACACGTATCAAAAAGAGAAGTAAAAAATTAAAACTAGGTAAAAAAAAAACACATAAAAGCACAATTCTGAGCGGAGCTAATTCACAGGCGACTGAACTCAGAATGGATGGATGGATATATCTCCGTCCGGTTTCGGGAGTGTAAGAGTTAAAGTGTCACTTGCCAAATCACCCTGTTTTACTATAGTTAAAAATCGCTGCAAGACGTTGGAATAAAGTTTAGCTTTCCCGTACGGATCTAAATCAGACCTCTGTAATATGTTTCTTATAGACACATCCAAATTGTTCTCCACAACTTCTTGAATTGTCTCACGTGCATTGCCACCTCTTAATTTATTCATCTGATTCTGAGGAATTACATAATGCTTTTCAGCATATTCCATTTCTAATGTTGTCTGGAGGTTATTAAACTGGTGATAAACGGGATGGCCACACTTAACAGAGGCAGAAGAAAACCCCCTCTTTGATTAATCATGCGTTTTTTTCTTTCAACATTTATCTTTTTACTTGCAGCGTATTTGATTTTCTCTTTTTTAATCTTCGGAACTGTGCATTGTTTAGAGGTATGGTCCCGAGGAGCACATTAAGAGCTATTTCGCATAAGGTTAGAATCAACTGATCTGACGCCGATTGCAAAATAACACTCCGTTGCTTCGACGAATATAACAATTTTAAAAGAGGTAGGTTTTTACAAAGCCTATCACTCATTTTTCGTATTTTTCTGTACGTACACCACCTGATGATCTGAAAACAACCCCGATCTGAGACGAAAACGCTCTGGCGTTTTAGCTTTAAAGTCAATCAATAGGAATCCAAAAGGCTGATTGGTCGCATCCTGATAACATTCCATGAAATATTTAGTGTTTCCGGGAAAAATCTGACGTCCTAAAACCATTATTTGCATCGCATCTCTCGGACTCTTGTACAAAATAATATATTGGGTGTTCAACGTAATAGTTCTACTGGTTTTACCTTGAAAAAACAGATTCTGAGTTATCAATATAATGGAAAATGATTTATGGTGTACATATTTTGTGAACGCTCGTGTGAGTTCGTCGTTCGAATAGGATACTTCCATCAAATCATCGCAAATTAAAATAGATTTCTTATTGGGTGGTAATACATTTTCATCCGTTAACGATTTTGGTATGCCTTCGATAAATTTAATATTAAACAATAAAGAGAGTTCGTCATACAAAGGTTGCCAGCAACTATATAAAAAAACAATGTTATCAATTTTTACATTGATCATTTTCATCAGCATTACACAGTTTTTTTCACAAAGACAGTCTTCCTGCTGCTTGAAGGTCCGGAGATCACAGCGGAGAAGGGGAATTGCAAACGGAAGTCAAAACCTTCTTCAACATACACATCATGCGATCTGGACATATTGTTAATATCCGTATGGTAATGTCGTGTAGTCAGACAAGAGCACGCGTTTGTCATAAACCACTTTGAACCTTTTCAAAACTGATCTATTATGTAATGTGAACTTCTTTTTATTACGTACAATGGTATCTGTACGTGTTAGCAGATGAGTTGTGTCACGTGATGTCACATAATTGTGGACCAGACAGACCATGCTTTCTAAGGTAACTATTTGAGCGTTTGAAGAATGGAGTGTGATACCCTTTGCTTTAAGAGTGACTTTATTTTTTACAGTTTTAAAACTGTATTTTGGACCGGTAGCCGCGAATTCCGTTATGTTATCGCAAATCAAACCAAGATGGCGCCGAGGATGGCAGCCGTGTTGCGTGCTCCGGGAAAACTTTGCAGTTTTTCGTATGTTTTATTTGTTTTTTTGTTGTTTTATGTGTTAGATGTTGTTAGTATAACTGTCTACGATAGAGACACGCTTTTGAACATTGGTTCCTCCGTCGCGCAACGCAAACCGGACTTTGAGTTTTTGAATGCCGGTGGATTGCTCACAGACACGGCATCTGAGCCCTTTGTGTGGGTTGCGAAATCGAGGAGAAGCCACCGACGCCGAAAAAGAGGAAAAAGAGCTGGCGTTCTCGCTTTCCGACCTCCTCTTCCAACCATTTTACTGGCCAACGTTCAGTCACTGGATAACAAACTCTGTGAACTGCGTGCGCGCATCTCATACCAACGAGAAACAAGGGACTGCTGTGTTATTTGCCTCACAGAAACCTGGATGTCTGCGATGGTTCCAGACTCAGTCATCGAGCTCACAGGCTTCTCCGTGCACCGCTCGGATAGAACAAAGGAGCTCACAGGGAAAAGCAGAGGCGGGGGTGTTTGTTTCTATATCAACAACTCATGGTGTAATGAAAGGAACATACACTCTATTAAATCCTTCTGCTCCCCTGATCTGGAATTTCATACGCTTCTGTGTCGACCGTTCTGGCTACCGAGGGAATTTACAGCGATCATAATCACGGCTGTTTATATCCCCCCCCAAGCCAACACAGACCAGGCACTCAAGGAACTGTACAGGAATATAAGTGAGCAGGAAACCGCGCACCCAGATGCAGCTTTTGTTGTCACAGGGGACTTTAATAAAGCCAACTTCAGAACAATAGCTCCAAAATACTTTCAACACGTCACCATCAACACGCGTGGAGATCGTACACTCGACCATTGTTACTCCCCCTTCCGGGACGCATACAAGTCCCTCCCCCGCCCACCTTTCGGCAAATCGGATCACTCTTCCGTTCTGCTCCTGCCTGCTTATAGGCAGAAACTGAAACGTGAAGCACCCGCCCTCAGGACAGTCCAATGCTGGTCGGACCAATCGGACGCTATACTACAGGACTGTTTTGATCACGTGGACTGGGACATGTTCTGGGCAGCGTCTGACGACGACATAGAGGCGTATTCAGATACGGTCACGTGTTTCATCAGGAAGTGTATAGATGATGTAGTTCCGACCAAAACAATCCGTATTTACCCCAACCAAAAACCGTGGATTAACAGCGATGTTCCATCAGCCTTGTCAGCGCAGACATCTGCCTTTAAATCCGGAAACTCTGACGATCGGAAACAAGCCAGTTACGATCTCAGGAGATCCATCAAAGCAGCCAAACGAACATATAAAAACAAAGTTGAAGAACACTTCAACAACAATAACCCAAGAAGCATGTGGCAGGGCATCAACAACATCACAGGCTTTAAAGGGAATAAACCAGCTACTGTGAACATTACCGTTCCACAGACGATACTATTGCCTTCACCCTGCACACTGCTCTCTCCCACCTGGAAAATAAGAACACCTATGTGAGGATGCTGTTCGTGGATTATAGTTCGGCATTTAACACCATAGTGCCTGCCACACTGGTTGCGAAGCTCCAGACTCTAGGACTGAACAGATCTCTGTGCAGCTGGATCCTGGACTTCCTGACAGGCAGAAGTCAGGTGGTCAGAATGGGCAACAACACATCATCTCCCCTGATCCTCAACACTGGTGCACCGCAGGGTTGCGTCCTCAGCCCACTCCTGTACTCCCTGTACATACACGACTGTACAGCTACACACAGCTCGAATGTCATCGTCAAATTTGCTGATGACACAACGGTGATAGGCCTGATCACCGACAACGATGAGACGGCCTACAGAGAGGAGGTGAGTACCCTGACTAAATGGTGTCAGGAGAACCACCTCTCACTCAACATCGACAAGACAAAGGAGCTGGTGGTGGATTACAGGAGACAGAGCAGAGAACACACACCCATCACCATCGACAAGACACCTGTGGAGCGGGTGACCAGCTTTATGTTCCTCGGCGTTCACATCACCGAGGATCTCACATGGTCTGCTCACACAGATGCAGTGCTGAAGAAGGCACATCAGCGTCTCTTCTTCCTGAGACGGCTGAGGAAGTTTGGAACGAGCCCCAGAATCCTCAGGTCCTTCTACACCTGCACTGTGGAGAGCATCCTGACCGGCTGTATCACCGCCTGGTTTGGAAACAGCACCGCTGGCAACCGCAGGGCTCTGCAAAGGGTCGTGCGAACTGCCCGCCACATTGTTGGAGGTGAGCTTCCCTCCTCCAGGATATCTACACCAGGCGGTGTACAAGGAAAGCCCGGAGGATTATCAAAGACTCCAGCCACCCGTCCCACAGACTGCTCTCTCTGCTGCCCTCAGGACGACGTTTCCGCAGCATCCGATCCCGCACTAGCCGACTGAGGGACAGCTTTTTCCCTCAGGCTATCAGGCTAATGAACAGTCAGAAATAACTCACCTACATCACACTCCCACTCACACAACATGCCATGCACTGCACTTTAACACAGTTCAACTGGACTACACGCACACACTGCACTAACACAACCTATCTGCTATCACTGGACACCATACAATGCAAATCCACGACACTGCATATGAATAATCTGTTGCACCTTTGCACATCTATCTGCTGCTCAACCAATCTGCTGTTAATTTATAATCTGTTGCACCTCACATTATTACTATGTATAGACTACATTATGTATATATACTGTACATAATGTAGATGTGCCCATACGGTGTATAATGTGTCGCTGATAATTGAGTGTGTCTTTATAGTACACTATGTGTACTGAGTATATGTATGTGTATTTTGCACATTGTCTTCTGTACAGTCTGTAAATATGTACTGTCCATATGTAAATTGTTGTTGTTTTTGCACTGTCTGGAGCACTGTAAATGCTCCAGTGCAGTTTTGCACTGTCTATCCATATGTAAATTGTTTGTTGTTTTTTTTGCACTGTCTGGAGCACGCTCATAAGAATTTCACTCACCAAGGCACTTGTGCTGTGGTGATGTGACAATAAAAGTGATTTGATTTGATTTGGCTCGAGTTCGTTTGTCAGTTTGCCGAGATATGAGCCTGTTTGAGGCATCCAATCGCCTTTTTTCGATGAGAAGATAAGACTGTCCGTATCTACGTAAAAAACGCGCGGCCCTAATTTGTCCATAAGTTCGTAGAATTCCAGACGTCCATATGCAGTAGTGAACGATGCAATAAACACATTAACATCGCATGCGGGGGCGGGGTCCTCCTCTGCAAAACACCATTGAACTAACGCTACAGAGTCTGACACGAATGCAAAGTGTTTAATGACATGACAATTTCCGAATATATAACGGGCGAAATCTTCAGGCTCCGTTAAAAGTTCCGCCGTAGGTAAATTACACCTAAGCCCGAACCTCCCCCAAAGAGAATTTAAAAGGTATTTATTTATAGATCTACGTGCGGGGTTGAGAGATATTTTGTCAATGTCGAGCTGAATTCCCTCCTTCTCAAAATAATCTTTGACGTAAGATTTTGAATTTGAGATACGTCTTCACATAATCTCCGAACAACGTGTCTGACGTATGTGGAAAGTGCCAGACTTCCACAATTTTGACAAATGTATACCCTTTAACAATAGCGTGCGAGAGTTCCACAGATGTCCAAACCCCTGAAATTGATCTTTCCTCATCGCTGTGTTGACACCGCTCCTGTTGTTGCTGCTCTGCGCATGTGCGACACAGCGCAAACAACAGCTTTCCCTGCGGGGATTTGAACGGGATGATCGGATGCAACAGTGTGCGAGGTGGTAGTACCGTGCATTTAATAACCCCAAAATACAACTTGGCCGGTTCAAAATCTTTTAAAATGATTTCGGGATGCCCGATCGGATAAGTTTTACGTGACTGTACGAAAGGGTACAGCAACGTAAAGTCCAAATATGATAAGTTCTCATCTTCAGCTGTTTTATGGTAAAGTTTCAGAGCATTGGTTCGGCCACCGAAAAGCGAATCCCTAGGATTAAGTCGTTCAGGCGCGCTGTAATTACTCATAAAAGTCATAACATCATAATCGTTTTGTTTGGCTTTCTCCCACATACATTCCCAAATAGTAACCACTTTGAGATTGTAAGTGTCACGCAAAACGTACAGCTTGTTATCAGACTGTCTTCTGAGTGCGCCGAAAGGTAATTTTAACACAGGATTTAATTCGTTAGGGTTAAAGCGACAGTTACAGCCGTGCCAGAAACACCCCAGAAATTCCAAAGCTATTCTGTCGTCGTTAAACTCGTAATACCCATCCACATGATAAGGTCCGAATTTGACTTTGCCGTGATTTAATGCGTGATGTACGTCGATATTTTTGCTTGCTTTAATATATTCCAGCCACTGTATTGATGGAGTGGAATATGCTTTGTATTGATTAAGATACGCGTATTTGGGCATTAGGGCTATTGTGTCTTTGGTTAAAAAAAGGGTTTTATACACTTTCATAGCACACCCTGCAAGCGTCACACAACCGAATGGATCCACGTTTGTACACTCGATAAACTCCTTTCTGTATTTTATACATCCCGCTCGCAACAATACAACATCATTTGTGCAATACATTGCGAGTTGTTTTTTGAAATCAAATATCTGTCCTTCTACGCTCTCATACCATCTGTCAAACTTTTCACGCTCAAGGTCAGACATTGTAAGATATCCATAATGCTGTTTAGACGGATATGGTCTGACATAATCTGCATTTTGCAAACGATTAAAATGATGTGGAAAATAACCTTTTTCGTCGGTTTCGAGGTTTAAGGCCGAGGTCATTTTTGAGAATTTCATAGGTAAGAAACTGTAACTGTCTATGTATCTCTGTTTAAACACTTGATCGTACATATATACGAGTCTGCACCCTTGGAGTATAATTTTCGGTGTCAATCCCTGACTTGTGAAATACTCGAGCAATATATAAGAATCAAAACCTGCAGCATTGTGTGCTATAAATGTAAAGTCTGCAAATTTTGGACGTCTGAAATATTTTATAATTTGATCTACACAGTCAACCCCTTCAGCTGTAAACACCTCGCCCTCTTGCGAAATGGCGCATACGTAATTTGCTGTGTGTTTTTCATGTTCATACATTGTCTCAAAATTAAAATAAATATACTTATCGTTGTGTTCGTCAGGTTTTAGGAGTTTAATATAACACCTGTGATGTCCTTCGTCTATCAGATTTTCATTGCAATGCGGACATTTGGAAGGTGTACATGTGTGTGATAATAGTTTATCGCCCGACCATTTCGTTCTATACTGTATGCAACAATTCTCGCAATATTTTACAAGGTCACATCTTGACCTCAGACCGTCACTTTCCGGTTGTTTATGCATTTCATAACAGAACTCAGATCTGCAATATCTTGCACAATCCTTGCATTGTATCCATTCCTTGGCGTGTGTGTGACACTGAGGCGTATTGCATACGTTACATGTAAATTTGCAATAATGTAAACTACGGTCATTAAATCCTTGATAGCAATACTCGCAGACATAACCGTAGCCTAAGAATCCCTTCAGATTTTTTATCATGTAGTAATGTTCCTCGTGTAGATATAAGTGTACGGTGTTCTGATGTGTTTCATCTGTATTTTTATTAGTGGTGGGCATAGATCATTTTTTTTAATCTAGATTAATCTAGATTAATCTTGGAATTAATCTAGATTAAAATGGCTCATTTGAATTCTGCGAAGGCATTCAGAATATGTGCTACCCAAATAATGACTAAAGTAAGTCTTTGAGAACGGGTTTCTCAAGCCAGGTGGCGCATTAGACCAGGGGCTCATCTCCTGTTTCCAAAATGCATCACAAACTTTAATCTCTTCCCGTCCCAATCCCACGAAAAAACTGGAGGAAAATCCCGTTCCACTCCCGGAAAAATGACTCCCATTCCTCCCACTCCCGTGTTGTTTTTTTTGTTTTTGCCGATAACTGTCAATTACAGTAAAAATATAGTACAGATCACAGCGTGCCCACCTTATTAGTTGAATAAAAACCCAAAATGTCGTTTTTTGTTATTATATTGAACTGAAAGCCATCTTATGCACAGTGTTGCACAGATTAAAGTTCATGTAAATCATCCATGCTAACACACACGTCTTCTATTTTTATTTTTTTGACATTTCACTCTCTATAGATATATTTTTCAAAGATGGAGTTTCGAAGTTTCTCGATCAAGTTCACATGAGACCTAAAGCGCATCCTGTTTGCTTAAAAGCGCATCGTTTCGTTGTTATTCTGAGTGCACACAAATAAACGTAGAGTCTTTACAGATTCGAAAGATGTATTAGGCTAATTTTATCTGTATGACCAAAAATGACGGAGATTTTAAGAGCAAGTGAGTGCACGGAGCCTGTCCTGCAGCAAACGCTTCCACGCAAACACTTCAATAGCGCATATTTCTCTAGGTTAACATCATATTGAGCGGCCATGTAAAGTTGCTACTACATACATCTTTCAGATGAAAAGCCATATTTGAGGTTGATGAATGATAGGTGGCGTTTGGATGTCCTGCCCGATTGTATTACCACATAGACCAGCCGTTAACAATCTGTCCATCACGGACTGCGAGCCTCTAGTTCAAGACTCGTTCTCGCCCCTACAGTGCAATTCGGCTAGGTATACATCCGCTAAAATATCAGGGTGAAAGTCATCATAGCTTGCGTAGTATAGACCCAGCTCCCAACCCAACTTTGAGAATAGATTAACGGCGATATTTTTTATCGCCCGATAAGAGTCTCACGTTAACGCAGCACGTTAACACCGATAACGGCCCACCACTAATTTTTATACACTTCCAATTTACCTGAAGATGATCTGTGAAAGATAACTATTTTCAAGTCTAGGGCCTTCTCTAATTTAAATATGTCGTGAAACGCAATTTTATCTTGCGACTCGTAACCCAGCTCTGTGTGTATGTTTCCACCTATTCTGATCAACTCCTGATCGGGGGAATGTGGGTTTAAAAAATGAGCTAGACAAATGCTAAAACACATATTGTTTGTTATATTTTTAGGTGCGAAAAGATTCATCTTATTTTTTTGAATGACCATATTGTGCGCTAAATCGGATAATTTTCTACGAACGCCGCCTTGTCTGTTAGGAGCCACCGAGACATATAACTGTAAAGCGGAATCACAACCCACATCCGTGTTGCTTTGAACCGCTCGTTCGATTTGTTCTATGAATGTATTAACATCATGATTATTATCTGGTGTTAGAACCACGTTGATATCTGTGGGGAGACTCTCACCATGCAGAAAAACATTCATAAAACCGTTTTCGCCTGCCATCAGCCGAGAAAAATCTATAATCTCGTTCAAAATGTCGTGCAAAAAGATATGATATGCTGCATAATCATCTGCAGCGATTTTGCGGAAATTTAAAGTTCTATGAATTTCTAAACCATTAAATCTCTGTCTTGGGATAATTGTAAAATCACCCTCCTTCACTTATTAGTCTGTCTATAACATTTTTAGTAAGACCCATATCTGGAGCTGACGGATCATAATCTGAGGCGTTGTCGTTAGACGGACCTCTGCCGATCTGGGCACCGTAATTTACAGATGCGGCGAGCCATTCATTCTGTTCGTCTATGATTTTCTGTAATCTTTCGACCATATTGAGCGAATGTGACGGTATCATCTGTAACTGATTATCAATAAGTGTGTGTAATTGATCGATGTTATTTTGAAAATCATGTCTAGGTCTTGACGATCTCTGATCATCATCATCTTCTGGCACACAGTTGTGTGAATCATCATGACATCTCTTACCGCTCATTTTGAAAATTTATTTTAAAATCAGAAAAATACGACCTGTCTGTAAATTAAACGTTGGTCGGCAAGATCAAATACTCTTTTAAAATACCTGTTAACCCGGTTCAAAATATCATAGTCCAGACTTCTGTTTAAATCACGTTCCCTGAAGACCGGCTGTGGGATTTCATGCGGCAAACCGGCGTCTTCCTCGGGTTCCGAATCACTGAAGGCAGCCTGGTCCCATGCGTGGACCATGGAGTCAGACCACGCCGTTAGGTCCAGCTCGTCGTAACCTTGTTCTGTAAAAAGTATAACAATAACCGTTTTATTATTTTATTAAATAAAAGTCAAACATAAAACTTAAAAGATATGTTTTCTGGTTTTAACTCTTACCATTATTCTCTGAAGTCCTTAAACGACTTGTGGAAGGCGTGTCACTACTGCTCTGCTCGGGTATTCTGATGCGTTTTACCCCTTTTCCGAGACCGTAGTGAGTAGGCGGACGCTCCGTGGAAGTATTTCCTACGGCTATACTCTCGCTTGCACTGCCTGCAACCGTGTGAACAGAATTCTCCACGCTCGCCCCTCGGGAGGAAATGCCTTCTGTGACGTTTTCTGGTTCATGACACGTTTCCGTACTGTCTAATGATTCTTGCACAGCGCCCTCTGTAGGTTGTATTATCACACATCCTACGTCATCATAGTGCTCATCTGTTAAATTTAGTAAACATATTTTGTTGAATTACTGAAACTTTTAAAGTCGTTGTAGAGTATCAAAACGTCTGTATATCTTACCGACAAGAACTTTGGCGTTGCCCTCACGCACAACCGGATGGGTTTCATCAACTGAATAAATGATAGAGATCATATTTATTATTGTTTTAGACATTAAACCAGATGACATAAAAGTATAAAGGCTTACATATCACTTCAAGGATTTCTTCCAGGCCTTCATCAAATTCGATATTCTCAAAATCATCTGTAGATAATAATAATGTGTAAAACAAATATTCACATTCAGATATTTAAATAAAAAACTATGAACAAAAATACTTACCATTGTAATTGTTAGCCATTGTTCGGATGGTTGTTGAGGTATAACGTTGTCGTCCGTCAAGAAGTTAGAGTTTGTAACTAATGAACTCTGTATATTCTGATTTAAACAGATTTAAGCAGATCATAAAACACCCAACAGGGGGTGTTCTAACACCATAAATAAATACTGACATACAACAAAAGCTTGATTGCGAAATAACGCGATCTAATTTGTGAAATTAGTGTTTAAACGTTATAATAAGTATTCTATAAATAACTCAGTCATTCGTACGCAGGTATAAACATTTCGTTTTATTATTTTAACACCAAAATCAAAGCTAGGCCTATCTGTTTACACAATTTACCTGAGGGCATATTTTAGTTTACATTAAAACAAAACTACGTACGTACTTTATTATCATTCGCAATCCATCATATATTTATTTGACTTCTGACTTTTTTGTTATAACGTCTCAAAACAGTATTAATCAATTACATGGTCCTGTGTATTCAGCATTTTACTTAATGTAACCGTAGATTTTTTCTTTTAAAACTTAATTGCTTCGATGTTACCTTACCCCATCACGTGTAGACGCAGTTGTATTCATTATTTTTTACATTTACATACGTTTGAATGCTATGGGGCTGTTTTAATCGTCAAAATCAGAGCTAGGGATATCTATTTATCGATCGCATCTGATGTGAACATCTGTTTGGATCCGAACGTGTGTGTGTGTGTGTGTGTGTGTGTTTACACTCTGAGCCTTCCCTCCAAAACTAGCAGACGTATACCATAAATAGGCTGGAACGGAACTGCATTGATCATCGAACTGAAAACCAGTCCCTAAAATGTCAGACCTTCTCAAAAAAAATCTCATTACATTGCAAATTAGTGGGTCCGTCAGAGATGATCTGGCAATTGTCTGATGTGTTTGTGAAAGCTCGTGCATGTGTGTGTGTGTCAGCTGATAACACAGTATATCTCACAGAGACTGTCAAAACATTTGGTTTTATATCAGTTAGTAGGCTAAATTTTAAACGTTATAACGCTTTGTAAGATTGACAAAAAAAAACAACGAGTAAATAAAGGAATAGGTGAATTAAGTGTAAATAAAACAACTTTTTTTCCGCGACTTAGGATCGGTTTGTTTAAAATAACAACTTTTAAAGGAAGGATTTCTATTTATTTAAGTGTACTGTTGTCATCTTCTTTAACTGCCCATCTTGAATTTCAGTTTGAAGTTACACTCATCTGTATGGTAAACATGACGCCCTTAGAAAATTATTTTATTTTCTAAAACACAACCCTAACTTTTAAATTCGACATAAACAGGATTCAATAGGGGGCGTGTGACCCTCCTCTGACCGGGCTATGAACCGTTCCAGTGTGTGTGTGTGTGTGTGTGTGTGTGTGTGTGTGTGTGTTTACACTCTGAGCTTTCCCTCCAAAACTAGCAGACCTATACCATAAATTGATGCAACGGAACTGCTTTGATCATCGCTCTAAAAATCAGTGCCTAAAATGTCAGACCTTCTCAAAAACTCATTAAATTCCAAATGAGCGGGTCCGTCAGAGATGTACTGGTATTTGTCTGTTGCAGTTGTAAAAACTCACGCATCTGTTTCTACTGATAACACGTCTCACAGAGACTGTCAAAACATTTGGTTTTATATCAGTTAGTATGCTAAATTTTAAACGTTATAACGTATCGTAAGATTGACAAAAACAACGAGTAAATAAAGGAAAATAAAACAACTTTTTCCCGCAACCTAGGATCTGTTTGTTTAAAAGAAAAATTAGGCTAAACTATTTTTAAAGTGAAAAGATTTGCATTTACATTTATGCATTTAGCAGACACTTTTATCCGAAGCGACTTACAGAGCATTCAAGCTATACATGTTTTAGGGGAATGATGTTGAATGACTTAATTAATTAAGACATGTAAAAGACTTAAAAATAACTTTAATGTTTTAAAAACAGTCCATGGATTAATTCCTTTAAATCTCCGTTTTGTAATACCTCCTCCTCCGGATCTAGGGGTTAGGACGTAGGCGTGGTCTGCCCCCGCTGTGCTTGGGGAGCTCATTCTAACTTTGACTGTCGATGCGTACGGACCTCTCTATGGACACGCGTGGATCTGATCCGTATTTACTCTCTCCTTTAACTTTTGCTGTTCAACGAGCCAGAGACTATCTTTTGACTGCGGGCGTTTTAACAAACATCTCTGAGATTGTCTTCTTTTTAGATCGTTGGTAAATGTATGAAGCTTTATACCTTCGTTTTACCCGCTTTCCTTGTAACACACTTCTGTCTATTTACTTTGATTTTGTATTGTCTTTAACTCTGTCGAACTAACTACTTTTTGAATTACAATATTACTAGGTTTTAACAAACGCGTCTGACGCATTTTTATTTTATAACGTAGTAAGATAAGACTAAACCTAGATTTTTATTTGTTTTCTTACACTGCATTTTACCTATTTTTAAACAACGCTTTCTGGAAAAATAGATATTGCTCATTTTACGTGTATATACGGTGCATTTTCTTCACATGTATGTGTCTGAAAAAACTTTAATAAAAACATCCCTTTCTAACCGTTTTACACAGTTTCACAATTTATTGTTTAAACTCACAAAACACAAAGTTTTCAAAAAGCATTCCACACCACATCCCACCCTCCCCCCACCGCATCAGATAACCCACGTGGGTTATCCGTCTAAGATCCCCACGTGGGGGAAAACTTAGACACAAGGGTGGGGGCTATACAAACAGGTGTCCAGTTTGGGTGGTATTTTATGAGGGTAATAAATCATTTTTATGTGCCACATAGCATACTATTACTCTCTCTCTCACTCCACATTGTTTTCATAAATTTTTTCCAATTTCATATGATTCGCCTATATATTTATAATCCCATACTCAACGAAAGAACAAAGCAAATGTTAGAAAATTAAAGTAAAAAAAACGAAAACTTCACTCACAAAATCCAACTGTTTGATATATATTTTTTCTTATTCATTACTTATCATGTTTAAATGATAAAATCAATATCTCAAAATACGCGCGTCGTGTGCCTCTCGCCTACAAGGGCATAACCTGGCCCTCAGTTTACCGCCACGGAGTGTCACACGCAAATGCAGAAACCCAACACAATCGTGCGGTGACTGCCATCAACAGTATATCACAGTAAGGTTATGTAAAAAAACTCTTACCTGATATACTCTTGGATCCTGCAGATATATTTCAATCTAGCCCGGTCGACAAAACACGAGTAATAGGTCTCAGATTACCGATGAATAAACATAGGACGAGCCTCCAAATTGTTAAAACTTCAGTTTCCTTATGAACTAAGTTTTCTTTCTGTGTTTTGGATTACTTCTAAATCAAATCATAAATATATGTTGGATGTTGTGAAATAAGTCTTCAGCAGATCTGGGAGAACAAAAACATGAGGCAGAGGCTTCAAGCTTTTGAACTCAATTTATTCTTGACACCACATGTCTTTAAATATGTTACCAGAAAGTCTCATATGTCCAGGGGGTTCACCAAATGACCAAATAAGGTACAGAATACAAAGCATGAGAGACACAGAATGAATGCATTCTTTCTCTACTTATAGCCAGGAGCCACCTAACCAGCGAGCTTAAAAACAGCTCAGTTCTTAGCAAAGGTCAGTTCTTAGCTAGCAAGGTGGCGCTATAAATCTTTATCTTCCTGTGTCCTTGCGGAGATAAGCAAAGAGGTGGTCCTTATCAGGTTCCTTTGATGTGAAAGATTCCATGGTAAAATGGGCCTGTTCACTCAAGTCCTACATCATTGTAAATGCAAAATTCTGCCATGAATCTCTAGATGGTGCAGTCCGAAAGGTCTTAACTCAGTCATACATACTCTTTTTCCCAGATGTGCCCAAATTTGGCTAAGTAAGTACAAAACACAACTTCAGTAGGTCAGATCTAACAACACATTTAACATGGAAGAGTGTGTACATGAAATCATCCAAATATTGATTTCATGTTATTGTATGTTATTCCATAGTATTGTAGAGTAACCTCTTATGTGTAAATATGCATTTCATGACTCCTTTTAAAACTGACTGGAAAAGCAACCGAATAAATTATAATAAGCCAATGTTTACTAATCCCCATTGAGACATTTAGCTACAGAAGGGTAGGATTCATTTTTTAAAATATAAGAAAGAGAAACAACATAATATACGTTTCAAAAGACATATGGTAGAGTGGTGGAGAAACCCCCCCCCCTCCCCCCTTTAAGGACAGTGTAATTTTCCTTTGTGAAACAAATTTAAATGTGTCCAGAATAGTTATCACAGTTTTAGTGATAATGACATAATTTATAAACCAAGAATGAAAAATATATAACTGCGATGTTCTACAAAACTATACTTTAAAACGTTTAAACACTTTTTTTCTTACTGCTGAAAATTAGATCACTTACTGTGAAAGCCGTTGTCTCTTAGAAACATCACCAGTGTGAGCTTAATGATGAATACTTCTACATCACATGTCAACATAGTCCATAAATACAACAACAATTTATCTTGATTCTATCTAGTGGTTATTTTTGGAAAATCAGAAAAACAGGGGGCCTTTCCCCCCCACTCTACCCTATTGAGTCATTCACACAAACATGTGTGTATATAGACCCTTTTTATGTTAGTAAACACTGTGAGGTTTTTATGTGGGCGGAGGTTTGGTGGTGGCAGAAATATTCCCCTGACCGCTTCACTAACGCTAGCTATGAAGTCTGTTAGCTTGTTTTTTTAACAATAACTTGAGAAATTCAGATTTTACCTGCTTATGTAAGGGCTGCATACTGTTCAGGACAGCGTTATTTGAAAAGGTTAACTTTAACGGACGAAATTGGCCGACCTGTACTCACTCAAATGATGGTAGATCTGACAGGATTCCCTCCAGTTGAATGACTCACATCTAACGTCTATAGTAAAGACAAACTCACCGTGTATTAGGGCTGTCAAATTTTTTTCAGAATATTCGTCGAATTTAAAATAAAAATCCACATTCTAATGCAAAACGCTGCATTCGAATTTTAGGTGTCCGTCAGGCAGCTTGGCACACAAAATGCGATGACGAGGTGTTTTTTTTAGCCTGTCCAGTTGACAATACAATACAAATTAAGCTCGGATGAGCTTTATTTGTCACATACACAATTATACAGAGTATAATGAGGAGTGAAATGTGTTCTCTGCATTTAACCCATCCAAGTGTACACACTTAGAGCAGTGGGCAGCCGACTGTGCGGCGCCCGGGGAGCAGTCGTGGACTTCCTGCCGGAGTCGGGATTCGAACCCACAACCTTAGTTTACCTCGGGTTTCAAGTCCAACGCTCTATCCATTAGGCCAACGACTGCCTAATGGATAGAGTTGAACAGTTGAACCACTCGTTGCGGTGCAGCACATTCAAAACATTTCAGAAAAAGAGAACATCAACGTGGAGATGTTGTTTACCTCAAAACTGAAACCAAGCCTTTCCGACAGAACGCATATGTATTGCGTTTTCTAGAGGGACATCTATCATCTCTCACACAAGAGACCCAAAGCCATGTCAAATTCATGTAAGTTCAACTTTTAAAAAACATGTAATTACTAGATTAAGAAATTAGCTTGCTAGCGAACGTGCATATTAACAACGTAAACATGAACCTTGCGATCATATGATTAAATGTTAATAAATTGCGTGTATCAGCAATGATAAATCTTTTGAGTTTAAAGTGTCTCTGACAGAAAGACTGCATGTGCCGCTGACAGAGATGTGCTGTTTTGAGCTATGTGCTCTTTTCCTAAATGCATAACTTACATTTCATTGTATATTCTCCATCTGTAAGTGTTAGACAGCCATGGACATATTTCCATCTTGCGATTCTCCGCTTAACTCCACAGACTTGGTTCTGAACGCATGCGTGCACAACAGACAGAGCGCAATGAAATAAGAGCGTAATAACTCAGACTAAAATATACATTTTGCTGAAATGTTTGTAGTTGGACATTTTAAACCTACAAGTAGGTATATTTGTCTGATAGCACTAACTGTAAAGTGACTGTAATGGGGTAATCAAAATAGCCTTGTTACTCAATTAGCCTAGTCTGTGCTTTTTTCTTTTTTAGTTTAGTAAATTGAACTCTGCTTTAAAAGCATTATTTTAGTTTTTAGATCACAATGTTACAATGTTAGAATGTAATGTGATTTTAACTATTTTTGCACATTATATACATTCTTGCTCATATTGCCAAGCCCTACTTTGAGAAACGTGCATTTAGTAATATTTAGCTCGATGCGCCCTCTTGTGGCCTCAGGAGAGAAGCCAAAATCTTTTTTCCGATATATTCGATATATATATATATACAATATATACTATATTCGATATTGAATATAGTTTTTCAGCCAATTTGACAACCTTAGTGTGTACCTAGTCATGAAGATGTAACATATATTTTAATTTCAGGAGGCAACTATTTTTACAGCTACATTATTATTCCAGCCACAATTACTCATAACAATGTATATACAATTATACATGATTAAGCTTAAAAATCGTCAGTTTGTTGTTTTACACACATGCAGACAGACATTATTGCATACACGACATAGTACACAACATATTGAGATCCATAAGAAATCTTTAGACGTGCCCATAACAACAAAATACAATACTTATTGAACCTATTCGGATAAGAAGTGTGCGCTGTCTGCAAATGTGAGCATTTTTGACGATCATTTCTGTCTAGTCCGCTCGGTTTATCGCGTGTAACCACAGCTGTCGTCGTTCTTTTTTTGACTGGCAGTGGCAGCAGCATTAAAATTTCAATATTTACAAATTCTGACTTTATTCTCGCAATTCTGAGATTATATCTCACAATTCTGATAAGAAAACTCAAGTCCTCATTTTCTCTTTTGAGTTATATCCCACACATCTGTTTTTCTTCCCTCTCAGAATGGACAAACTCGCTATTGTTGAGTTAAATCGAGTTATAAAGTCCGAAATACGAAATATAAAGTTGCATTTGCGAGAATAAAAAGTCTCAAAAAAGAATTGTGAGACAAAATTGGTAACATTAAATGTAAAATGTTATAGGTTTAAATGGTAGCCTATTTCATGCTGTACCTGTATAGCAAATATCATATATTCCCTATGAACTGCATATGTGAATATTATGCAGACCAATTGTTTAAATCAAATTTATGATTTAAAAGTAGAGTAATCATAGCAGGTTTCATTCATTAGTCTGTCCGTTCAAATGTCTGTTTAGCTTCAAATGCAGTTTTTGATGACAGTATTCTATAAAAAAATTATTTGCATTCCAATTCTGACATGCAAAGACACAACAATACATTTAATCTCTAATTCTGTGGATCTTTCCCTTTTCACTTTGCTTGTTACCATGTGTTTCTGCCACCACAATGCATGTGCAGCTGCGAGTGACGTAACTGTGACGTCTACAATTGGACTATATGACATAACATGCAGTACAGTGTATAAAAATCAATGACTGCAGTTTAAGTAAAATATTAGGTTAAACCAGTGATACTCTAATCTGGCTCACGAGATCCACTTTCCTGCAGAGTTTATCTCCAACCCTGATCAAACTCACCTACCTGTGATTTTCTAATGATCCTGAAGACATTGATTAGCATGCTCAGGTGTGTTTGATTAGGGTTTGAGCTCAACTCTCGCAAGGTAGATTTGAGTATCACTGGGTTAAAGTATTTGTAATTTTGGAGCTCTGAGATATGGGTAGTTCACGCCAAAATGACAATGCATGTCATTCTAAAGCAGGGATAGGCAAGTTCGGTCCTGGAGGGCCGGTGTCCTGCAGAACTTAGCTCCAAACCTAATCAAACACACCTGCCTGTAACTTTCTAGTGATCTTGAAGAGTGATCTCGATGGCTTCTTCAGGTGTGTTTGATTAGGATTGGAGCTAAGCTCTGCAGGACACCGGCCCTCCAGGACCGAACTTGCCTATCCCTGTTCTAAAGCATGATTTTGTCCTTAATGGAACACAAATGCAAATGTTTTGTGACTGCTCTGTTATTTTTGTCAAAACGAATTGAACTGAACAAGAAACGTATTTAATACACAGATACAAACAACAATTCCATTGCAGGTTATTTGTGTAAATAAGGGAGAAACGTTGAAACTTTTGCTTTTTAATATTTTCCTTTTTTTTTTAAGATTTATTAAATTATAAATCATAATGAAAGGTATTAAACATACTTACATCTCATTTATGAAACACATGAACATACTGGAAATATTCAAGCTCATTTGTTCTGAATATAATAGATTAATACAAAAGCAAGTGTAAACAACAATTTAACATGAACAGCGTGAAAACAGAATCTCAATTATTATGTTGCTCTTGGAAGTTTGTGTCTGTCCCGTCTCAGCCTCAGATCTCCACAGACTGATGAATAGGCAGTTGTGTTGATTTCTTTTTCTGTTTAATCCTATTCTAGACCTGGGCCCGTATTTATCAAACCTCTAAGAATTACTCTCAAGAACACTGCTAAGAATTGACTTAAGTGGAAAAAAATGATTGGCTCAAAGCTGAGCTTAAAAGTTAGTTATCAATCATCTTGATTGTAATTTAAGTGAAGTGTACTAAATCTTAAGTGTCAGCCTTAGAGATGATTCATGACACTTTGCTGTGCCACAAACGGGATTTTGGATGACGACATACTATACGCATGGACCAATCACTGAATAGATTTCCTTAATTAAGAATATTCTCAGGTAAATTAACATTAAATGCTTAAATTCCTAATAGAGTTTACTTTCAACACATATTTGACCATAAAATTGTTTAAAGAGAATACATTATGGCAAGGAGCGTCATCACAACTCAATTTAGGGTGCTGATAGATGATAGTATAGTGTAACGAACGACGATAGTCAAAGATAACGCCTGTTGACGACAGCGTTATTATTATTATTATCCATCCAAAATAGACTAAGTGCCTATCTTTAGTGATGCAGTGCGGAGAGCCGCTTCAGAAACTTGCCATGGCGCGGTGGATCAGCTCCGGTGGCCGTGGATCTGTAACGCGCTGCAGACGCATGCCATGTAAATAAGGGGTAAGAGATGTATTCACCATAAAGTGTACATCGCATAATACTTGCGCCAGACTGAAGTCAGTTATGATGTTCTTTGGTAATGTAAAGTTCTTTGCTCATTTGTAATAACTGTATTAAAATGTAACCGTTTGATTAAGTGCTCGTCGCCAAACATTTCAAGAAGATTCTTCCTCATATTCAAAGATTTGCACACGTCTTTGTCTCCTCGGCCTCATCACAAGCCCTGCTGGCAACTCCTAACCAGTCGAGAGACCTCTCCAGCTGTCTTAAATAACTGAGAGAGTAAGAGTGATTCTTAGCTTTACGAAATCTGATAACTTGCTTTTATACTTAAGTTTGAAACTAGGAGTACATTTCATGAATTCTCAGCACTTAAGACTAAAATGGCACCTTGAGAAGCTTGATAAATACGGGCCGTGGTGTTTAGTTGGCCCAGTCAGTTCAATTAAAGCTCAGTTGAGTTTTGGATTTTCACTCCTATCGGTCTGAGAGAGACACTATCAGCTCATCCTGCATTGCGTTACACAAAAATATCTCTGTCATGCAGTCGGTTATAAGTGTATTTTTCTTCATTTTAAATTAGTCTGTCTTTGATGGCTGTCATTGTTAAACTTCAAATACTTCACCCATGCCATGAAAGGCTGTGATTTTGGTCAAAACAATACTTGCTGGACATAAAATTTAAGTTTGTTAGCTTTATATCTTTTTGTTCATGCAATGTATAGCACTTAATGCATAGAATTTAATTTGTACATGGTCTGAAGGCACGCTTTTACAGTAAATGTACATGTTTTTACACCGAAGTCAAATAAACTGCTTCAATGTTGAAAATATTTTGGGTCCCTGATCATTCCCTATAAGAAGATGTGCTCTCGGTGCTCATCAGACGGCCCCGGAGCACAGAGCTGCCATGCTGGGAAAGCTGCTGCTTGAACTCGGTGGTCAGAAAGTAATAGATGAGAGGGTTGAGGCAGCAGTTGAGGCTTGCTATGCAGAGAGAGATGGGGTGAAACTGTAGGATGGCCTGTCTCGCTGCACAGTTTGTGATAAAGTTTTGAGTCACCATCAGGTACAGCAGGAAGTTGATATGGTAGGGGACGAAACAGAACAGGAAGACCCCTGTGCACACCCTGACCATGCGCAAGGCCTTTTGCATGCTACCCGTGGACTGCTGCTTTTGATTCCGCTGTCGCAAGGATTTCACGATGAAGTAAGTACAGAAACCAATGATAATTAACGGACCGAGAAATCCCAAGAGCTCAGCAGCAACCATCATGGAAATGGCCGAGTGTACATTGAGCTTGCGCATGGGCAGGTCTTTGAAGCAGCTGCTGTTTGCAGCGCTTGAGTTGCTCCTCATTAAGATGAAGGGCGAGCAGCAGAGCCCCACCACGACCCAGACCACGGCACTGATGCAGACGTCATAGCGCGACTTCCATTGCTTGGCGCAGAACGGTCTCAGGAGGAACACGCAGCGCTGAATGCTGATGCACACCAGAAATGCGATGCCAGCGTACATGTTAAGGTACTTCAGGTAAAAACACAGCATGCATAGCGTGCTGCCGAATGGCCAGTCTTGTCTGATGTAGTAGTGAATTCGAAGCGGCAGCGACAGCACGTGAGCCAGGTCAGCTATGGTCAGGTTAATCATGAAGATGATGGCTTTTGTCTTTTTGCTGTGAATTGAAGAGAATCCGTAGCATTAGAAGAAACCTGCCTCTCTAAACAGGCCTCATGAAATACATCTCAGAAAACCAGATGCTCCTGATGCAGCCTGAAATGTTAAGCGGTACTAAAACAGTTACAGTTAACAGAATTAAGCTCTCTTGTTAAACATACTACTGATTTAACAGGAATGACACAGTGACTTTTTATGTTATCAGCATTCAAGCTGTTATAGTAGGCTTGTCAACTTATGTTTTATATCTGTCGAAATACGCCACCTCTGAACAAAGTGACTAGAAACGTCATATATGTAAGTGTCAATACATTTAAGAAAAATAAAATATTTAAATCACCATGTTGCTACCCTTTTGCTGCACCTTTGGCTCAGAATGCATTTTAAAATTCTCACTGCATTTTGCTACAATTATCACGCGGTATCACGATGAAAATGCAACCCCCACCCCAGGAAAAACAGCATTTAAATTATAATTTTGCTACAGTTTTTGCTTGGACATGTTAAACATATCTAATCAATTTAGGTAATACATTTTAATTTTGCAACTTATAAAGCTTTAAAATATGTTTTAATTTGCATATTAAAACTAGTGTAGAAAATGGCATATTTAAATAATTAAATTTTCATTTTGCACTAAATGCTGCACATACCTGTATGTATGGAAAAATGTAAATTTAAATACAGAAATATATTTAGCCATTTTACATATTGCAATGCCATTTTGCATATTACATTTCAAATTGAAGTTTGCTACACATATGCTTCCATAGTATTAACAGTGAAATGCTGACCGTATGAATCGACAGAGCACCCAAAGAGCCAGGGTGTTGCACAGCAGGCCTGGGATGAATATAATCAGGTAAAAGTACGTGTAGAGCTGGTTTATAGTTGATTCCCAGACAGTCATGTTAGTGGAACCGGAGCAGTTCACCATTTCACGTGATGTGTTCACAGAAGTCATGGTGACACTGCGATTTCATTTACTGTAGACTGTAGAGAATCACTGTGGAAGGAAATGAAAACAACTTTAAAATCTATGCTGAGCAATTGCTGCATTTTTGGTAATTTCATATAGATGCAATTTCCCCAGAAATAATTTAGATACTTCAGGGACACATTAATGTTTTTTATTGCATTGGATAATTCAAATATCAAAGCAACTTCCGCTTACTCAAAAAATAAAATGGGCAAACATTTTATAAAAAAAATATATTACTTTATATGTATAAATTACATTTATTTGAAATGATATAGGTTATATGTGAAAACCGAAACACGTTTGTCATTTGTAAACTCTCTTCCTGTGTAAGCACAAAGGAAGTGTTTGTGTGACAGTTGTGGGTTTGCATAATTTTCTCCCCCAAACCTTTGTGTGCTCTTGTCTTATATTTCAAACTTATTTCCCCATTGAATGGATCTGCTAGCCTAGCATTTGAATTTGAAAGTGATTTTAAAATGTTTGGACTTTAGATCCAGTGTCTCATGTAAAGCTGGGTGTGCTGTAAAACTGCAAGCATATGTTGAACAAATAAAGGGACACTGGTTTCACAAGTATGCAAATATTCAAACTCCTTGCTCTTTTTGGCGTGACTCATTTTATTTCCTGCTGTAAAATAAGAAATGTTTGCAAACTCTGCCGCTAAGATATTCTGTTTAGTTTAAACAGTTTTCCTGCAATCATTCTGTGGCTCCAGGAGACAATGTATTTAGTTTCTTCTTCCACCACATAAGGTAGACATGATACAATAATGATTTGACTTTGAAAATACATGATTCTGAAGCTTTTTAAACATTAATAAAACTTTGTGAAACGCAATTCATCAAATTCAAGGACAACAACAATAAAAACATTTATATTTTTACCTGTATTTCCCATGTAAGATGAAAAAGTAATGCACGGTATCATTTATTTGCTTAATCTAGGCATGTCTCAAGTGCGCCTATATAGGAAGAAATAACTTTTATTGCTTGTACGATGCGGTTGGTCCTACCTGTTGGACTGAGTTGAAGTCTGCATGTATGATATTTGGTGCTTTCCAGTCCAGCATTCTCATCATGCAACATGCGGCAGCACGAGGAAGTTATATGAATGTGACGTGCTCTATAATTTCTCATGTTATTCTTCTGCTACACCACTGGTATACAAAACCTTTGACGTCTCAGGAAAGAGAAAGTGTTTACTATCTCTGATTCAGGGGATGTTTGAAGGTTTTGATAGCAGTCAGTGAAATTGTAGACAAACAACTAATGATTACAGTTTTTGTTGTCACTAATTTAATTACATTAATGGTTGCAAATTTGGCAGACGCTGTTACCCAAATGAAAGCACATGCAATTAAGGTATGTGTTCTTTAAGTATTGGATCCAGGACCTGATGAGTTCCATGCTCTAGCTAGGAGACATGTTTATACATAAATTTTATTTTAAACATACTTTAACTATTACTATATTGTATACCTTGCTCAAAACAATGCGTCATCACCAAACCAAAACAAAAACATAATAGAGAGTATAGAAGCTTAAAATCTGAGTATAGAAGCTAGACTATAAAGAGTTCCAAACAGCTATATTTACCTTTGGCCTCATAATACCTACTACATATACAGGTACATCTAAAAAAAATTGAATATCAAGAAAAAGGTCACTATTTTTTGTCCCTCATTTCAGAAAGTGAAACCCATATGTTATATAGATTAATTATACATAGAGTGAAATATTTCAAGCCTTTAATTCTTGAAATTGTGATGATTATGGCTTACAGATAATGAAAACCCAAAATTCAGTGTCTCTGAAAATTTGAATATTACATAAGATAAAAAAAGGATATTTTAAACAGAAATTTGAGGATTCTGAAAAGTATATTGCTATGCACTGAATACTTGGTTGGGCCTCCTTTTGCATGAATTATTGCATCAATGTATGGAGGCAATCATCCTGTGGCATTGCTCAGGTGTAATGAAGCCCGGGTTGCTTTGATAGCGGCCTTCAGGTCATCTGCATTATTGGGTCTGGTGTCTCTCATCTAGATTCTCTATGGGGTTCAGGTCAGGGGAGTTTGCTGGCCAATCAAGCACAGTAACATATGGTCATTGAACCAGCTTTTGGTCCCTTTGGAAGTATGGGCAGGTGCCAAGTCCTGCTGGAAAATTAAATCAGCATCTCCATAAAGCTTGTCAGCAGAAGGAAGCATGAAGAGCTCTAAAATTTCTTGGTAGATGGCTGTGTTGACTGTGGACTTCAGAAAACACAGTGGACCAACACCAGCAGATGACATGGCAGCCCAAATCATCACTGACTGTGGAAAATTCACACTGGACTTCAAGCAACATGGATTCTGTACCTCTCCACTCTTCCTCCAGACTCTGGGACCTTGATTTCCAAATGAAATGTACAATTGACTTTCATCTGAAAAGAGGACTTTGGAGCACTGAGCAACAGTCCAGTTATTTTCCTCCTTAGCCCAGGTAAGATGCTTCTGACGTTTTCTCTGGTTCAGAAGTGGCTTGGTAGCCCTTTTCCTGAAGATGTCTGAGCGTGATGACTCTTGATGCACTGACTTGTGAAGCTCTCCCAAGTGTTTGAATCAGCTTTGCTTGTCAGTATTCTCAAGCTTGTGGTCATCCCTGTTGCTTGTGCACATTTTCCTCCTTCCAGTCAACTTTCCATTTAATATGCTTTGATAAAGCACTCATTGAACAACCCCCCTTTCAGTAATGACCCTCTGTGACTTACTCTCTTTGTGGAGGGTGTCAATGATCGTCTTCTGGACCATTGCCAAGTCAGCAGTGTTCTCCATTATTGTGCTTTCAAAGAAGAGATATCCACAATTTATACTGTAAGGATGGTCATTTATTGAAACTCAAATGTAAATATTCTAATATTTTGAGAAACTGGATTTTTGACTTTCATTAGCTGTAAGCTCTAATCATCAAAATTAAAACAAAAAACTTTTACAATGTTTTACTTAACATGTAATGAATCTAAAACATATGAAAGTTTCCCTTTTTGAAATAAGTTACAAGAAACTTTTTCACGATATTATAATTTTTTTTAGATGTACCTGTATTTAAATTACTCATATTTACTTCAGTTGTTATAATTTGTAAATTGTCTTTGAATGATCTTCACAAGCTCAAATGTCTTTCAGTAAATCTTTCCTGATAACAAACCCACATTTTGAATTTAAAAGGGGATGAAAAATGTGCCATATTTATAGATGAAATGCACTTGGCATGTATTAGTTCTCTCATATGTCAATATTGGCTTTCTTTTCTTGTTGTAAGTCACATTAAATGGTACGATCCAATCTGTGAACCATTAAAATTAACGAAGATAAAAAAATATGCATACAATCCGATTCTGTCTGTGTCAAACCTGTGTCTCCCTTCCTCTTGTGCCCATATATGGTCCTTCCTGTTTCCTATTCATTATTAGTTCAGTTAGTCCCAGCTGTGTGTCTTGATTATGTTCCAGGTATGTCTAGTTAGTTCTGTCTATTTGTAGTGTGCTCTGCCACATGTTTCCTGTCGGTTGTTAAAAGTCATTCCGTGTGTTCCTAAGTTCTCTGTATACCCTAATTGTAAGTAAAGTCTTCGGTTTTGTGAAACTTCTTGTCTCTTCGTTCCTGGCTCCCTGAGTGTTGTGACAGTCTGAACCGCTTACACACAGCTGTGCTCAATTTTAAACACTTGTAACATATCAAATGTTTCTGTGATATAGTTTGATTTTATTCAGAGTACAGTATGTGAATATGTTGACCAATCACAATACCAGTATTGTACATCGAATATTTGTATTTTTCTCCACATTGTAAAATCAGTCAATGAATCTGTGCATTTACAAAGGTTGCACTTTGCATATTAAATCAGAACATATTCTAAATATGATGCAGAATATTAACAAAATAATCTGTGAACAGGGACATGCACATACATTTTGAGGGGCAGGGGCTCAAGTGAAAAAGGGCATTTCTCATATTTATTTTAATTCCCTTACAATCACCCAATTGTTTAATTTTTCAACAGATGTCAAAAAAAAAAAAATCAATTCATATAGAGACCAATAAGATCTATCAGCATACAACAGTACTAATATAATGGATAGTTATTCGATGAGGACCCTGAGATCAAAATTATGAAGTTATTGTTTAAGCAGGACCCTTCATTAACTGTTACATTTTGAGATTTTGGTCCATTTTGCTTCCATATCTTATATTTCTCGAATGGAAAGGAAATACACATTAAGGTGTTTGTTTTAAGCCTACTGTCCTCGTCTGTTTGCTTCTGTAGATTTATTAACCAAAACAAGCTATCTGCATATTTAAACAATATTTCAAGGGTAAATATTCTTGATGTAGTCATTAACTAATAACTGAGGAAGTTATGTGGAGATATCCTTTAGTTATTTTGTTTATCCTATTCATCTGCAATGCCTTGTCAAATGAATGCTTATTTTAATTACGTAACTCCTGATTTGTATATCAATGTGCCAATTCTGAATGACGAACCCATCCTTGCACATATGCTGCATCAGTTCCTGTAGTTCTCAGGCCTTTTCCATGGCTTGAATGAGGGCTATCCTGAAATAAGGCTGGCAATCATCAACCTTTGAAACCTACAGAAAACTCCCCAAAAAAACTCCTCAGTGGGGTTTAACGGATAGTTCACCCAAACATGAAAATTCTGTCATCATTTACTCATCCTCAAGTAGTTCCAAACCTGTATGAATGTGCTTGTTTTGCTGAACACAAAGGAATATATTTTGAAGAAAGTTAGTAATCAGGCTGTTTTGGGACACCATTGACTTCCATAGTAGGAAAAAAAATACCTGCTTCTCTGTTTCCCACATTGTTCCGAATATCTTCCCTTGTGTTTGGCAGAACAAACACATCCGGTTTGGAACTACTTGAGGATGACATGATTTTCATTTTTGGGTGAACTATCCCTTTAAGTACGGGAGAGTATTGTGGGATGTATTGGATTGAAAATCGTGGATGCTCATGAAACAGTTTTGGACAAGAGCAGATCGGAGGACAGACACATTGTCCCGTATAACAATGCATCTCATCTGCTCTGCATCCATTTATTATTTTGCTGTACTGATGTTGTGTATTCGGTCTAAAAATGTGACAATGTGCTTGGTGTTGTAAGGACCCAAGTTGGCATGGTGGAGTAGGACCCCATTCTGCGAGATCGCAGCAAATACTGTGATGTTACCACCACGCTGGATAGTCAAGATATCTCTGTGGCCAATTATGTTTCTCCCTCTTCTTCTCTCTTTAGTCAGGGTAAACCCAACTTCATCTATGAAGATAAAGTCATGTGGGATTGGGTCAGCATCAATTAGCAAGACTCATTTCAAAAACAACAAGAGAGACAACATTGTGTGTTCAGTATAGGCATTCTATGAATTAACACGTAAAAAGGTTTACAATACTGAAGCATACATTGCTTAACTGCACATATTAATGCCGTAGGTCTTTTACTCTTTCAGAATTGCATTTGGTAGAGTTGTTTAATCCATGTCTGATTTTTTTTAAGGATTCAACCCCTTACACCAAGAAAATACATTTCCTAATATATGAATGATCAATATATTCAATTACATAACAGTATATTATAAATTGTATAGAATAATATGTGTACATGTATCATACTGAATAATATGCCGCTTTCATATATTGAAAAATATGTGACAATATATTTACTTATATATCACAATATATGAAATGTTATATTCATTAATACACATTATAACACATTGATGTGCATGTGATAAGATGGTACTGCATGTGTAAAGAAATATTGAACATGCAGTATATACAAACATATGTAAATATATGTATCTTATATTTAACACTCTTTTATGATATATATGTTTCATACTATAGCTAGTTTACAATAGCATTAGCACACCTGCTCATACTAAAGCACTTAGTAAATCACTGTGCTGAAAGGTACACAGCCATTACTTTTTAAATAAAGTAACATATAATCTAATGGTGTTTGTCCAGTCGTCATCCTGACCACAGACTCTACTCTTCTTAACAACGGTGACCCCACAAACACACATACAAGAAACACTTTCACATTTAAATATATCATTGAACACTAACAGATCTCCCCCTATTATAATAATCAGCTAAAAATGTGTTTACTCTGATTTAACAGTAAGACGATAAGCATGCTGGGAACAAGAGATCTGCTTTAACTCATTCCGTGAATGTGTGTATATATGTGTGTGCACATACATTAACATTTATATGGGAGCATCTATGTGCAATATACTCAAAGGATCAAACGTTATGAATATTAGATTTATCTGTCTTCATTTCTAAATATATTTGTATGTACCAATATAAAGCCATATATTGTCAATGCATATACAGTATTGCTGTATAATGAAAAATATAAGCACTAGTAGTTTCCAATATATGTAAATGTACAAATGTATAATGTAATACATCACATTATATTTTACAGTATATTCCCATATATAATTTTTTCTGTAAGTAGATAGATAGATCTGATGGACATTATAGAAAATAGTGTGGTCATTGAGAATGTTTGACTTGCACTAAGTTGAGACATCAGCCGCATTTAATTATTGGCCAAAACCATGCTCTTAATAGCTCTCTCTTGTTCCTCTGTGAATATTGTGGCCCCTTCCTCCTTTATGTTCTTGACTCTGTAGACCGATCAAAACACATGTAAAATGCACACAAGACATGATTTCAAACATGGAATACAGTGAGAGGGGTCCAAAAATACTCATAGCTCATATCGAAAGCTACATTGTAATGTAGACAGTAGAGAAAAGTGTTTTGTTTTTCGTTCAAATGTCCAAAATACTATATCTCCTGAGTTTAGGATGAACTCAATGTCAACCAGTGTTGGGCATGTTACTTTAAAAATGTAGTTAGTTATAGTTAGTAGTTACTTCTCACAAATAGTAATTGAGTTAGAAATTGAGTTACATCATTATAAAAGTAACTAATTACCAGTGAAATTAACTATTGCACTACTTTTAAAAATAAATTCAAACATGTCAAATAACTTGGATGCTCCCAATATTAAATATGTTAAATTAATGAAATGGACACTAAATCGAATAAATTATAAAATATTGTACACTAATCTACACTATTTTAATGTTGCTGTGGGACAATGTGAGAGACACCTATCAAATTCAATATATTTTTGTAAGATTATCATTGCTATAGTGGAGCGGTTCTCAATTCCAGTCCTCGCGCCCCCCCGCTCTGCATATTTCGTATGTTACTCTTATCACTTCAGATGTTTGTTCTATTCGAACGTAAGTGCCCTGCGAAGTGGACATCATAGGATATTCTGCCATAATTCCAGTTCGAAGCGAACGTATATATTCTATTCAAAGTGCATTGAAGTGTGCAAGACGTGAATTAAAATTGTATATATTTACAGAGGTATATGATGTCACACTCGTCCGTGCGTGAAGACGTTGCGCAGCGCAAATCCATTAATGAATGTTCCGAAATAAATTAAACTTCAGCGGATTTCCCCTGCTCAGGGAGTAGGGAGCAATGGACCCTGTGTAGGGAGCATGTCAATCGGAACATGCATGGAGCACACTTCTAACAAGCTGATTATCTGAATCAGGTGAGTTAACTATGAGAGACATTCAAAATATGCAGAGCGGGGGCGAGGACTGGAATTGAAACCTCTGCAATAGTGGAACAATAAAGCACAATAGATGTTTAGAACTTTTAATATTTATTGCACAGACCACAACTGGCCAACAAATAAGTCTAAATATAAATTATGCTTCTTAAGAAATATACCAAAAATAAATAAATAGGCCTACTAATTATAAATATACATACACTCTTTGTAGTGCAAATTAAAATGATAAAACTGTCACACAACTTCACAACTGGTAGACATACTGTAGCTTACTTGAAGTATTTTCTTCCTCACAAAAGTAAACAGTTGAACAAGAAGTGCTCTCAATATAATACTGAACAATGTATCAATCTAGTTTTAGTTGCTTTGATGTCGTGGCTCCGTCTCCTCCTTTGGTAGCGGGGCTCATGTTATCTGCGTTCTTAGCCACTATTTTTGTGGCGGCATGTGACGATGTGAGGTGCTTCATTAGATTAGAATTACTTGCCACCGACACGGAGAGACTCTTTCTTCCTGGGCATAAGTTGCAAGTTGCACATTACATAAACATTCTTGCCTTTCACCTCAACGAGGGAAAAGTAGCCTAGTGCTTATACTTCCAGTTTGCAAAAGCTACCTTTGAAATCGTTGGACTTGCCATCGCGCTGACTCCTGGACTGGTCGTTGGTGTGTGTAACTGTGCTTGTGTGTGAACACCCGCACTACACTACTATCTGCCTCTGGTTGGCAAACGATAGAAATGTACTCTACGTAAGCCAATCGTCACGTTCTCAGACACACCACGTTCACAGACACACCAATCATCAGCGGTTATGTGTCCCGCTCCACCCCCGAACACACACACACCAGAGAAAGAAACTGTTCATGTCCTATGGCTGAGAGAGACCCTACTCGGATAAAACCCGCTTTAGTGACCTCAATTATAGTAACGCCGCATTTTATTGTCAGTAACGGTAACAGCGTTGTAACGGGTGAAACAGTAATTAGTTTGATAACTCGTTACTGAAAAATGTAATGACGTTAGTAACGCCGTTTATTTATAACGCCATTATTCCCATCACTGATGTCAACCTATTGTTTAAACATGGTCAACCAAGTCTGCTCGATTCACATTTGACAAATACGGTCCTCTTCTTCTTTGTCCATGTCGTCCTCCAGGTCTATCTCTAACTCTTCCTCTTCCTCTTACTACAATGTTGCGTTCCATGTTTGTTGAAGACAGGTAAATTCACCTGTTACCTTTGTATAGTGCTTACCCCTGACTGTTGAGTTTACAGTTAAGCAGCTAAGTGTCTGCACACCTGACGGCCGTGTTTGATCAACCGGTTCACAGGTGTGCTATTTTGGAAAGCAAAAAAGTCACAGCATGATATAATTCTGTCTTTGATGTAGAGAAGTGTATTTAGTGTTTTGCAAAAAGTGCGAGGCTGAGAATGGCAGATTTGGGGTTTTGAGGTTTTGCTTCTTGAGTGTCAGGTTTCACTAACTGTGAGTTAGAGAACAAAAAAAAACTTAATTGACCGTCACTATAAGTGCAAAACGTGAATATTGCACTGATATAATTAATTGAATCCCTTGCCATGGTAAAACTGACCAAATTTTTTATACAACAAACAAAAAACAAAACAGATGTCTGTTGACTTCAGTAAGGAGAATCCACCTGTAGCCTGCTGTCATAAAGGAAAAACGTGTAAAGGTGGTTGAGCTATATAAACATTGAGGGATGTACTTGAGGATTTATCAAACTTTGAGGCAAACACTGATGTTATTTGAAGAAAAGCATATGCATTTTCTTAGGAAACCTTGTAGTTTTAATATAAATGCCTCTTTTATTATATTTATATATATATATATATATATATATATATATATATATATATTTGTGTGTTAGTGTGAACCGGAAGTTAGGAGTGACTTTAATCCATTTCACTTAAAAATATGCCACGGTGCTGAATTAGAAGAAACAGAAGGCAGGGCTTGATCTTATCGCACTTCCTCGTCATCTCTAGCTCGCAGTAGGTTTACAGCTGGAGAGAAACGGTTAATGTTCTGCTTAAATTCTCAAACAGAGGTATAGAGAAGAAGCTAATTTTCAGATTTTGACAAAAGTTTTTTTTTCTGTGACTTATAACATAGTAAATGTGTGAAAGTGTGAAATGTGTGAAAGAGTGAATGTGTGAAGGGGGACAGGATGTTTAAGATTCTGAAGAGTATTTGATTGGACAGAAAATCTGACGAGATGCTGAACCTAGCAAACACAAACATTTTTACAACTTTTCACAATCTTAGTTATATTAGTTTGTAATTAGGCGATGTTGCAGTTCATTGTTTTTAAAACATTTTAGAAGCCATATCTAAAGTTTAAAAATAATGTAACAAAAATAACACATTTCATAAACATCATTAAAAAAATTAAAATTATTAAAAAAAGAAATCCAACCTAGTAAATTTTCTCTTAGTAAAAAAAAAAAAAAAATGGTCCATACTGAAATCTTTGAATACAATGCGCATTAGCAACATCTGGTGGTCAGACTTGTTTTCCATCATCTAACCAATCAAAACAGAGCAGAGGATATACAGTTTGAAGAAGCATGTGATCAAACAAAGCTACTAAATAATACTTATTTTTTTAAGTACAGATAACTTAAAAGGTAAACATACTAAACTCAAACTTCCCAGTTTATATGTTTTTTAATTGGCTTAAAAAATGTATAAATAATAAAAAATGTAAAAACTTCCCATCAATAAATTTATTTGGGTTAAACTACAAAGATGAATTTCGATAATGTATAATAACATAGCTGCATAATAACATTTAATAAAAATAAAATACAATTACAAAACATGGAGTATCAGAACAATTAAAAGCACAATGAACAACAACAGACATGTTTGTCACCTACATTAATGTATTTAACAGAAACAATGCGTTTATAAGAGTAAGCTCATATTGTTAAGTCACATTTTCAACACATTTTAAGTCAACAAAATGTGAATCTGTATGGAGCAAAGAAATTTGCACATTATTTGTGAATGGTAGTAGCTATTCAATAATTTTAACTTTTTAATCAAATAGGTTTGCCAAAGACTGTGTTTTAGGCTGCAGGTCTTTCTGCTCCATGGAAATTAGAATACATTGAACAAAATGATCATGCTGCAATCATCGGACATCTGGAAAAGATGAATAAACATCAAGAAATTAAAATTAATTCACATGAATCCAAACTCACGTTCATTTCAAAAGGTGCAAAATAAAGGGATATTTCACCCAAAAATTAGAATTTCGCTGTTAATTTACTCACCCTCAAGCCATCCAAATGTAGCTGACTTTTCTTCTTCAGTTCAACACTAAAGAAGTTTTTAGCTGAAACTTGGTTATTCATATAATGCAAGTCAACAGCTACCAGCACCATGAGAGTAAAAACACAGGAAGAACTAATTTAATATTGTGGCTCTTGACGATACATCGAGGTCTTATGAAGTGAAGCGAGTAAATTAACAGCAAATTTTCATTTTTAGGTAAACTATCCCTTTAATCCACCAGTATACTTCAATGAGTATTTATCACAAGGCTCTCTTTCTGCCTGCTTCAGGATGACCGCCAGTCTGCTAGTTCTACTTTCGGAGGAAAACAGGAAATTTAACACCACTCCAAAGTTCTTAAATGAAGTTAGTTTCTCAAACATGGTTATACCTTGGAAATAGGGCTGGGTAATATAGCCCCCCCCCCCAAAAAAAAACAAATCTTATATTTTTTGGCAGATTTTTTTCTCCTGGGTGAAAGTTGTGAAAAGTATAAACCACAAACCAGGCATGTTTTATTATATTCTAATCTATGCAAATTCAATACAAATAACACAAATACACAAAATAACTGATATAGCTTAACAACTGGACCGTATTGACCCGAATATTAGACGACTCTGATTATAAGACGACCCCCTTTTTTCCAGATGTACCTTTTGGAAAAATCTTTTTTTTCTCTCAGTAAAACAATTTTTTCTTAAATTATTTTAATTAAAATATTTTTTTCCTATTTATTTTTTGTTTTGAAAGTATGGTAAATACTGGTAAAATGTACCAACAGTCACATTAAAAAATATACGCTTTTTGATATACCATAAAAAATAGCAGGTAGCCTATCTAAATTATATAACATTTAGTACATCCATCTCATAGTAGCCTAACAACATTTTATTAACAGTAGAAGTGAAATCTTATTGTAGTCCAATATCAAATCTTCCTTTCATAGGTAAGATTATTGAAAAGGTAGTTTTTAATCAGCTGAACAACTACTTAAACTCAAATGGATTCCTGGATAATTTTCAATCTGGTTTCGCGCATCACAGCACAGAGACAGCACTCATTAAGATAATAAATGATATTCGCTTTAATTCTGATTCTGGCAAAATATCAGTGCTGGTACTACTAGATCTTAGTGCTGCGTTTGACACTGTCGATGATAACATACTTCTAGAGAGACTGGAAAACTGGGTCGGGCTTTCTGGGATGGCACTCAAATGGTTCAGGTCATACTTAGAAGGGAGAGGTTATTATGTGAGTAGGAGAGCATAAGTCTAAGTGGACGTCCATGACATGTGGAGTCCCACAAGGCTCAATTCTTGCACCGCTCTTGTTTAGCCTGTATATGCTCCCACTAAGTCAGATAATGAGGAAGAACCAAATTGCCTACCACAGCTATGCTGATGATACCCAGATCTACCTAGCCTTATCTCCAAATGATTATAGCCCCATTGACTCTCTGCCAATGCATTGATGAAATTAACAGTTGGATGTGCCAAAACTTTCTTCAGTTAAACAAGGAGAAAACTGAAGTCATTGCATTTGGAAACAAAGATGAAGTTCTCAAGGTGAATGCATACCTTGACTCTAGGGGTCAAACAACTAAAAATCAAGTCAGAAATCTTGGGGTGATTCTAGAGACAGACCTTAGCTTTAGTAGTCATGTCAAAGCAGTAACTAAATCAGCATACTATCATCTCAAAACATTGCAAGAATTAGATGTTTTGTTTCCAGTCAAGACTTGGAGAAACTTGTTCATGCCTTTATCACCAGCAGGGTGGATTATTGTAATGGTCTCCTCACCGGCCTTCCAAAGAAGACCATTAGACAGCTGCAGCTCATCCAGAACGCTGCTGCCAGGATTCTGACTAGAACCAGAAAATATGAGCATATCACACCAGTCCTCAGGTCCTTACACTGGCTTAAAGTTACATTTAGGATTGATTTTAAAGTACTTTTACTCGTTTATAAGTCACTCAATGGTCTAGGACCTAAATATATGGCAGATATGCTCACTGAATATAAACCTAACAGACTACTCAGATCATTAGGATCGAGTCAGTTAGAAATACCAAGGGTTCACACAAAACAAGGGGAGTCCGCTTTTAGCTATTATGCCGCCCGCAGCTGGAACCAGCTTCCAGAAGAGATCAGATGTGCTAAAACATTAGCCGCATTTAAATCCAGACTCAAAACTCATCTATTTAGCTGTGCATTTGTTGAATGAGCACTGTGCTACGTCTGAACTGACTGCATTATTTTATGTATAATCCTATTCTATTTAACTGTTTAAAATTTCATTTTAAATCAATTTCTATATCATTTTAAAATTCCTTGTTTTATTATTTTTAACTCCTTGTTTTTATTGCTGTGAATGATTATTTCACTTTTTATATAAAGCACTTTGAATTACCACTGTGTATGAAATGTGCTATATAAATAAACTTGCCTTGCCTTGCCTTGCCTAGTCTTTAAATCTGGGTGCTGTCTTACATTTTAAAATCACTTACAGAGGAAGTTCGTTTCCATCAGGCTAGCATGACAGTCATGACTCATGCCGCTGTAAGCTTTTGTTTTTCTTTTGTTTTCATTCACGATCTTTACAACTTTGGCTGGCGCTGAGCCAGAGAAAGATGAGCTCCGAAAAAAGAAAAATGCACACATTGTTTTTCATATTTCATAACTGTCCAGTGTTTTCAACCGAATAAAGTTTACTTTAGGTTTCAGAGATTTAAATACACTTCAATTAAGTAAAAAAACTAACAAAAACATTTAGTTTGTTAAATAGGCTACATACACACTATTTACTTTAGAAAACTGCAATAATAATATTTTCTATTAATGGACGACATGTTTTATTCCTATCAAATAATCACATTGTGTAGGCTGCTATAGACCCCTTAAATGTTTGTAAACATCGAAAGTCTAGGTTGGGTGCGCGCAGCTTGGGGTCAGAAAAATGGCGCGGCTAATAGACCGGCATATTGTGTCAAGGTATGCACTGTCTTTGACACCACAGGACCGGGAACGGTACCATTCTAAACTTGTTTTAGCTAATGGCGATTGTCTGCCTGATTCCGAGCTCCTAACAGAATGGGTAGACAATGTTGGCAAGTGGCCAGATATTCACTGGCCCGCCATATACTGCTATGTGGTGGACAAGCCGAGTGTTTACACACGTGAAAAACTTAGAGCCTACAAATCGCTAGATGCCTATAATTACGTAGTCTGTGGGCATGTCCAGACAGTTTTATATAGCGATATAGGCGATGACTTTTGTGTGTTAAAAGCAGAGGTTTTACCGAGCCAGCGCCAAGGGAAAAACACATCTATGTACCAAGCCTGGGTTGTGATCAACAAGTGGGAAGGTTACATCCATACTGCAAATTGCACATGCATGGCAGGGTAAGTATTTATCATTGGACACGGATGCACTGTAGACTGATTTCCTTAACTTGATGGGTTTATTTCCCTAGAAAACCCTGTTGCACTAATACATTCCATATAGCGTAGCAACACGTACATATAGACTACTTTATTTTTTTTTCATAGTAGGCATGTTAGTTGTATTTAGTCTGTAGCCTATGTCGTCTTATCTGCAGTATGTCTAGTAGTATGTCTTACCTGCAGACCCATTTGCTGAGAGCAAGTGTTAATTTCCAGACCCACTCATAACATGAAGGATAATGGTTTGACATGTACATTATGTGATTTAACTTCAGGCTTGGGTCATGCTGCAGTCATGCAGCTGCAATTTTATTCAAAATCAAAATCTGTGTTAGAATGGGATGGACAGAGAAACCAGCAGTCACTTCTGGAGAGTGCATGTGGAAAGACTTAAGCAGGAAAGAAGTTGAACCAGCTCCATTAAAGAAAATCAGCTTCCACAAACCAAAGAGGACAGGCAGGCTAGACAGGCAGCTTCCAGAAAGGGTCAGGAGTAGGTCTAGTGCCACTGCCAGAGCCACAGGCATGTAATAGTTGACAGAGCATAGATAAGATTGCTTTTGCCAAAGTTCATTTTGTTTATTTTCATTACTCCTCCCAAGTTTTTTGACATTGTAATGTCACATAAGGATCAACTTTGTTCTACAGCCATCTTACACTTTAATGCATAAATGAATGCCATGCTGTATAGTGTTATGGTAGTTTGATTATGTGTAAATCCCAACATTCTGGAAATAAAGAGTATCTAGATCTAGATTGTGCACTAACCATTTAAAATTATATATTATACAAATTGATGGTGGGATAGATAAAATAAATTGTTGTTGAAATGTGACTATACTGTTGTAAATGTTCTACAGTGATGTAATTGTCTATTTCTCCTTCCCCAGTGTTGACAGATGATGACATCCAAGAGTTGCAGATTATAGCCCCTGGTGCTGCAGTACTGACAAGTCTAGAAAATAGTGATACAGACACTGCATCCGATACTGATACAGAGGAACACTCAAACTTACCCGAGCCCTTGACTGCTTTATTTGATGGAACACTCAGGGAACTCTCACCACAAGAATTGCAGGTGAAAAGTGAGGACACATTTCACAGACTGAAGAATAAACTACAACCTCATCAGTGTGAAAGGCTGGAATTTGTCACATGACAACAGTCAAGCTCAAAGGATTGACAAACCTACAGGGCTGGTCGAATTACAAGTACTAAGTTTTATCGTGTGGCTACAGCTGACAATATCAGCAACACCTACCTGAGTGAGATAATGCAGTACAACCACACACCGCTAAATGTCCCATCTGTTTTCTGGGGTAAGTCCATGGAAGAAACTGCAAGACAAGCCTACACTGACCTTATGGTCAAAAACCATCAAGACTTCAGTGTAAGTTCCTGTGGCCTAGTGGTGCGGCCTTCTGAGCCACACCTCGGATCATCACCAGATGACATGGTAAGATGTACCTGTTGTGGCAAAGGTTTGGTAGAAATTAAGTGTCCTTACAAATACCGTGATGGTCTTCAGGGAAGTGCAGAGGACAGGCAGTTTTGCCTGGACAAGTATTTCAATTTGAAGAATTCACACCCATACTACTATCAAACCCAACTACATGTGTTTGTAAGTGACGTAAGCTACTGTGACTTCGTGTTGTGGACGAGAAATGAGGTTATAGTGCAACGCATCCTTAAAGTTTCTGCTGGAGAATTTGTCAACATGCCTTCATTTCAACTGTGTTGCCTGAGATCCTAACAAGACGACATGACCCTTCCTTGCGGGCACAGTCAGTCTGCAAAATCTGCGAAAGGCCAGATTTCGGAAAAATGACCAACTGTGCCAGATGTAATTGCAACTTCCATTACAGCTGCGCACAGATCAAAAGGAAGTCAGCAACTTGGTTATGTAGAGAATGTCAAAACAACTGACTGTTTTCTTTGTCAATGCCAGAAGCCAAGTGTTGACTAGTGAACTACCGTTTCACTTATGTGTTCTGTTGTATTTCTTGAATGTATTTTGTTGTCTGTATACAGATGCACTTGTTATTGTTTCTTGTTTGTATGCAGATGCACATCAATGTTTAAGACATTTACAATTCCATTTCATTATCTAGTAGCTTAAATAAAACAAGTGACAGTAAATGATACACTCTTCCATAATATGATTTTCTTTAATGGATCATGTCCAGAAACATACATGTCCAGTTACATATTTTGACAATATACAAAAGTGATCGTAAAATAGCATTAATCATTAAATATTTCAAATTAATGACTTATTTGGGAACTCTGCCTTTGGGAACCACACTTTTACAGAGGTTTGGTAGTGCAGCGCACACGATCACTACATCATCTAGCATATCAACCTGAGACACAGGAATAACAGGTTGTAAAATCTTGAAGTTTTTCCACCGACCGATGACTCATTCAACATGAATCCTAACCCGAGACAGTTGTCTGGATGTGTCTACATCTTGTGCAGACAGTTGCTTTTTCCCTTTAGTAAAATGAGGGATACGAAGAGTGGCATCGCAAGCTGCAAGCTCATCCCGTATTAAAAATCCCTATCAGCTAAAACCTCATCCATAGGCTCCAATTATTCTTACTATTATTATTACTATTATTAATGACTTACTATTATTCAGATACGGTCACGTGTTTCATCAGGAAGTGTATAGATGATGTAGTTCCGACCAAAACAATCCGTATCTACCCCAACCAAAAACCGTGGATTAACAGCGATGTTCGATCAGCCTTGTCAGCGCGGACATCTGCCTATAAATCCGGAAACTCTGACGATCGGAAACAAGCCAGTTACGATCTCAGGAGATCCATCAAAGCAGCCAAACGAACATATAAAACAAAGTTGAAGAACATTTCAACAACAATAATCCAAGAAGCATGTGGCAGGGCATTAACAACATCACAGGCTTTAAAGGGAATAAACCAGCTACTGTGAACATTGCCGCCTCTACCGGACGAGCTCAACACCTTTTATGCTCGGTTCGAGGCTGATAACACCGCCCACACAGAGAGTGCTCACACGGCTGCAGCAGAAGAGGTGAGTCCACTCACGCTTTCTGTCGCGCGGATGTAACCCGATCCTTTAACCGGTGAACACCCGTAAAGCCGTAGGCCCAGATGGTATACCAGGCCGTGTGCTCAAAGCATGCGCTTTCCAGCTAGCCGGGTTTTTTACAGATATTTTCAATCTGTCCCTCTCTCTGTCTGTGGTTCCCGCATGCTTCAAAAAATCCACCATTGTGCCCATACCAAAGAAAAATAAAATCACATGCTTGAACGACTGGAGGCCCATTGCTCTGACCCCCATCTTCAGCCAGTGTTTTGAGAAGCTCGTCAGAGAACACATCTGCTCTGTGCTGCCTGCTTCACTGGACCCACTACAATTTGCATACCGCAGTAACCGTTCCACAGACGATGCTATTGCCTACACCCTGCACACTGCTCTCTCCCACCTGGAAAATAAGAACACCTATGTGAGGATGCTGTTCGTGGATTATAGTTCGGCATTTAACACCATAGTGCCTGCCACACTGGTTGCGAAGCTCCAGACTCTAGGACTGAACAGATCTCTGTGCAGCTGGATCCTGGACTTCCTGACAGGCAGAAGTCAGGTGGTCAGAATGGGCAACAACACATCATCTCCCCTGATCCTCAACACTGGTGCACCGCAGGGTTGCGTCCTCAGCCCACTCCTGTACTCCCTGTACACACACGACTGTACAGCAGCACACAGCTCCAATGTCATCATCAAATTTGCTGATGACACAATGGTGATAGGCCTGATCACCGACAACGATGAGACGGCCTACAGAGAGGAGGTGAGTACCCTGACTAAATGGTGTCAGGAGAACCACCTCTCACTCAACATCGACAAGACCAAGGAGCTGGTGGTGGATTACAGGAGACAGAGCAGAGAACACACACCCATCACCATCGACAAGACACCTGTGGAGCGGCTGAGCAGCTTTAAGTTCCTCGGCGTTCACATCACCGAGGATCTCACATGGTCTGCTCACACAGATGCAGTGCTGAAGAAGGCACATCAGCGTCTCTTCTTCCCGAGCCCCAGAATCCTCAGGTCCTTCTACACCTGCACTGTGGAGAGCATCCTGACCGGCTGTATCACCGCCTGGTTTGGAAACAGCACCGCTGGCAACAGCAGGGCTCTGCAAAGGGTCGTGCGAACTGCCCGCCACATTGTTGGAGGTGAGCTTCCCTCCCTCCAGGATATCTACACCAGGCGGTGTACAAGGAAAGCCCGGAGGATTATCAAAGACTCCAGCCACCCGTCCCACAGTCTGCTCTCTCTGTTGCCCTCAGGGCGACGTTTCTGTAGCATCCGATCCCGCACTAGCCGACTGAGGGACAGCTTTTTCCCCCAGGCTATCAGGCTAATGAACAGTCAGAAATAACTCACCCACATCACACTCCCACTCACACAACATGCCATGCACTGCACTTTAACACAGTTCAACTGGACTACACGCACACACTGCACTAACACAACCTATCTGCTATCACTGGACATCATACAATGCACATCCACGACACTGCATATGCATAATCTGTTGCACCTTTGCACAACTATCTGCTGCTCAACCAATCTGCTGTTAATTTATAATCTGTTGCACCTTCACATTATTACTATGTATAGACTACATAATGTATAGATAGTGTACATAATGTAGATGTGTACATACGGTGTATAATGTGTAGTTGATAACTAAGTATGTCTTTATAGTACACTATGTGTACTGAGTATATGTATGTGTATTTTGCACATTGTCTTCTGTACAGTCTGTAAATATGTACTGTCCATATGTAAATTGTTGTTATTTTTTTTGTTTTTTTTGCACTGTCTGGAGCACGCTCTTAAGAATTTCACTCACCAAGGCACTTGTTGTGCCGAAACAGATGTATGTTCTATACTGAACATATGGCCAATAACACCATTGAGGTCCTAGTATCTCCTTGAGGCATGCTTATCCACTGACAAACATCAGACCAATATAATCAGTTTTGAGTGAATTTAAACAAGGTCCACAGTCCATATAAGACAGAAGGAGAAAGAAATACATGTGACAAGAGAGGGCTAGTGAAAGGAGTTCAAAGACATTTTGATAAGGATTAGACTAGGTGGTCTAGACTACTGCGCCAGTTTTCTGGACATTGCAAGAGAGAAACAGACAAGCCTTATAGATAGATAAGATACTTTTTATCATTATTTGTACCTTTCCATTTTTGTCTTAGGTGTCTGGCTTTGTTTTGTGTACACAAACAAGGAGGGCACAAAGTCAGGACTACTGGAGTCAAGTGATGCCTCTCCTACAAAAAAGAATTGCACACATTGATTACAACACGATCTACTGTTGTCATAGTGAAAGCGCTAATGTAAAGCTAGTCTGCTATCTGCTAAGTCTGTAGCATGCCACAGGTCACAATTTATGCCAGATATCAAACTTCACCTAACTATTAAATCAGTCTACAGTTTACAGAAAACATTTGTTTACTTATCATGGCTTAACTCTACCGTTGTTGGCACAATGTTGGCGCTAGCCTGCGGCTAACTACTAGCAGCTGGCTACGTCTGTAGCATGACACAGGTCCATGACATTTACAAAACGATTAACGCTTAACGTACAGAAAACTGTTCATGCAATCCAGGCTTTCGAGTTTAAGCAAACAAAAAGGGATGATAAAGGATGACTTTAACGTTACCTGATATTAAGTGAGCGCTACAAACACGAGCCTCTTTGATCGTAGCATTGTCCCAGTCTGCCCGTTTAATAGCTTGCAGCCACAGATGTCGTCTATTTTTTTTAAACGGATGAGATCCTGCAGGAATCCTGAAAAACTTGACTCCAGAACTGGTGTGATTTTCACAGTCCACGACGCAACAAGTAGGCATTTTTTCTTGACGAGAAATTCTCTGGTTAACACACAATTCAATGGGATGGAATGAACTTTCTGACCCCGACATGCGAACTTCGAATTTTCCTGTGACGTATCCCGTGAAGGGGTCTATATAAAGTATACTATGTCTTTCTACCAGCTAACTAGCCACTTACTTTCAATATATTTTGGGATAAATAGGTGAATTTACGTGATGTCAATCTGACAGATTCACACGGCAGCGTTCAGCGCATATTATCAACCTGCCTGCATGTCACGTCGCTATGGAAATAAAAAAAAAATAGTATAGTAAATTATTTAATTATTTAATATTGCACTTTCGTATATTTACCACGGTCCATTGACATAATATATTAAAATAAAATAAACTTTAGGCTACTCTTGGGGGCCCTCTAGAGGCCATGGGGGTCGTAAGCAGCTGCTTAGTTCGCTTATGCCTTGGGCCGGCTCTGTGATAAACGGTCCGTGCTGCACGTGATTCAGACGTGTAGCGCTGTCTCGTTCCACTTTTGCCGCGTTTGCTATTTAATGTTGTTTGCGTAGTTCAAGTTCATAAACATCATATATAACATTTCGAGCATTATTTATCGAACATTTTTTGTGATAATCCCTACTTGAAAATCACACTAAAATAAAAACATTTTGAAGACAACAAAGCAAAATGTACACATGTATTTTAGCATTAAGCTACCGGCATACATCAATTAGTCTTCATGAGGGGTCTCTATCCGCCTGCTTCATGACGACTGCCTGTCTGCTAGTGCCACTGCCGGAGAAAAACTGGGAATTTGCAATTATGCGTCTCAAATACATTACAATAAAACCTCTAAGGTAATTAAGACAAGTGTATATATGCGTTTTAATCTCTACTTACCAATTCTAACGTTTGATTTTCATCTTTTATATGGCTCTCTCTGCCAGTGCCTCTGGACTGCTGCTTTAACGAGCAAAAATTTTGCACCTTGTGTTATATCGAACAATCAGCGCGTATGTCAAGGCAGAATTTCAAACATGACAATCATATTCAACAGAGATACAGAGAATAATTTAAATAAATAGAAATTTTGAGTTCATTGTACTTAAAATCTAAATTCGAAAGATTTTTGGTTAATTTAAACATACCTGTTTAAGTTTTGACACCAAAACTTTGCATTTTAAGTCATGTTAAGTTATGATAACTTGATTTCTTTATTGATGACAACATTTGAGTTTACACTTTCGTGTTTGGGTGAATTATCACTTTAGCATACAGGATCAGAAATGTAAAAATTTTTCCCCCCAATCCCATCTTTCCATTACTCTTGAACAAATACTGCCACTCAACTCTCAAATCAAATGCCTTTTCAGTGTCGAGTAAAAGAACTGCAGTATTTTATTTCTCATGTAATATGTTTAGCCCTGCCTCTCCGAAATAAATCCTTTTTGATCCATATGAACAACTTAGGACAAAAGTGATTCTTACCTTTTTTCTAGTGCTTTAAAATATTGCTAAGAAGAGAAACTGGACTATATGAAGAACAATTGTTGATTTAGTTGATCGTTTGCCAGGCTTTAATAAGCGAGTGATCATTAGAGTGTTCAAAGAGGAACTGTGACATTTTCATTAGTAAATTAAGTGAAAATTATGAAATAAGACTGGTAGTAGAATTTGTAGTAAGAAGAAGATTTAATTTCAAGATTACTTTTACATTTATTCATTTAGCCGACTCTTTTGTCCAAAGCGACTTACAATTGAGGAATACAATAAGCGATTCATTATTAAGAAGGCAAACAGACTAGAGGTCTGCTACCCGAAAACCTGAAACCTATTTTTACATGCGGGCTCGGGTCGGGTTCGGGTTAATGTTTAATGGATAGCTTTGGGCTCGGTTCGGGTTTGTAGCTAAACCAAAATTATATGCAGAGGCTACGCTGCTTTCATAGACGCACACACACATTATCAGAGATCGCGCAGCGCACAAACAGCACGGAAACTTTTATTAGTAAAATAGCTTCGATAGGTTACTGATTCGCAACGTTATATTTCTCTGCAATGAGGGGGTAAAATCACTGTTTTTGAAATAACTAAGCCTCATTGCTTGTAGAGAGACACGCAGACGCAGGTTCACATGCACGCGTAACTTTCATCCCTCTCTCTCTCTGTCTCTCTCTCTCTATCTCACTAATTCAAAGAAATTATTAATTAATTAAAATAAATACGATCTTACCACACTACATCTCCGTGTCTGATTTGCTAACGAATGCTAATGAGCCTTAACTGACAAAAATGACCATAATTTGCATGGTGGAAGAATTATCATCTTGTCCATACAACCATTCATAAACTTGGCTGAATGTATGTGACCGCTGCACCTGATGTTCACAAACTTTCATAACTGGTATGTGTTTTTTATTTTGCCTTGTGAAATGGCTGAGCCTTGATGAATCTGTTTCTTTGTGTATTTATTTACTGACCATTGCATGCAATCGTGAAATGCAGCCTTTTTTTTTGATTAATTGGTTATTCAATGTTGGGGGAAAACATATTTCAGGTTCGGGTCAGGGTCGGGCTCTAAATTTAACTGTGCCGCTCGGGTCGGGTCAGACGAAATCGGGTATGGGCCGGGTTTGGCTTCAATTTTAAGCCCATGCAGACTTCTAAAACAGACACAGGAAGTGCTTATAATACAAATGTATAGGCATTGTTCAGAGCAAAATCTAGCCAGACAGTGAGAGGTTAAGGGAGAGAGCAAAGTTAAGTAAAGAGAGCATTTTTTTTTTTCAAGATGAAGTCAAGTGATGTCGAAAGAGATGAGTTTTCAGGAATCGCTTGGAAATTGTTAAGGGAGAGAGCAAAGTTAAGGAAAGAGAGCATTTTTTTTAGATGAAGCCAAGTGATGACGAAAGAGATGAGTTTTCAGGAATCGCTTGAAAATTGTCAGGGATTCAGCATTCCGGATGGGGGGGGGAGTTCATTCCACCAGCCAGGAACAGTGAATGAAAACGTTCTGGAGAGTGATTTTGTGCCTCTCTTTGATGGCACCACGAGGCGACGCTCGCTCGCAAATCTCAGACTTCTTAAGGGGATGTAGATTGTCATAAGGGAGTGGAAATAGGCGGGTGCTGAGCCTGTGGCTGTTCTATATGCAAGCATCAGTGTCTTAAACTTGATGCGAGCTGCAACCTGAAGCCAGTACATGGAGATAAAGAGATGTATGACATGGGCCCCTTTTGGGTTCGCTGAAGACCAGTCGTGCTGCTGCATTCTGAATCATCTGTAAATGTTTGATTGTGTTTGATGGAAGTCCAGCCAGAAGAGCATTGCAGTAGTCCAGTCTAGAATTGACAAGGGCCTGAACAAGAAGTTGTGCTGCATGCTGTGTAAGGAAGGGCCTGATCTTTATGATGTTGTGCAATCCAAACCTGCAAGATCGAGTCTTGTGGTCTTTGAAAGTAAGCTGGTCATCGAAAATTACATCAAGATTTCTGACTGAACTTGATGGAGTAATTGTAGAAGAACCTAGCTGGATGGTGAAATCATGCTGTAGAGTTGGAGTGGCAGGGAAGACAAGAAGCTCAGTCTTTGCCAGGTTGAGCTGTAGGTGATGTTCTTTCATCCACACCGAGATGTCCGCCAGGCAGCCTGAGATCCGTGCAGCTACCGCTGGATCATCTGGTCAAAATGAGAGATAGAGCTGTGTGTCATCCGCATAGCAATGGTATGAGAAACCATGTGCTTGTATGATGGGACCCAGTGATGTAGTGTATGTGGAGAAGAGGAGGGGGTCCAAGAACCGATCCCCGAGGAACCCCAGTGACCAGTTGATGTTCTGTGGATACCTCCCTCCCAGGCCACCCTGAAAGACCTACCAGTGAGATAGGATTCAAACCAGGGAAGTTAAATCCCTGTAATGCCCAGTGATGAGAGTGTGGACAGGAGGATCTGATGGTTCAGGTGTCTGAGTGTCAAAAGTAGCAGATAGATCCAGCAGAATGAGAACTGATGATTTGGATTTAGCTTTTGCAGTTTGCAGGACTTCAGTGAATGAGAGTAGCGCAGTCTCTGTTGAATGTCCACGTCTGAACCCTGATTGGTTAGCGTCCAGTAGATTATGCTTTGACAGAAATGAGGATATCTGATTGAAGACAACTCGTTTGAGTGTTTTGGCTATGAATGGAAGGAGAGAGACAGGTCTGTGGCTATCTGTAAGTGAAGTCTTTAATGTAGGTTGTTTTGAGCAGTGGGGTTACCCGAGCCTGCTTGAATGCACTGGGGAAGGTGCCTGTGATGTGATTAAGATTAAGATTATGATTAAGCTCAGATGAGATTTATTTGTCACATACACAATTATACAGAGTATAACCAGCAGTGAAATGTGTTCTCTGCATTTAACCCATCCAAGTGCACACACACCTGGAGCAGTGGGCAGCCGACACTGCGGGATGGGAGATGTGTTGATGATGTGTGTGAGTGCTGGTAAGAGTGAAGGAGAGATTGCTTGGTCTGCCTCAGTGAGGGGACAGAAGGCGAAAAGGGGGGTTCTAGCAATATATGTGTTTGGTTTGAGTTCCTGCGTGTGGGGAGCTGAGAACTGGCTACTGATTGACCTAGTTTTGTTTTTGAAAAATGTGACAAAGTCATCGGCTGTTAAGGAGGGGTGGGGGTGGTGGAGGGGGATAGAGGAGAGAGTTGAATGTTTTGAAGAGATTGCGTGTGTCAGATGTGCTGTTGATCTTGTTGTGGAAGTATGAAGCCTTGGCAGTGTGGACTTCAGCAGAGAAAGATGAAAGCAAAGACTGATAGAGACTTAGGTCTGAGGGATCTTTAGATTTGTGCCATTTTCTCTCAGCTGCCCTGAGTTTGGAGCGATGTTCACAAAGAACATCAGATAGCCAGGGGTTAGAAGGGGCAGCACTTGCTGGCCTGGAGGACAGAGGACATATATGTTCTAGACATGAATGTAATTTGGTCAAGATGTCATTTAAATACTTAAAGCTGCACCTTTGGTGCTGTAGCAGTTAATAAACAGAACTGCATTTGTCTTACGGAAGAACATTGTAGCCAGATCTACTTCTCTCTGTTTATGTATATGACAAATCACGCACACTCTTAAAAATAAAGGTGCTTTATGATGCCATAGAAGAACCTTTTGTCTAAATGGTTCTATAAGGAACCTTTAATATCTGAAGAACTTTTCTGTTTCACAAAAGGTTCTTTGTGGTGAAATAGGGTTCTTCAGATTATAAAAAGGTAAGGGATAGTTATTTAAAGAACCTTTGACTGAATGGTTCTTTGTGGGACCAAAAATGGTTCTTCTATGGCATCGCTTGAAGAACCTTTTGAAGCACCTTTATTTTTAAGAGTGCAGGTACTGGGTGACTCCGCAGTGGCACCTACCTGAACCAGTCTAAAATAGTCTGAATATAAACACTTATTATATGTGTAAAATAGTGATTCAGGACAAGGCAAAAACACAGTTTGGAAAATGGATTCATGGTGTACTTGCTTATTATATAAATGTTTTATATTTTGAACACAAAAAAAAGTTAGAGATCGCAGCTTTAAGATTTCAGCTATAACACTACTGTTACCAAAAAATAACCCAAAGTTAACAAGTTAACATAAACCTAGATATTTAAGAACAGCTGTATTATCTCCTTCCCAATACCACAGGCGACTGGAATGCAGGGCATCACCATCAGCATGGAACATGGACTGTAGTTGTGGATTAAAACTCTGTGTAGAAATAGTAGTAATACATGTAGTAGTGGTTTCTTTAACCAAAGAAGAAGTAAACAATTTGAAAAAAATATGTCAAAATAATGTAGAACAGTTTATGAATGCATGGTATAGATTTAATTGTGAGTAATTAATGTGTGCATTGTTTAAAAATGAAATATTAAAAAGTCGCAACTTAGGCAAGTACAATTAGAGTGAAAAAAAAAAACCTTCAGAATGAGTCCTTTTCCTCTAATCCAATGGAAGTTATGTGCCAAAGCATGCCTGTAACAACATATTTAAGAGTATTAAGGCAGCTCTTGAGACCCGGACACAAGCCTTTTTGAGTCTGAGACAATGGACCCATTGCTGTAGCAATACTAAGTATTTGGTCAAGTAAATGCAAGACCAGAGGATTTCCCCCCGTCCTCACATAAGACCCAGATTGTGATATCCCACACGCTATTGTGCAAGTCACTGTAGATTCTGAAAAACAAAACTCACGTTGCCTCTGCACAAAGTTGAGACTACACAGTCACTAAATAAATAATAGAAGTAATTTTCTGCTGTTTATTTATTTTTTTATGTTTATTTAATTGTTATTATTTAATAACCCAGTGATAAATCTGTGAAAGTGCCAGAATCATAGGAGATTCTCTCATACAAAATGTGAAAATAGAGTTACCATAGTCAAATGTGTTCTGGGAATTTAAAAGCACTAATTAAATGATTAGTTCACCCAAAAATGAATAAAGGCCTCCTGTAGTGAATTTATGCATTTTTGTAAAAAAAAAAAAAACATATTTAAACCGATATTATAATACTACACTGAGCATCAATACTTCAAAAAAACTAATTTATTGTATTTACATGTTAATGTTTGTATATGTTAATGTATCTAACTAGGTATGTTCTGGAATACCCACCATGTTCCTGTTATGCCATGCCCGATTAAAATATAAGGCACAGTACAAAACACAATCTTACTGCTATTATTTAAACAGTATGCTATTGCTAAATGTACATTTTCAGAAATGTCTAGGTCACACTTTACCAGGATTAAGGGTTCTAAAATATGGTCATGCAGTAGTGGCTTGTTAATTATGGGCTTCAACACGTTAAGGCACATTTATGTAGATCAGCTTTGAAATATCACAGATTGTGTAAAGCATGATACAAATAAAAATGACTTGACAACCATTACTGCAATTTCCTACTCTTTATTTACTCAAAATGCCACATAGAGTTCATGCAGAATACAACATTTTCTCACATGCCTTAAAAAAATTATTACACAATTTCAACAACATTGTGCAAGGCCATTTATTCTCAGCATTGCCACATGGGGTTCTCTAGTGGACAGTAATGCAAAAATTATTCTGCTGCAGTCAGTAACGTAGCAGAAGTTGCGGGGCAAATTAATCCATAACCACCTGAATAGGGTAAAACTTTATTTTAAGGTGTCCTTGTTACATGTACTTACTATTAAAATAATTAATTATGCATAATTACATGCATAATTACAACCAAACACTAATCGTAACCCTAACCATATAGGAAGTACATGTACAGGTAAATTATTATTACTCAGTACTTACATTTATGTAAATTACACTGTGACAAGGCCACCTTGAAATAAAGTGTTATCCCGAATAGTAACATTACCGTTACTGTTTCCAGTAAAACGAAAGCACACTTTTTAGATTCGGAAAGCGAACTGTACACACAGTTTCACACAATTCATATTAACATTCATTTTTAAGAAGGAGAGGGAGAGAAAAAACAAAACATGCTTTGACTGGGTAAAAATACAATACAATAAAAATACAAATGGTATGGTAATAATCATTGATAAAATGCAGTGATGAGTGACATTTAGCTCACTGGCACGCCTGTGTGGAAACTAACTGCCTTTAGTAAACCTAAAAGTAGTCAACACAAACTCATGGACAGAAAAGAATCATAGAAGAGACAATGGCTATTTAAACACATATGTCCCACACACATGTATCAGTGATAACGTGCAAATTCCAGTCATTTTATTTAACGCTACATCCTAAGACTAGAAACTCATAGATATCCTTCTGACTGTAGTCCTGGAACTATGTATTCCTTTCAGAACTGGGTCTCACTGGCTTGATCTTTTCCATTGCTGGTCAGTATCTGGAGCTCAACTGCATGTGTGCCAGGATTCTCCTTGCTGGATACAGGGTATTCGCTCTGCAGCATGTTTTCCTGCATGGCCTGACACTTCCCAGTAGTCAGTGATTTCTGAAAGGACTCAGATGTAAAGTAGTAGACTACCGGGTCAAAGCAGCAGTTGAAGGTTGCAATGCAAAGTGTTATGGGATACAGGATTCGTGCAAGCCTCTCCACCCAGCAGCTCACGAGTGCTCGAATGCGCACCATGGAATAGATTAATAGAACAGAATTGTAAGGTACAAAGCAGACAATAAAAATGGCTAAATGCACTATAATCATGCGCAGAACACGCTTCTTGTTGGTGCCAGTCTGACAAAGGTTAGCAGGTCTACTTAAAGTCCTTAGCACCATGGAAGAGCAGGCAAGATTAATCATCAATGGGATGAGGAAACCCACCACTTCAATGAAGATGGTGATCTTTGACAAATACGTCTTCCATGTCTTCTTGGAGAATCCTTCGAAGCAGGTGGTGCTAGTTTTGGACTGGTTCGTGGAAGAGAAGAATGTGACTGACATGCCCCCACCGAGTATCAACAACCAGATGATACCACACACAATACCAGCATTGCGGCGGTTGCGGATGGACTGTGAGCGGAACGGGTAAACGATAGCCAGGAAGCGATCCACACTGATGCATGTCAGGAATAGCATACTGCCGTAGATATTGGTGATGAAGGCTCCTCCAGAGATCTTACACAACGTATCACCGAATGGCCAGTGGCGATTCACGTTATAAAAGATCTTAAAAGGAAGAGTAAACACAAACACTAAGTCTGATAAAGCTAGATTGGTCATGAAAAGCGTGGTCTCGTTACGCATTTTAATGCGACAGCAGAAGACAAACAGTGAAGCACAGTTGGTGACCAGTCCTAGAAAAAATGTAACACTGTACACCACACCATATAGGCTGTACTTAAAGGAGTCATCAATGCCACAGTTCTCCATCCCAGTCTCGTTAAGAACAAGACTGGCCATGATGGCACTTGCGTTGGAAGCTGTACGTCTGTCTTCAGTTAATTCCCAAAACTCAGCTCTCCCATCATATTTGCACACATAGTTTCACAAAGCTTCATCAGATGATCACAACTTCTGCTTTGAAAGCACAGCCAGCTACCTTTTTCTAGGTACAGCAATTGTCAAATCTGTATTATCCTACATGGGGGACAACAACAAGAAAATAAGTTAGATCTGTTCTTCACAAACCTGTCTCTGAGACCCCTCACTACTACACATTTAGACTGTCTCCCTCGCCTAACGTTCGCGATTCAGCTCATAATTTGTGAACTGAGGATGTGTGATGAGGCAGACAGAGGGTTTGCACTCCTATATACCTGGTCCATTCTCTGAATGTAGTGCCTTTTCTGACATTTAAAATGTGGACTGAAAATACAAGGAATGGGAAACCAAGAAGATGTGGCTCCACTTTTGTGTTGTCTTGAAGCTAATGTTGGTATTCCTCTGCTAATTTGCTACTGTAATGTTTGCTCTCATTAGCTTTTGACTTTTGGCATTTCAAAGGTTATACAATCAGATCAGAGAACTAATTATATTTCTAAAGTTTTAGATTGTCTTGCTGTGAAGTAGATCCTGTTCCTGGAGGGAAAATATTCTGCCAAGTTTAGCACCATCCAGCTCCAACGCAGGAAGCCTGGAAGCTTCAGGCTTGTTTCATTAGGTAAATTTTGCAGCACAGCGGCCCTCAAGGAACAGGTAAAAAGCACATATGTTCTAGTGCCTGCAATCCAGAGTCACATGGGGCATTAGAACATCTTCATCAAACCTTAAAATCTATGCAAACATACTGTCTAGATACATAATGACTGAGATGAGGCTTTCCATTGTTGATGTTTATGGTTTGAGAGACAGTTTTGGAGTCTTTGGGCTTGTCTGAGAAAGTTTCACAACCCAGAGTTTTAGAGTACGTACACAGAGCTTGTGAAGTGGCATGGACAGAGATGGGGCATTTATAGACCATAATTAAATCTTGATTTGACCAGAAAAGTGATTTGGTGCTTATCTAAATAAATGAATTACTGTATTATTACAACTATATTCTAACAATACAAGTTAATATTGAGAATGAATTAATTTCAGTTTAGACACAAAACAGTGTTTTATTTGCTCGGCCAACTAAAATTTCGAAACAGAGTCACAGAACCGTTGTGTGAATGACTCCAAGCACAGGTGCACAGTGTGGTGTTCAGTTCCTAAATTAATTAATGAGTCTCTGTACAACTCTGAGTCAGTGATTCAATTATCCATTAATATAGACACACACACAAAAAAAAACTGTCAAACTTTTTTTGTGCAATTCAAAGTGTGCTACACATTTGAGTGGGCCTGTAGAAGCCACCTGTAGTAACAGACTGCCTTCTATTCGTACTAGACACTTTTCACACATTACTGTGTGTACATAACCCCACAAAAGACTCAGTAATATATGTATGTTTACATGCTCACGCACTAAAATCTATCTTACACTCATCCCCAGCTAGCTACTTGACTCACGATGTTCTCTTTGCACATATACAGTATTTGCGAAGCATTTGTACAGTTTGCATTTTTTAGTTCATGTATAGGTAACCATTTTTATACATAGCATATTTATACATAGCATATTTATATTTATATTATCTGTCAGTATGTTAGTCGTGTACAAGTTTATAATGTTTTACTCCATTGTTGTATGTCTGTATGTCTTCATTTCGTTCCACTGTATGTCCACACATGTAGCGGAATGACAGTAAAGCTCAACTTGACTTGACTTGACATTCATAATATAATACAGGAAGTGATCTGTTGGTTACAATAAGATATCAAAACCCTGAAATAACACTTTGAACAGTGAAGTCAAAGATTTTGAAAGTACAAAAAGATAATGTTTTGTCATTCATTCATATGATTAATTCAAAACGCAAATTCAGTCAGGAACAAAGCAAATAGATGATGTGGTAAGGTTGGAGGAGTGGGGGGGTCCATGTTTCAGGAGGTAGGGGGTTTGTATGGGGTTTCAGAGAGGGGCGGGGGGATTTGAGTTCCGTGCTCTCACATCCTTGGGAAAAAAGTTGTTGAGCAGTCTGGCGGAGCGGGCTTTGATGCTCCGGTACTCCGGTCATAACGATTATTTAACATTAGCCCTAAAATTTGACTAGGTTGGGTATTTGGCATATTCAAGTCAATGACTGAAACAACAGTATGTGGCATGTAACATTCCAGTGGAATAATGACACATTAAACATTTGTATGAACTTCTTTTGTACGATAAATAAATAAATAATAATAATAATAATACAATAATGGCAAATACAATCGATGTGCTTCGATAGTAAACGTACTCGGTTACTAACATAACCACGGTTCCCTGACATACGGAACAAGTACTGCGTCTTATTTAAGATGCTAGGGGAAACTCCTTTTTCTCTAATACTGAAGCCTTTTTTTAAATAATGCAGTGTAACTGCACGCCCATTGATTTGTGTAGTTCTCTGAAAATGAACCAATAGCTCGGCAGCCGAGCTGCACAGCCTATGGCTGGAAAACCCGTCAAAGCTCGCCAGAATGGGCAGGGCATCTGACTATATAATGCGGATATAAGTGTAGTATCGATAGGGAATGTAATTTAAAGGGATAGTTCACCCAAAAATGAAAATGGTGTCATCATTTACTCACCCTCAAATAGTTCCAAACCTGTATGAATTAGGCTGTTTTGGGGCACCATTGACTTCCATAGTAGGAAAATAAATTACTATGGAAGTCAATGGTTCCCCAGAACTGCTCTGTTTCCCACATTCTTCAGAATATCTTCCTTTTGTGTTCAGCAGAACAAACACATTCATACAGGTTTGGAACTATTTGAGGGTGAGTGAATGATGACAGAATTTTCATTTTTGGTGAATGACAGATAGTCTCATGTTTTTATATCTATAACCAGGGGTTAAATTGGGCCAGGGCCATCTGGGGCTTACCCTGGTAACTCATCAGAGAACGTTCCTCCTACAACATTGTAGACTATAGTTTAAACACTTTACTCATTCTTACTAATTCAAGCAATGATGCGATGTAGGTGTTTTTATATGTCTCTCTGAAATGAACAGAGTGTCTTCAGAAAAGTTTGATTGCATTTAAATTTTATCTGATAAAGGATCGTTCAGGAGCACAACACTGCTTTGTTTATAGCCGTTACTCTGGAAACCGCTATATTTCTGACTAAATAAATAAATAAATAAATATATATATATTAGTGGTGGGCCGTTATCGGCGTTAACGTGCTGCGTTAACGTGAGACTCTTATCGGCGATAAAAAAAATATCGCCGTTAATCTATTCTCAAAGTTGGGTTGGGAGCTAGGTCTATACTACGCAAGCTATGATGACTTTCACCCTGATATATTAACGGATGTATACCTAGCCGAATTGCACTGTAGGGGCGAGCGAGTCTTGAACTAGAGGCTCGCAGTCCGTGATGGACAGATTGTTAACGGCTGGTCTATGTGGTAATACACTCGGCAGGACATCCAAACACTCACCTATCATTCATCAACCTCAAATATGGCTTTTCCTCTGAAAGATGTATGTAGTAGCAACTTTACATGGCGCTCAATATGATGTTAACCTAGAGAAATGTGCGCTATTGAAGTGTTTGTGTGGAAGCGCGTTTGCTGCAGGACAGGCTCCAGTGCGCTCACTTGCTCTTAAAATCTCCGTCATTTTGGTCATACAGATAAAAGTAGCCTAATACATCTTTCGAATCTGTAAAGACTCTACGTTATTTGTGTGCACTCAGAATAACAACGAAACGTTGCGCTTTTAAGCAAACAGGATGCGCTTTAGGTCTCATGTGAACTTGAGAATTCACTCCCGTGTCACCCTCTGCTTGAACCCGTGTGTATGCCTAACGTTACTGTGAAATTACCACATCAGACGTGACGTGCTAACATGGATGCAGCTATGAAGCCGCCGGGTTTGCTTCAGGAAAATTTATTTTAAGAAGCTTCCCAATGGAAACTGTAAACAGTTCATCACGACCTCTTATGTAGGCCTACAGTTCAAAATTCATGTTTAACTGAATAAACAGTTAGTAAACACAAGTACATCTTATTGAACATAGTTTATTTTCATCACCAATTATCATAGTAGAACAGCTTTCTCAAGCAGTTTGTGATGCATTTTGGAAACAGGAGATGAGCCCCTGGTCTAATGCGCCACCTGGCTTGAGAAACCCGTTCTCAAAGACTTACTTTTAGTCATTATTTGGGTAGCACACATATTCTGAATGCCTTCGGCAGAATTCAAATGAGCCATTTTAATCTAGATTAATCTAGATTAATTCCAAGATTAATCTAGATTAAAAAAAATGATCTATGCCCACCCCTAATATATATATATACACATATATACATTTTATCTACATATCTAAATAAAAAATGACTATATTCAGTATATGATCCAAAGTAACTAGTAACTAACTACTTTAGTAGTTTTTTATCCAAAACTTTTTTATTCTTAATCAAATAACTAGGCAGACTATTACTTTTACTTGAGTAAATATTTCCAAAAGTACTTTTAATTTAACTTGAGTACAGTTTTTGAGTACTCTACCCACCTCTGTTGATAAGAAATATATTAAATGGAGTTGCAGCTTTACAATCTGTACAACTATAACAGCAGACTATTATTCTATTGAATGGAACTGAGGAAGTACTCATTTTGTTGACGAACAATGTCCATCACAATTTTTTTCAACGAGACGATAACGAACTAAAACTAATTTTGAATGACAAGAACTATGAATAAAATAAATTGACATTTTCACCAACAAATAAAAATGTGTGAGGGACAATTTGGAAAGAGATTCATTCAGAACGAATCTGCTGCTTGGTTTGGAGGTTAGATACAAACATATGAACCGGCGGGACATCAGCTAACATACACTTGCTGCACGTCTCTTAAAACGTTAAAAAATTTCAATATGAGGGAGTAAGAGAAGACACACATAAATTTAACGACGCAAGAGAGAACTCAATTCAGTCCAGTTTTTTGAGCACGAACACCGAAGCATACACACAGCAATAAGTACTCCTTCACATCATATGAATGGAGAATTACAAACAAAATGATGTTGAATTCTCTGTTTTGACGAGTATTCAAATAAACACAGCCAATTATGTCTTAAGTGAATGTAAACAGTAGAGAGATTATCGTACATGTATCATTTTATCCATTGCACTTGTGCATTCGGATTTTAAGGGACAGCAGCCGAATTGTCTGTGGCATTGATGTTAATCAAGCAAATAAAATAACCCACTGCTCTTGACTGAATCGCTTAAGTAACCTTAATGTCCGCTTGTAAGAATGTAGAATATGGTAAACAAGTTGTTATACAGAATGCATAATTAACCTATATAACCATTGGCTTTTCATTGAAAATAAGACCATGCAGACACCTGATGATCACTTCCCTCCAGTTCAGTCCAGTGGTATCTGGGAGGTGAATTTGGCGGCGAGGGGATATTTGGCTGTGAGGGGATCCATAAGGGAAAAACAAAAACACTTAACAAAACACGGAAATAAAATGGAGGGAAAACATGCAGTTAATTTTTTTGTCATTCTTCTGTCAGCACTGTGTCGATGGGACGACGCGGAGATGTGAATCAAGGAACGATCTTTCATGTAATCAAAACACGGGAAGATCCACAAGAGGAACAGCACTGACACACAAACTTGACGTATATGAGACCCGACAAAGACAGGCATCACAGCCTGTGACATAAATGTATGGGGAAATGAGGACAATTACCAAGACACACCTGAACTAATGCCATGATTAACAAGAGACTGAAACTGGGTCATGCTGAAGACATAGGGAGAAAAACACACACAGACAGTCAAGGGGCGTGACAAAATACAGCTGATACATTTTCTTTTAAAGAAGAACAGCTGCGGAACAAATAATGATAAAACAAGAAATTATCTTGTTTCCCTCTATCAAAGCAACTGCATAGAACACACTCAACACACACGCCATATATATTATTTTTCAAAGGTTTGCAAGCCTGTAATTCTAGAAGTGTTAAATATATCTCAATATGATTTTAGGTTCTCATTCTTAACATAATTTACTTTTGGAATCTACATTTTTCAAGGACCTTTATAGTTCAGTCCCACAGATATGGGGATCTTGATGCGGCTCCATGTCCAAATTGTTGAATTGTACCCATATTGAATGGTTGAAAACCAAGTGTGTGTGACTTTGCATATAGCTGATACTCATTTAAAGTGGACTGTCTTAAGAATAAATTATGTTGACTAGAAATGTAGTTTGATTCCCTCTATCAAGACAATTGCATTGAACATACCTGTCTGAGTGCCAAAAATACACTGACATGGTCAAGCTGATTCAAACCAGATTCCTGATTAATTTCATGATACATCTGAGGTGATATGGCAAACTATGTTTTTCAAGTGTTTATATGCATAATCACTGTGCTAGTTCAATTAATTTGTATTTATATTATCATAATTCTACTGAACCTGCAAGTGTGATGGCCAAATACTCAAGTTACAGTAGGCTTTACTATTATATCAAAAACAATTATTGATTGTTTATTAATGTTAATGTTTATTAACAGTATGTTTGGGCATTGATTTAATGATAATTGCAAAACGGCTAAATTAGATAAAATAGTAAATATTTAAGTGCCGTTATTTAGCTTGTATTTACCAAATATTCAAAAATAAAAAATGTGGTTCTTCAAGTTGTTTACTGATACATTGGAACAACAATGAAATATATCACCAGAAATGTTAATAAATACATTAATATATTTGTGCACGTTAATAATTACATGATTTGCGTATCCACTGTACATTAAGGAGCACTTTCAAATGTTATTAATGTTTACATCTCATGAATAAACGGCTAACCGTGCATAAGGTTTACAGGTAACCTTATTTCTTGGAATTAAATTTTTAATTTGAAGCTATGGTTGAAGATCGGTTATTATTAAGTTATTATTTATTTATTTTTCAAAATAAAGTGTGATAATTTCCTTAATAAACGAGAAACCAGGTGTTTTAAATTAGTTATCAGTCATTAATAAATCCTTTACATAAGGAACCTTAATGTAAAATTATCGTTAGTCTGCAAATTTACAGTAAGAGAATATATTTATGGGAATAAACAGCACCTATATTTCAAAACACCTGAATACAAAAACCTATGATGAATAAAACTATTAAACTGTTTACATTATAAGTTTTATATAGGCTACCTATATAACAGATATTTATTTACACACACTAACAAACAAACATTGCGTCGCTGATGACTGATGTACTTATCACAGCAAACACCTATTCTGAAGCATTTATTTAAGAATATGTCCTATATATATAAAAAATGTGGAGCCATAAAAAAATAAAAATCAACAAACAACAAACGTACCTGTTTTGCCAAAATCCAAGAATCTGTGTCCTCGAGCAACCTGTGGCTGGAGACGGCTGAGAGAGCTGTGCTTTAAAACAGCTCACTTACTTAAAGCTTATAAGCTGCCCCACAACTTTTGGGCTCTTTCTCTCTTTTTCTTCTCTTTTTGTGATTTTATACTTCACTTGTTATTTATTAAAAAAGATTCCGTGGCATGAAAAAAATATTAAGACTATTTTAAGTCTTTTTTAGTAGTAGAAATGATACAAACAATTTATATTTCAGATAAATTCTGTTCTTCTGGAATTTCTATTCATCAAAGAATCCTGAAAAAAATGTACTCGACTGTTTTCAACATCATATACATTTATAATTGTCACACTCATGGACATTTTGTTGTGTTTTCTTCCCCCATGTGCTCTGTGTGAGCTAATTTTCTGTCTATGTCTAATAATTGTAATTTGGTTCAGGTGTGTCTTGTTAATTATCTTCACTTGCCTGCGTATTTAGTTCAGTCTGTCCTGTGTCCCCTCGTCTGGTCTACTTAGTCCCTATCTATCTTTCCTGTGTTAGCCCTGTTGTGGATTATTAAATACTTTTTGCATCTATCTTTGCCTTCTTCGTGCGTGTATCTCACTGTAGCGTGACAAAAATATATTCAAATAAAAAGCAGTTATTTTAAATAGTAAAAATATTTCACAGTATTACTGCTTTTGATATATTTTTGATTAAATAAATGCAGGTTTGGTGAGGATGAAGATAGTTCTTTAACAAACATTAAACATTAAAAATCTGGCTGTTCAAAAAGACGTAGTGTATTTGTTTGTTATATTTTACTTAACCTGTTAGCGATGTCTTAATTCATGTGTTAAATAAATCTGCAATGAAAACAAAGTATAAAGATAATGTTATAATTTAGACGTTATTTAATAAACTGCCTTGTGTGCAGTTTACTTGCTTGCATCCATTTTTTGAGTGAGCAATTATTGTACATTTATTGATGCATTTAAAACTTTTAACATTACCACCAATTTCAGCACACTTCATTTATGAGCCACATCTGTTTTTATGAAAATTCGTCAAATTTGCCGATGACACAATGGTGATAGGCCTGATCACCGACAATGATGAGACGGCCTACAGAGAGGAGGTGAGAATCAGGAGAACCACATCTCACTCAACGTCGACAAGACCAAGGAGCTGGTAGTGGATTTCAGGAGACAGAGCAGAGAACACACACCCATCACCATTAACAAGACACCTGTGGAGCGGGTAAACAGCTTTAAGTTCCTCTGCGTTCACATCACCGAGGATCTCACATGGTCTGCTCACACATATGCAGTGCTGAAGAAGGCACATCAGCGCCTCTTCTTCCTAAGTTGGCTGAGGAAGTTTGGAACGAGCCCCAGCATCCTCAGATCCTTCTACACCTGCACTGTGGAGAGCATCCTGACCGGCTGCATCACCGCCTGGTTTGGAAACAGCACCGCTGGCAACCGCAAAGCTCTGCAAAGGGTCGTACGAACTGTCCGCCACATTGTTGGAGGTGAGCTTCCCTCCCTCCAGGACATCTACACCAGACGGTGTATAAGGAAAGCCAGAAGGATCATCAAGGACTCCAGCCATCCGTCCCACAGTCTGCTCTCTCTGCTGCCCTCAGGAAGACGTCTCCGCAGCATCCGATCCTGCACTAGCCGACTGAGGGATAGCTTTTTCCCTCAGGCTATCAGGCTAATGAACAGAAAAAACTAATAGACCCTACAGCACACTCCCACTTTACGATATGCCATGCACTTTAACACAGTTCAACTGGACTACACACACACACTACACAAACACAACAATCTATCTGCTACCACTGGATGCCATGCAATGCACATCCATGACATTGCTTATCCGGCCTATGTAAAATCTGCTGCAACTTTTTTTCCGCATACTATTGTGTGTATATATATGTGTACATAATGTAAAATGTGTGCATATGGTGCATAACATGTATTGATAATTGTAAGTATGTCTTAAACAGTACACTGTGTGTACTGACTATATGTATGTGTATTCTGCACATTGTCTTCTGTATAAGTCTGTGAGTATGTACTGTCTATATGTAAATTGTTTTTGCACTGTCTGGAGCACGCTCTCAAGAATTTCACTCACCAAAGCACACGTGCTGTGGTGATGTGACAATAAAAGTGATTTGATTTGATTTGAATAAACAAATATAAACTAATGAAAACAGGAACTACCAAATAAGGGCAAAACGGAACTAAATATATATATATATATATATATTTATTTATATTCTTTTCAGACACCAGTTTCCTGTCGGATTCAAATTGGTTGTCATAGTAACGAAACTAATTTGTGGAGATTGAGTTCCACAAATCTGAATGCATTATTTGTAAATTGACTTAAGATAAACATTTTGCACAGTTTATTATATATAATATCATTGTGTTGCCACTAGAAGCCTGTATAGCCCTATGTCACAATCCATAATAGCTAAGGCATTGCATATAATTTACACATAATTCACACATAAATTAATTTTATTACATTTGGATTTGGATACATGTTTAGATACTATCAATGGCTACTTTTTGTCTTTATCTGTTTTATTTGTTCAATTGTTTTGTTGTTGTTGCTTGAAACATTGATTTAAAGTGTCAGTTATGGCATTATTATTTCAATCAAACGTATAAAGCCATTTGTTACTCAAAACTGCATATAAAAGCCTGATCAGTGGCATAAAAATAATCAATGCAGCTACTTAATTCTTTGCTGCTCATTAACGCGTGAATTTCCCCTTTAAATAATGTGACGCTCTACCCTCTATGTGTATGACGCTGCTCCCATTAAGTACTGCATTCATGTGCTATAGGAATTATCGATTCTTTTATTTTTTGGATAGCGTTTTTTATTTGATTTTTTGCAAATAACATTTAAAAACATACTGTTAAGGTACAGTGATAATTTGATTTCAACAGTGAGTAAGCACAAGCAACCTGTTGCGATGGATTGAGAGTATTAACAAGTTTAACATAAGATAAATAAATCAACATGATTTGAAAATAAATAACAATTACAATTATATAAAAACTAAATAATGAAATACATAGATAATAATAAGGTTATTATCTATATATAATAATTATAATTATAATAAATAATGAATTAATTAAAAAAAAAAATTGTTTACTTTTCGTTCTGACTTAAGTAGGGGGTTGTAAATATCGGAATTATCTTAAATACGAGTTTCCTAGGTGGAAATTGGCCATTTAAGGCCTCTCTAAGGCTATTTATGTCCAATTTCCGACTAGGAAGCTCATATTTACGATAATTCTGATAGCACGTGAATGCAGCATAAGTACTGTGTTAGAAGTGAATTAATTGATTCAGCATTTTGACACCTCTGTAAGGATGCATTAAACTCGACAAAGCGGTTTAATAAAGGTTGTATTGATCTCGTGAATTAGATAATTTTACTATACCAATTTGTTTAATTGGCTGTTAAAGTTTATATGGGAATATTCCATGACACGCTGATCCTTTAACAATGCATTGGCGCAAAAGCGCACAGCTTTTGGACAAATCTAGCAACACGATTTATCAACTACCACAAATACTGCCTTAACAAAATACTGATTTTGTGCACTTTATTGACTGAACCTATATTTTAAATTGGCATTTGAACATATCTTTATTGCATGGAAAAAAGAAAAAGCGTTACCTTGCCAAAGCACTGACAGAGCCCATTGATCTAATGGCGTTGATGAGTGCGCCAAATGTAAGCATGCAACAATTGACAGCGCTTTGATTCAATACATTTATGCATTTAGCAGACGCTTTTATCCAAAGCGACTTACAATTGCATTCAGGTTATACATTTTCATTAGTACATGTGTTCCCTGGGAATCGAACCCACAACCTTTTGCACAGCTGACGCAATGCTCTACCACTGAGCCACACAGGAACAATAGCATACAGGCATTGTCAGATTGACAGTACTCTAGCCCAATGATGTTGGTGATTCAGTGGGGGTCGCAGTCATATTTCAGAGTGACCGTGCCACTCTGTTTCACAACCCTGCTAAAATGTAGTGCCAATACGTGCAGTCATTGATCGCCAAGCTCGCCTATGCCCAGAAACAGTACTGAAACAGACACAAACATGTGACAGATCATAATCAATGAATAACCAAAGCAACTAACAGAGACACAGGGACCTAACCGAATACTGAGACACAGTACAGAAATGCAAGACAAAACTCATCCAAACATAAACATATCACAGGAAATCCCTTTTGGAAATGTCCTCTCATAAAAAATAAATACAATAAAAAATATAAATAAAAAAATTTAATGAAAAAAATACATTATGTAGGCATGTATGTACAGTATGTTTGCTCTTCAAAAAGTAAAAGACAGACATTGCATTTGAAATATTTTAATTAACCTGAGATTTCCCTTTTTTACCAACAGGTGTCACTGTTCATCAACCTCTCATGTGTCTTGTTTTTAAAACATTTTAAAATTAATTAAACTCGTCCTGAGCCAAGCAACCAGTTTGTCCGAAAGTTATAAACAAAAAGGAAGAAGGTAAGTACAAATTTGATATATGTGATTATATATGCTGCTGAAGTTGTATTAGTATATTTTTTCTTATCATAAGCCTTGTTTACGTGGCTGTATCCTTCAGTAATTAATATTTAAAACTGCAAACATAATGACCTAAAATGGGTGGTGACCTAATGGTGTGGGTGATTGTTGTCTATGATGATTGTAAGTATGACTAATTATTTATCTGTAATTTGCCTAAATGTAAATGGTTTAAAGCAGTGAAAGAGCAGACTGTGTTTATTAAATTGAATTAATTTCCCCACTATAACAGTGCATAGATGTATGCTTTCTATGATTAGTTCAAAATATATACTGTGTAAAGTGCATCCTATTTCAACTGGAAATCAGCTGCCTAATATCTGCCTTACCTTTGGTTGGTCTTGTATGCGGTGTTCTTTAATAAAAACATTGAGATCTCCAGTACTAACAAATCTGCCCTAATGAGTGCTGCTCTCTGCTGCATGGATTGTATGACTTTGTGACCAACCTTGCATGTGTAAAATGTTTAGTTTTGGTTGCTCTTGGCAATATAGGAATAACAAGAATGACATTATATACCTTAAAAACATAATACATTTGAGTAATTTATATGCATTTATTTTTTGCAGATATTTATTGCATTTGAGACGTTACTTCATACCCATTATCTCTTTTGTGTTTTGTTTTTCAAAATCCCACCAAGATGATGTAATACTAAAGATTATAGAAAAAGAAAGTACATAATTTCTCCTAATGGCCATTAAATGTGTTCATTTAAGAGACGAAGATGGCCACAATTGTTTCATTTCCTCTGATTAACAATTCTGGGTGGGTTCAGTTAATGACAGCTAATAGTTTTTCCCCATCATCACCCTCAATATGACATTGAGCTCAATGGTCTAAATGTTATGTTATGTCTTTTTTTTTCTTCTGCACATTATAAAAACTCTGAGACACTTTGGTCCTCATTTAGTAAATACGAACAATGTTTTAAATTAAGATTAGCTAAACTGCTCCAGTACACTCATATTATAATCCTGTTCCCCATATGAAAACCAATTCGCATATGACACAGTGTTATGAGGCAGTTTATATCATTATGACCTTTACATTGCTACCTGGATTGTCCTCATCGAAAACGCATTTAAGTTGCAGCATTAATACATTTTGTTTGTGTGTGTGTGTGTGTTATTGATGCTTATTCAGTCCAACTCTGGATTAAATTCATTTGTACATATTATTTGCATTCATTCAATTTCCTTTAGCTGCCTGAGGGTGCACCAACAAGCCAGTCTGTAGGGTAAAAACTTCACTTTTCAGGTTGTCGGTTGACACTCTACTACCCTAGTGAAAAATAAATATACATTTAAATATTTATCTGCTTAAATTTTTTTTTTTGCTATTTTACTTTTAGCATACTGAACTGATATACTTAAAATCACAGGGTTAGGTTTAGGGTTAGGGTGTCACAGGGTTCACAGGGTTAGGGTTAAGAGGAAACACTTAAACTCATCCTTTAGTTCAGTTTACCCTCTATTGTCTCCCTTGGGAGAAATTTGTCTTGAGCGATCAAGAGAGCAGGTCAACCTATATAAAGCATTTAAAACATCCACATTAAAAAATAATTAGTGTAAACCACAACAATTACAAAACAATAAATGGTTCTATTTTAAAATGATAAATTGCTGGAAAGGGTAAAAACAGGATCCCAGTGAGAGCATCTGTGAGACAAACAGAAAATTTAAGTAACTGTAAAAGTTGCTAAGAACTTATTATCAGTCAAAGATTTTTAAAGAGAACAATTAATAGAAGACCTTAGTCTGATGGGATGGCATCTAGGCAAAATGGACATGGTCAATGTTGATCTATTAAGTGGAATGTAAGAAGTTTATTAGCAAATAGACAGGAGTTCAAAGATTTTATTAATTAACTGGAAACAAAACCAGACACAATTCATATTCAGGAAGCTTGTTTGAAACCATCATTAGATTTCATCATAACAGGCTATGAGAGTATCCGGAGAGACAGAGACTGTGGTAATGGAGGAGGATGTGTTACATTTATTAAACACAATATTCAATAAAAGCCAAAGGAAAAGAAGTGGAATTTAACAACATACGTCAGAACTCTAACGCTACTGGGAACGCTTTGCGTGATTAGTCTTGACTCACATGTGAAATCAATCCAAGGTGTAATTGGGACGTCAGAGCGGGGGACATCACAAACCAGGAGGCCATAAAGCCTGCCCAAACTAAGTTGTCACTAGCTTTTTGTGTCTTCACAAGCGCTCTATGTGAGTCTGTCTGTCTATATGGTGTTGTCTGTCTTTATTCAGTTAGAAAGAATTAAAAAAAGAGAGGCAACAGCAAGCATTTAAGATGTTTGTTCATCCCTGCCCGCTTTATTTAACGGGTGGGGATACACACATTCTTTGTGTTGCTTGTCTGGGAGAGGAGCATGCACAGTCAGTGCTCGAGAGCGCTGGCTGTGAGCACTGCAATATGCTTCCCTTACGAACGCTCTGATCCCGCCTGGCGTTCTTTCGCGAGGACGCTCAGGCTCGCGTTCCCCAGGGCTCTGGTCCCGCTGTTGCCGAGGCACAGGGAAGGCTGCGGTCCTGGGGTTCACAAATGGATCTGTCAGCGCAGGTAGAGACGGACACCACCTTATCTCTGCCTTCACCTGACAGATTCCATGCTTCGTATCAGGGTTGGGAAGCACGCGCTGCGGTTTCTTCCGCCCCGATCGAGGCACATACACTGCAGCTATCTGATTCTGAGGAATTAGATGCTGCCAATGCAAGAGATACTGTGGATTCGCCACCTCAGTCTCGTGCTTATGAGAAGCTGCTTGAGGTTGTGACAAGAGCGGTTGAGAAATGATGTATTGATTGGCCAGCAGAAAGGAAGACGTTTGTTCAAGAGGCAAACTTGACGAATGCTTTTTACCTTCTCGTGCACAACCTCAACGCCAGGGATTACCATTTTTTCTGATCTCCACACCGAGGTGTGGAAATCATGGGAGAAACTGGTTTCTTATAGAATTTATAGTACACAAGCATCACACTATTCCTCTATATTAAATAATAAAAAGAGCATGGTTATGGAGAGATGCCTAAAGTGGAAGAGACGCTCACGAGCTATCTCTTCCCTGAATCATCCTCATCCATTAAATCCCCGGTATTACCCACTAAACCAGTGAGAATTACATCAGCACTGGTGGGAAAGGCTTATTCAGCGGCTGGTCAGGCAGCAGCATGTTTACACACGATGTCGCTGTTGCAAGCCTACCAGGCTGAGTTATTAATAGATCTCGATGAGGGCGAGGGTATTAGTCCGAACACAGTTTGCAAACTGCATCGGGCCACTTATGGTTAACATTGAGTAACATTAAGGAAAATATAAAGACTTCCTTATGGATGCTCCCATTTCTCCCTCTGGCCTCTTTTAATAAAAGAGTTTATTTGGTTGTCGAGAGATTTCAGGAATCAGCTAACCAAGCGGCTGCATTCCAGAAACTCCTCCCCTGCCGTATTCATATCTCTGGGGCTGCTGAGCGGGAGCAGCCCCAAACCTCTAATCCAGCTCCTCCCACCGTGCCACACAAAAACAGAGCGTTGCTTGTCGTGCTCCCCCACATAAAGACTGGGGACATGGTAAACACACTCAACCGCAAACTTCAAAGGGTAAAACGGATCTGAGGACCGTTATTAATTCTAAGAAGGCTGCGGGGAAATGGTCCTGACGCCCGAGGGCTCAGGCCAGTGAGGACTTCCCCCTCGAAGTAGAGCGGTTAACACCTCATTTTACGGTGCCCGTCTCCCTTCGATGTCCTCAGGGGTCCGGTCTGCCAACCCTGCCACCTCGTGTGCTTCAGGGCGCAGCGGTCTCCGGCGAGCGCATATCTCAAGGTCCACCCGGAAACGTAGTGGCCTTGGGATGCCCGCCCCCTCTGAGGAGGGTTTCAGAGCGGTCACTTCAGACGCTTCCTGTCAGTTCGCCGTTTTAGAACGTCATTCTGACTGAACAACTACATATAAATCCAGAAACCAGTCTCGAGAGGCTGGTACCTCTAGTAGAATTTTGACAGCGTGGAAACTTCTGCCAAATATATCTCATTGGGTCCTGCAGACTATAGACAAAGGGTATCAATACATTCCGGGTCTCACCCACCCAGGTTTATGGGGGTGTTTTCACCGAGGTGGCCCCCCAGCAGGTTCTGGTTATGGAACAGTGAAAGCTCTGTTAGAGAAGGGGCCATAGAATATGTACCTCACTCCAACAGGGAAACCGGGCTTTATAGCCGGTATTTCATAGTTTCAAAGAAGGATGAGGGGTTGCGTCCCATTTTAGATCTTTGAGTTCTGAACGACTCCATCATGCAGCTCAAGTTCAAAATGTTAACTTTGAGACAATCATGCCACAGATCAGATCCGAGGATTGGTTTGTCACGATAGATCTCAAGGACGCATACTTCCACATGTCCATCCTTCCGTATCGCAGGAAGTTCCTGAGGTTCGCTCTTGAGGGCAGAGCATTCCAATATCGGGTTCTTCCGTTCTGCCTAGCATTATCACCCCGCACTTTCACGAAATGCGTAGATGCGGCCCTGGCACCTCTTTGTCTTCAGGGTATTCGCATAATGAACTACATCGACAATTGATTGATTCTAGCTCAGTCGCATCAGGCGGCAGTTCGGCATCGAGATGTCATTCTTGCCCACATGAAAGAGTTGGGGTTACAGTTAAACGCCAAAAAGAGTGTGCTTTCTCCTCTACAGAGGACCACTTTTCTTGGCATGGAATGAGACTCAACGTCGATGCAGGCGCACCTGTCACCGGCACGTATAGGGTCCATCCTGTCGGGTGTAAAAAGTATAAGGCTAGGCCAGTCACTCACTGTCAAACAGTTTCAGAGACTGTTAGGTCTTATGGCAGCAGCATCCAACGTGATAGCTTTTGGACTGTTGTACATGAGACACATGCAGTGGTGACTCAGGACCAAAGGGTTTCCCCGAGGGGCAACCCCTTTTCACATAATCAAGGTCACGCGGCGATGCTTACGTGCCTTGGTAATGTGGAAGGAACCTTGGTTCCTGTCCCAGGGTCCCATGTTGGGAGCTTCATGTCGTCGCAAGATGCTAACGACAGATGCCGCTCTCATGGGCTGGGGAGCGATCTTAGAGGGACGCTCAAGTCAGGGTCTGTGGAAGGACCATCATCTCTCATGGCACATCAACCACTTGGAGATGTTGGCTGTATTTCTTGCTTAATGAATTTCCTAGCAGATCTCAGGGGCCACCATGTGCTCGTCTACTCAGACAACACATCGGTGGTCTCCTACATAAATTACCAGGGGGGTTTGCGGTCACGTCCACTTGCAAACTGGCATGCCAAATCCTCCTGTGATCCCAAGGGAAGTTGTTGTCTCTGCGAGCAGCTTGCATCCCGGGGGTCCACAATATAGGAGCAGACATCCTGTCGAGACAGGGGCTGAGGCCCGGGGAATTGAGGCTCCACCCCGAGGTGATGGAGTTGATATGGAGGGAGTTTGGCCAGGCACAAGTGGATCTGTTTGCGTCTTGAGAGACGTCTCACTGTCCACTCTGGTTCTCCCTCACACATCCAGCTCCTCTTGGACTGGACGCGATGGTGCAGACGTGGCCGAGGCTTCATCTGTATGCATTTCCCTCGATCGCTCTGCTCCCGGGAGTCCTGGAGAGAGTTCGCCGGGACCGGGTTCTACTACTTTCTTTGCCCCACAGTGGCCGGGCAGAGTATGGCTCCCAGATATAATATCCCTTCTCGATGGGCCTCCTCCAGAGCTCCCTGTCAGGAGGGACCTGAATTGCATGTTTTTTGTGCATCTGCCACAAAGCCTGAAACTTCTGTGAAACCTGAATATGGCCTCCCCTAATCTATTACATTAGTAACTTACCGATTCCAGTGGGTTGTTTTCCAGACAGGAAACTTTTGCAACAATTTCTGATTTTCTCTTCAATCAAAGCAGAGATACGAATACATTACACTACACTCCGAACTTTGATACATAATGTGAGTCTATCCATGACGTAGCTTAGCCAAGCCTATAGCCCATTAAACTGATATTAAGACACAGTACATTAACTTATAAATTAACAAAAAAATCAACAAAAAATAAAATAAAATAAACATTGTGTGCGCTTCCCAATCTGTAATTCAAGAGACATTAAGAGACATTTTATGATCAGATATCAGATAATTTGCTAATCCACAAGCATCTAAAAATGGTTCTGATGTTAGCTAGCCAGATCACATGACACAATAGACGATCTTCACATCTTAACTGATTTTAAAACCAAGGGAGACCACAGACACGAAGACAGTTTCAACTGATTTAACTGATTCCATTGAGTCTGTCCTGTATACAGCCATAAATGTTTGGTTTGGTTCAGCTAGTAAATCAGACATCAAGAGACAAGTGACAGTCAGCACTGCTGAGAGTATTATCGGTGCCCCTCTTCACAACCTCCAAGATATTTACATCTCCAGAGTGAGGAAAAGGGTTGAGAAAATCACCTTGGACTCCTCACACCCAGCCCTCTCTCTTTGAACTTTTGCCTTCTAGTTTGCACTACAGAGCACAGACCACCAGAACAGCCAGACACAAGAACAGTTGTTTTTTTCTGCAGGCTATATTCAGCCTCAACAATTAAAACTTCCATAACTATACATTCATCATAACTGATATATTTATACATAACATTCGGATATTGTACATTTGTAAACTGCAAACTTGTAAAACAAAACATATATTGTACATTAATTTAAACAATTGCAATTTATTTTTCTACACTTCTACATCTGTATATAGTGCATTATTATTCAGTTTTTCTTATATTAGTGTTATAATTATATTTCTATTGTGTTTTTCATATGCATGTCTGCACTATCATGTATATTTGCACTTTGTCTGTACTTTCTTCAGCACTGGAAGCTCCTGACGTCAAGTGAAATTCCTTGTGTGTGTAAACATACTTGGTAATAAAGCTCTTTCTGAATGCTCACTCTGACGAGTGGGGCGGGGCCGAGAGCCGTGGGAACGGAGCGAGGCCGGTGGAGTAATTGGTAATGAACGACACCTGCACCACTCACCGGTCTCGAGTCCCACGGAGGAGCTTCGGAAGGGTTAAATGAGGAGTGACAACAGTGGAAGACGAGAGAGGACCAGGCCTGGAATTTTAGTTTGTGTTTTGTGTGCGGCAGTCGTCCGTGAGGGGCTGCCGCTTTTCATTTGTGTTTGTTTATTTTATTATTAAAATGTCTTAAATGTTCGCCGGTTCCCGCCTCCTTCTTCCCGTATCTATCATCTTCGTTACATTGGTGCCCGAAACCCGGGAGGAAGGAGGGACACGCTGTCAGAGAGCCCTCGCTGCTGAGGGGGATCGCGGTGCTGAGGAGATCGGGCAGCAGGAAGCAGCGGAGACCGCCAGTGGCTGCCCGAAGCGGTGGTGCTGGAGCAAAAGAAGAACAGGTGGGACGGAAGACTCGCTGCCGTGCTCCTGGGTCGAGGAGGTGGCTGCCATCCGAGAGGAGCGGAGGAGTCGCCCGTTCGCCTGGAGGTCAAGCCTGCTGCCATCCGCCATGTTTGGGAGGAGCAGGAACGGGGACTCGCTGCCGGCTGCCCTCGACCGGAGGAGCCACCGCCGTCCGCTAGGAGGCGGAGAAGCATCGGGCCGTCCACCAAAGATGTCCAGTACCATCGCATGGCACCGCGAGTGAACCGCTCAGCTGGTTGAGGACCGAGCGGCAGTGTGTCCGGGAACCGGACCGAGATTTTTATTTTTTTTCCTCTCTCCCCTCTGTCAGTCCTCATCCTTCCGTCTCCTTTTCTCTCGCCTCGTCTGTCCTTACCCCCAGGTATGCCGTGGCCGCCTGACGGGCTCCCCCCGGGAGAGGGGGGAGGGGGGGAGTAGAGCGCAGTCTCATGGGTACCCCCCGGCCTGCGAGGGGCGATGGGGGTATGTGACGAGTGGGGCGGGGCCGAGAGCCGTGGGAACGGAGCGAGGCCGGTGGAGTAATTGGTAATGACCGACACCTGCACCACTCACCAGTCTCGAGTCCCACGGAGGAGCTTCGGAAGGGTTAAATGAGGAGTGACAACAGTGGAAGACGAGAGAGGACCAGGCCTGGAATTTTAGTTTGTGTTTTGTGTGCGGCAGTCATCCGTGAGGGGCTGCCGCTTTTCATTTGTGTTTGTTTATTTTATTATTAAAATGTCTTAAATGTTCGCCGGTTCCCGCCTCCTTCTTCCCGTATCTATCATCTTCGTTACACTCACACTAAAGGATTTGGCCAGACCGCGAGAACACATTTGTTGATTGTAGGAATGATTTCACAGTGATACGAGATCTCACGGACACTCGCCAGATCAAACATAACTAGAGAAGAAAAACACAAGGATAATCCACGTTATCAACTAGCTCTCCTGGTGCGCTTTCTGTTGTACTGTGAAAAACTAAATAGAAAAAAATAACATGGGTGATGTTCATTCACAGTAACTGTACTTTCGTGGCATGTTTGTGGAAGCTAAGCTTCATCTACAGAAGCACACATCATCCGGTAGGTGACGCTTGCTTGCTCTCATTGGCTATAGTGGGTATCACGTCAGAGGCATTCCAATCAAGAGTCGTAAATATCAAAGATGTTTGAGTTTGGGGATGCTCCGCCTCAATCGGGAGCAGTTAAATAATGAGACCACACAATAGAGGATTTTTTTAACAAAAAACTATTTGGGCCATGATCATTTCGGGGGTGCAAATTGGGCTTAAAATGTTCAAGTTTGTGGCCAGCCTGGCAATTAACCTATAACCACTATTACCTAAATTAATTGAAAAGTAAGTAACTGAAATACATGTTTCAACATGATTCCTGGCACATCACATACCCCTCCTCATGTCACTTTTCGACGTAACTTACGCTCACTCTCACCCTCCCGGCTATCTTCTATTGTTTCATCCTCCCCTTAAACAGTTTTCATCTCTTGATGCTAACAGTGCTACCGATACTTTCTGTTCCACTCTGATGTCTTGTTTTGATACTTTCTGTCCCTTATCTTCCATGCCATCCCGTACCACTCCTTCTACCCCTTGGCTATCTGTCGTTCTCTGCGAACATCGTTCTAAACTCAGGGCTGCAGAAAGGGTATGGCGCAAATCACAAAATCCTACTGACCTTAATTTATATCGATCACTCCTCTCTGACTGTCGAGTTATTTTGGATTCCACAAGTCAATTCTGTCTCGAAAAAGAGCTCAGTCAAACACGGACACAGGGATCAACTCAAGACGATTTTACTTTCTTCAATAAACTTGTTACAATCTTGACTGACTTGTACTGTGTTGATTTTAATTCCATTCACAGAACAGATTTCCAATAGATGAACTTCAATTAGTTTGAATAAAGTTAGATGTTTTTAACAGAGTTGTTCATCAGAGTTTCAATCAGTCATCTAGCAGCAAATTCAGTTTCAGTTGAGTTAGGTTAGTTAGGTTGATAACCTTTAAAGAAAACAGAATGAGACACCTAATCACAATCAAATCATTTACATCTTATGCGTTAACAAACATACACAATATGCACATTTCATTGTAAATACAATTAATAGTACAATTGAATTGAACTGTATACACTCTAATACGCCACTATCATAGATAATATCATTAGCAAACACATCTTTAGCAAAGTTAGCAAGCATATTTTACAACTCAAATAATCTCATTACCACATAAAATGGAATTAAACTTGTTTAAAAAACACTTATCCTACCACTAATCATTGACATGCTTTCCAATTCATGATGTCCTTGCTCCCTCATAACACTTTAGTCATGATAATCCTTTCTCAGAACACACATCATGCAAGTGGACGCTCACCGCTGCCGTTAATCTTTCAGGATGAGTGCTTTTTACCGTTCTCCGCACGTGCTTCCTTTTCACGTGCGCCAATCAAGTTAACCATTCTTCCGCCTACTTCGGCTGTTTCCGATACTCTTCGTAACTTTCCGTAAACAGTTTCCTCTGACGTAATCGGTCCAGCGCTCAGAATTTCTGTTTTCCTTTCCAGGCAAACTAAATCACTTTTAAAATTAACTTAAATTACGTTTTTAACGTCACACCTCCCACTTGACATCCTTGGTTTTTAAATCCAAGATGTCACACTTTCTGAATGGACTGTTCCTCCACTGGAATCAACACAACTAGCCGGCGCACATCTCTGTGAAGAACAGCTGATGGAATTTTTGTGCTTTCACTTTTAATAGTCCTTGTCTTTGCCTTCCCGGGACCAGAGCAAAAGACTGGATGACTTGCAAAAACTCTGACATCAACATCTCTTACAATACCTTTAGAATCAGCATTTACCTTAATGACTCTTCCCAATTTATACTGACTCCTCAAGGCATTTTGGTCTGCGACCCAGACAATGTCTCCCACAGCAACATTCCTTTCTTTGTGTGCCACTTACTCCGTATGAACAGGTTTGGCCCTGCTAGCTGGCTCCACTTCCCCAGAATTTCTTAATTTCTCCTTGGATGACCCTCAATCTCTTGTGGGTATCCTGCAAAATCAAAGTCACCTATATCTCCTCTTGGACTTGCCCTTCCCAACAGGAGAGAGTTCGGTGTAATGTACTCCAAGCAATATTCACGACTTTGTGTTTGTGCATCTATTGGCCTTTCATTTGCCAAGTTTGCTGCCATGTACAGAAAAGTCTGGAATTCTCCCCAGGTAAAGATACCTTCACCCCCCAAGTTAAGAAGAGCTCTTTTCACAACTCGAACAGCAGCTTCAGCTGCCCCATGCCTATGGGGTGAGTTCGCTGGATGAACCTTCCAAAACCATTCTGTTCCATGTTTCACGGCTTCTTCTTCAAGCTTTGGTTTCTTTACCCTTTCCAGAAACTCATAGAGATCTTTCAGTGCTGACTTTGCTCCCACAAAGTTTGAGCCAAGATCTGACCACACTTTCTTGGGATGTCCCCTTAAAGCAGTGAACCTCTTATAAGACAACAAAAACCCTCAGTGGATTGATCGCCACAACATCTGCGTGGATAGCCCTTGAAACCATACAGCAATATACAGTCCCCAGACCTTCAATCGTATCCTCTTTTAACTTCATCCTTCACCTCATAAGGACCGAACAGATCTACTGTCACAAACTCAAAGGGTGCAGCTGGTCCAATCCTTTCAGGAGGAAGATCACTCATAATCTGCTTGCACTTCTTTGCTCTTGCTTTCCTACAGATGACACAACTCTCCACCACTCTTTTGGCCAGTCTCCGACCCTTAACTACCCACGCTACTCTTCTCATCCTCAGAAGAGTCCCAGTAATCTCTTCATGGTTTGCATTATGCGCCTCATGAGCCAGTAGTAATGATATCCGCTTCCATGGGTAACAATGGAACTGTGACCCTCTCTTTCCCAAAGGCTTCATACCTTCCACTGCACACAAGAAGTCCAGTGCTTTCTTCTTTAAATACAACCAGTCTACAGAGTGTGGTCTCAGGAAATGCTGTACTCTTTTGAGCTGCCAAAAAAAGTGCTTTTAAAGCATCTTCCCTTTCTTTCACTGTCAGAACATGTTCACTGGTACCATCTGGATCCTGCTTCCTGCATCCTGAGCTTTTATTTCTTAACTTTATCCATTTCCTCGCACTGCGCCACACCCAGCCAATAACTCCCGTCAACCTTGATAGACTACTAAATCTTTCAACATCCACTAATCTTTCAGTGATTAGTCTGCTCAGCACTTCCAGTCGAACCGATCCCTCAGGTATTAACACTTTCTTCTCCTCAGTGCTTTTCTCTATCTGAGCTCCAGTCACTGCCGCGGAGAAGACTTTCCTTTAAAGTTTGTTGATTCTTTCTCTAGCATCATCAGCGATTTCAGCTGCTGATCTTTTTGGCCATTCATTCACTGACTTTTTAAGGAATTCTGGCCCATTCTGCCACATGGAGTCTTTGTCAAGATCTTTAGGGCTTGCCCCTCGTGTGATGATATCTGCGATGTTCAGATTCCCTGGAATCCACCACCAGTCACCCATCACTCCTGTCTTCTGAATCTCGCCGATTCTATTCGCAAAGAAAGTTTGATATCCATAACTCTCACGCTGGATAGCACCCAGCACCGTCTGGCTATCCACGAAATGGAACCATTTCTCTACTTCAATTCGTCCATGTTTTTCAAAGTATTTTCTAAGACGTGTCGCAAAAACTGCACCGCAGACTTCGGCCTTTACTGGATCTCCCTTCAGTTCTAATGGTGTCAGTTTAGCTTTCCACTCAACTAAACGAACATCAACTCGTTGGCTTGTATTCCACCGAAGATATAATACTGCACCGTAGGCTTTGTCATTCCCATCTGAGAACGTGACTCCCCATGGCTTTCCTCTCCAATTTGCCGGCGTAAGACTTCTGTGGAACTTGACTTCCTGGAGTCGCACATACTCCTCAAATAAAGTAATAGCTTCTCCCCGGATTCCTTCTGAAAGTGCTGTGTCCCACGTATGTCTCACTAGACATCCACTACCAGCTTCCTGGAACGCTTTCCTAACGAGAATCGCACCCTTCTGTTTAGCTGGTGTGACGAGACCAAGTGGGTCGTAAAGTCCTGCCACCTGACTTAATAAGTGCCTCCTGGTCAATGGATTTGGAGTCTTCAGCCTCACCTCATCCTCAAGGAGATTCTGCTCCGTCCTCAGCTTTTTTTTCCTTTTGGAAAAGTTGACAGACATCATGATATACAACATATCCTCCTCTGCTAGGTATCCAATTCCAAGGGCTTTATCGTCCTCTTCACCTAGCTGGTTAGGAAGCATAACAATCTTCTCATGAATTGGACTTGACGCCTTTTGGCTTGTCTTTTTAGATCCAGACCTCCCACTTTGACCAGACCAGACCAGACCCATGCTTTCAGGGAGAAGCCCCCAGCTTCCAGGATTCTTTCAAGACCCTTCGCTATCCCAATCAGCCTCTTCTGCTCATTATGAGATGTAAGGATATCATCCACGTAGCTGTCCTCTTCTAGGACTCTTTGTTCCTCTTTCAAGTGAGCAAAAGCTGCAAGACCAGCTGTCTCTCGCATTGCCAGCTGTGCAATACAACCTGCCGGACGATCTCCAATATTAACTCTAGTTACGGCGTACTCCTGCATTTCTTCCTCTGATGTATCCCTCCAAAGAAATCTGTGGAGGTGCAGTTCTCGTTCTTCTAGCCATACTGAATTATACATCTTTCTGATGTCTCCCAACACTCCAAATACTCCTCTCCTAAATCTGAGGAGAACGGCTCTAATAGGATTCAACACATCAGGTCCCTTCAACAGGAGGTCGTTCATACTCAGCCCTTTAAATTTCTGGCTGCTATTCCACACAAGACGAACAGGCGTAGTGACTGAGTGCAGGTTTGGTGCTACTAAATGGCTTACGTACCAGACTGGACCTTTCCACTCATCAAGCACTTCTCTTGTAAGTTTTACTGCGGCACCTCTCTTAACCATGTCATGAACTTGAGCAGTGTAGACTTTCTTCCATTTAGGCACTCTTCCAAGCCACTTTTCTGTTCTTAAGAAAGTGGCTTCTACTCCGCTTCGATTATATGGAAGAGAAGCAGGGTCTTGAATCCATGGGTACTTCGCATCCCAATGAGGCCGATCACTGTGAGAATCAGCTTTTACATAAGTGAGACCATTCCTTATGATCTCCAACTCCTTTTCCTCAGCCAAAGTCATCTCTTTTCCTCCCGGCTGACAGTTCCCGCAGCGGTAGCCTCCGCACTTTGGCACACATGCGGCTCCAATGCTATCCCAGCTCCACCACTTAAGAAACTCTTTGCAACTTACAAGTGTGCTTCTTGCAGCAACGCAGGCCACTTTGTTTTCGTTAGGGGTCCTGGTGATAAACATTGGGTTACGGTCCCTTCCTCCAAGGGCCTCCTCATACCTGACCACAGCAGTTCTCATTGATCGTGCGAAGTGTGTCTTTGACTCATAGGCTGTCATACTTATTGCCTCAAACAACTCCGGTGCTCCACCCACTATTTTCCCAAGTGGGCTGTCCCACAGGACGAGATCTCCTACAATTTTAATTCTTTTGTGCAAGCTTTCCTTCCGATGACTGAGAAGAAGTTCTATCTTTCCAGGCCTCCTTAATTCAGCCAAATCCACTTCTGGGAAAAACTTTTCAATTGCTCTGGACTCACACTCTTGTGCACTCTTGCAATCTCCTCTAGACCATAACAGACTAGCTGATGAGCCTTTTCTGTACCCACTGACGTTCTTACTCGAATTTTTAGGAGATACCTTCTGGTTCTTACACGGACAGCCATCTTCCCAACTCCATGAACAACCAGATTGATTTCTTCACCTCTCAATTTAAGCCTGTTGGCAGCCTCATGAGTTATATAATTTGTATCGGATGCTAGATCAATCAGAGTTCCAATTTTTTGTCCTGCATTGGTCGTCACCTCTTTGAGCATCATAATAACAGGAAGTCAAGTCAAGTCAAGTCACCTTTATTTATATAGCGCCTTTAACAATAAAAATTGTAACAAAGCACTGCACAATATCAAAATAGGCAAATTTTGTCAATAATGTAAAATGACAGGATTTAACACTCAATTATCTGCTGAATGCATTTCATTATTGAATTTAGTAATGGCATTGTCCAGCTTAGTTCAGTTTAAATAATATCTGTGCAATCAAGTCGATGATTGTGCTGGAAATGAAGTGTCCCCAACTGAGCAAGCCAGAGGCGACAGCGGCAAGGAACGAAAACTCCATCGGTGACAGAATGGAGAAAAAACCTTGGGAGAAACCAGGCTCAGTCGGGGGGCCAGTTCCCCTCCGGCCAGACAAATCAGTAGTTTGTTCCAACTGCAGCAAAGTCAGAGTGTAAGTGGTCCAATGGTTCCAGGGGTCTTTCCCCGATGGATGTCTAGGTGACGAGGTCCTCACTGGAGATCTGTCTCTGGGGCTCATCTCGGAGGTCCTCGGAGGGGTTGTCATCGTCTCTTCTCGGAAGCTCTTGAAGTCCATTTTCTTCCAACAGTCCTAACTTCCCTTCTTTAGATCTTTCCATCCTGGCTCTGTTGGTAAACGCTTTCATACACCTTTCCGCCATCTCAGAAGAAAGTTCAGAAAGGAATTCCTCTTGTTCCACGGTTAATCTACTTCCCTTCTTGCCTTCCCTGATGGTAACTCTACCTTCATGCTCAGACTTAGTCTCCCCTCTGGGACAGATAAGGTAATGATGGTCTGCAGAGGCTCCTCCTTTGCATTCCTTACTCCTGCACAGAAACATATCTCTACACTATCATCATCATGATGTCCCAAGCACTTCCTACATAATCCGAGTTTTCTCAGGATCACCTTCTTTTCTGCTAACTTCAGTTCCTTGAACTTCTTGCAAAGAAGATTTTTTCCTTATGCTTCTCAGATCCGCACACAATACACGTACTTTCAGAGGGAGAATATTCAGAGGGTGCTATCTTTGTTGATTTAGTGAATGCATGATTTCTCTCTGACCTTCTTTCCTGCCTTTCCACTTTCTCTGTGAATTTAAGTTGCTCCAGTCTCTCAAGGATCCCCTCCTCTTTCTTCAAGAACTCCAGAAGCTTGTCAAAATGGTTTTCTGATGTAACATCACTATCGAAAGCCATCAACAAAACAAGCCAGTCCCTCTTCATGAACTCAGGAAGTTTACTTTCAATGGATCTGACCACCAAAGGGTTTTTTATGGCCCCAGTGTCTCCAAGATCAGTGAGATCCACCAAAGCCTTCTCCACTGCTTGGACAAGTTCAATAACTTTGCGTGGCTGATTTCCTCTCATCACAGGAATCCTCTCTAACTCCTCCACAATCTCCATAGTGATTGCATACTTATTTCCATATCGATTTGTGAGCACTCTGAAAATATCCTCAGCAGTGTTATAAGAGGACAATCTAAGATCTTTCACAATCCTGCCATCTATACTATCCAGCAGTTGGATCTTTTTGACTTCCACCGATCCAGAGGGTTCTCCTTGTTGTTGAAGGCTCTCCCAGTCCTTCCTCCAACGATAGAAGTCCCTCTTGCTCCCATCAAACACAGGAAAACTCGCTGGTCTAAATCTCACAACTGGTTTAGCGTTTGGCATTGTTCCTCCACTGGGGTATGCGACTGATACATCTTCAGCGGCTCTTCGTGCTCTAGCAAACTCACCTTTCCTCACTTCAAGGTCACAGGTGTTTTCTTTCAGCGTCCTTATTCGCCCCTCCAAGACATTCCTTTCAGCATCAGGAGTCCATTTCTCCCACTTTGACAAAGCTCCTACTGCCTCTTTAACAACTTTTGTGAGAAAGTCAATCTGCACTTCATAGTTTTCATACTCACTGCGGTCAACAGCTATGCTTGCTACTCGATCGCAGGTTTTTTCCGCTACAGAGATTGCTCCAGTCACTTCATGCAGACCATATCTTGACCAAAGATTTCCTTGGACAATTTCTTGAACTTCGTTGAATTTAACATCACACTCACTTGCAGTCTTTTCAATGTCGATATCCTGTTGCGCTGAAAGTACTGCCTCATCTTTGCTTTCATCAGCCTCTATTTCAGCAAGAAGCCCAGTTCTATAATCCTCATTAATCTCGAAAACCTTCCTTACAGCAAGTGAAAGTTTCTTGAATTCTTCTTTAAGCTCTTCTTCCACTAGCCTGCGAGCTTCTCTGCTGAGGAAGTTAACTTGTCTAGTGAAACTGATTTTTGCAGACGTCCTTTCTTTTTTAAGCTGCTCAATTGATTTTCCCACTACTTCTTCAGCCATCTTTGACTCATCCACTTGACTCTCCAACACCAACAATTTTCCTGTTGCTTTCACTTCCTGCTCCACTGACACACCGTCTGAGCTTGGCCGTTCTACACTGCCACGAATGTGAAGACTGCTGGTGTTATTTTCCAAGTAGAAAGCTGTGGCTGTCAGGCTTGGTTATCAACTGTCGAGTTATTTTGGATTCCACAAGTCAATTCTGTCTCTAACTCGAAAAAGAGCTCAGTCAAACACGGACACAGGAATCAACTCAAGACGATTTTACTTTCTTCAATAAACTTGTTACAATCTTGACTGACTTGTACTGTGTTGATTTTAATTCCATTCACAGAACAGATTTCCAATAGATGAACTTCAATTAGTTTGAATAAAGTTAGATGTTTTTAACAGAGTTGTTCATCAGAGTTTCAATCAGTCATCTAGCAGCAAATTCAGTTTCAGTTCCAGCCTCATTCCAAACTCATTCAGTTTCAATGAGACACCTAATCACAATCAAATCATTTACATCTTATGCGTTAACAAACATACACAATATGCACATTTCATTGTAAATACAATTAATAGTACAATTGAATTGAACTGTATACACTCTAATACGCCACTATCATAGATAATATCATTAGCAAACACATCTTTAGCAAAGTTAGCAAGCATATTTTACAACTCAAATAATCTCATTACCACATAAAATGGAATTAAACTTGTTTAAAAACACTTTCATCCTACCATTAGCGTCCCGAATTGACTAATCATTGACATGCTTTCCAATTCATGATGTCCTTGCTCCCTCATAACACTTTAGTCATGATAATCCCTTCTCAGAACACACATCATGCAAGTGGACGCTCACCGCTGCCGTTAATCTTTCAGGATGAGTGCTTTTTACCGTTCTCCGCACGTGCTTCCTTTTCACGTGCGCCAATCAAGTTAACCATTCTTCCGCCTACTTCGGCTGTTTCCGATACTCTTCGTAACTTTCCGTAAACAGTTTCCTCTGACGTAATCGGTCCAGCGCTCAGAATTTCTGTTTTCCTTTCAAGGCAAACTAAATCACTTTTAAAATTAACTTAAATTACGTTTTTAACGTCACACTGACTTCTCTGCTAATGTCTCCACTGCTAAAAGGACATACTATCATGACAAAATTAACAATTTCGCCTAACTCTCGCATGCTGTTTAAAACATTTTCCTCCCTCCTTTGTCCTCCTCCTCCCCCTCCTTCATCAACTCTTAACAGCTGACGACTTTGCCACATTCTTCATTAATAAAATGACAAACGTCACTGCACAATTTTCCACACCACAATCTGTCACCACACACATCTTACCAGCAAGCATTAACTCATTCTCATACTTCAAGGTTCAAGGTTCAAGGTTCTTTATTATTTGTCACATACACAATCATACAGGGTATAATAAGTAGTGAAATGTTAGTCAGGACAGGTCCGCTCAGTGGAAAGTGCAAAAAAATAAAAAATAAAAATAATAATAAAATAAAAATAACATAAAAGCAATAAAAACTATGAAAGAAAACACGAGAGAGTATATATATAAATATGGTGAGAATGAAATAAGAAACAAATAATGAAATAAAATAAGGAGTAAGATGTGCAAAGAGATAAAGTGTGCAGTGCAAGAGAATGTGCAAATAGGTTGTACCGGGAATGTACACATAGCAGCAGTGTGGATGATGGGGAATAATGGATGTGTAACAGTTTATTAAGTTGAGTCCTGTGGATGTAATGATGTTATGAGACTGAGTTTAGGAGCCTGATGGCCTAAGGGAAGAAACTCCTCTTCAGTCTTTCAGTTTTAGCCAACATGCTCCTGTAGCGCCTGCCAGATGGCAGTAAAATGAAAAGGTGGTTACCGGGGTGATTCGAGTCCTTGATGATTTTAGCAGCTCTGCTTTTGCAGCGTTTGAGGTAGATGTCCTGCAGAGAGGCGAGAGCAGACCCTGAGATGCGTTATTTCCAGAGGAACAGATGGTCTTCAGTCCCTGCCACATGCGTCGAGAGTCATTGAGCTGGAAATGTGACTCAATTCTCTCCCTGTACCGGCGCTTAGCGGCTCTTATTGCACGCCGGAGAGCATAACACGATGTTTTGTATTCGCTCATGTTCCCCGACAAAAGACCAGCATTGTATGCGGCAGTGCGATGGTTAACCGCATCACGGATTGATCTGTCCACCCACGGTTTCTGATTGGAGAATGTCCTTATTGTTACTGTTTCGGTGGCTTGCTCGGTTAGCGTGTTGATAAAGCTTACTGCTACATCCGTGAATTCGCTGACGTCAGCTGAACTCGCCCGGAACATGTCCCAGTCGACGTCATCAAGAGACGCCTGTAGCATAGCTTCAGAGTGGGAGGACCAGCGCGTCACTTCCCTCTCCACCGGGGGTCTCTGAACGATCCGTTGTTTATATTCCGGTGTGAGAAAGATGGCCGCGTGGTCTGATTTGCCAAAAGCCGGCAGGGAACGAGCTTTGTAGGCATTCTTAAACTGGGTGTAGCAATGATCCAGTGTATTCTGTCCTCTAGTTGGGCAGGATATATGTTGGTGAAAGTTTGGCATGACTTTTTTGAGGTTGGCTTTGTTAAAGTCCCCAGCGATGATGGAGGCAGCGTCAGGGTGCTTGTTGATGTAGCCGCTGAGCTCGTCGTGAAGTTTGGACAAAGCCACGCTAGTATCTGCTTGTGGTGGTATATATACGGCAGTGATGATGATCGATGTAAACTCCCGGGGGAGGTAGAATGGGCGGCAGATAATGGAGAGATGTTCCAGATGAGCCGAGCAGGAACGCGACAGAATGGAGATATTCCTGGGGTCACACCATTTCTTGTTGATCATGAAACACACTCCACCACCTTTGGTTTTTCCAGCCTCGGCTGTTCTGTCCATCCGTAAAACAGAAAAGTTATCAGACGGCGTTACAACGTTGTCCGGGACCGAGGGCATGAGCCATGTTTCGGTCAAACAAAGGATGTTACAGTCTCTGATGTCCCGTTGGAAACTAATCCTGGCTCTAAGATCGTCCATCTTATTCTCCAAGGATTGAACATTAGCGAGCAGAATACTCGGTAGAGGAGGACTGTGAGCCCTTTTCCTCAGTCTGTTGTGTATTCCAGCGCGTCTCCCACGGTGTTTCCTTCGCCTCCTGGGATTATTGAGGCGGCCTTTGTCAACTTCGGTGGTCCGAAGTATCTCCAATGGCCACGCTGGATCTGTGGATAAAGTGTCCTGAAGCAGGTTAGTGCAGTGGTGTCCAATGTCCAAAAGTGTTCTTCTGTCGTATATAAATATTGCAGACATTATGCGTGTAAAAAGAGAAAGTAAAAATACGTAAAAAAGTATATTAAAGCACAAATTGAGCGGAGCCATCCCTAACGTCGACTGTACAACGCAGCGCCGGAAGCGGATGCCACTCTCTCCACGCTCTGAGACAGAAGTCTCTAAACTCATCTCCTTCAAGCCATTTCTCCTGCAGTTGTTCCTGCACTCACTCACATCGTTAACACATCCCTTCACACTGGAATTTTTCCCTCAGCATTTAAACAGGCTTGTATAACCCCACTTCTTAAAAAAAACACTCTAAAAAAACACTCTTAACCCAACTCTTTTAGGCAAATATAGACCTCTTTTAGACAACTATAGACCGGTTTCCCTTCTACCTTTCATTGCAAAAACACTTGAACAAGTTGTGTTCAACCAAGTCACTGCCTTTCTCACACAGAACAACCTCCTGGACAGTACCCAATCTGGCTTCAGAAGTGGACATTCCACCGAAACTGGCTTGCTCTCAGTTGTTGAAGACCTAACACTTGCAAGAACGGCTTCCAAGTCTTCATTACTTATCTTGCTGGATCTGTCTGCTGCTTTTGATACGGTCAACCACAAGATCCTCCTGTCAACCCTATTGAGAAAGGGCATCTCAGGAACCGCACTCCAGTGTTTTGACTCTTACCTCTCAGATAGGTCCTTTAAGGTGTCTTGGAGAGGTGAGGTATCCAAGTCGCAACATCTAGCTACCGGGGTGCTACAGGGCTCAGTTCTTGGACCAGTTCTCTTTTCTGTCTACATGGCTTCACTAGGTTCTGTCATTCAGAAACATGGCTTTTCATATCACTGCTATGCTGATGACACTCAACTCTACCTCTCATTCCTCCTGATGATCTCACGATAGCTGCTCACATCTCAGCATGTCTAACAGACATTTCTTGCTGGATGATGGACCATCACCTTCAACTCAACCTAGCTAAGACAGAACTACTTGTGGTTTCAGCAAACCCATCGTTTCATCAAAATTTCACCTTCCAATTAGGCTCATCAAACATAACTCCTTCAAAAACTACCAGAAACCTTGGAGTTGTGATTGATAATAAGCTGAATTTCTCAGACCACATTACTAAAACTGCCTGGTCCTGTAGATTTGCATTATATAATATTAAGAAGATCAGGCCCTTCCCCTCGGAACATGCAACACAACTCCTTGTTCAGGCTCTTGTTCTGTTCAGATTTGACTATTGCAATGCTCTCTTGGCAGGTCTTCCAGCCAGTTCCATCAAACCTCTACAATTAATCCAAAATGCTGCTACAAGATTAATCTTTAATGAGCCGAAAAGAACGTACCTCTGTTCATCAATTTGCACGGGCTACAAATAGCTGCTCGCATTAAATTCAAGGTATTAATGTTTGCCTACAGAACCATCTCTGGCTGTGCACCCCTTTACCTAAATGAATTACTTCAGACTTATATGCCCTCTAGAAGCTTGTGTTCTGCAAGTGAACGACGCATTACTGTACCATCCCAAATCTAAAGTAAGATTTCACAAAAGTAAGAGGCACAAAATCACTTTCACTGACTTTTTCATTAACTGTTCGCATCTGGTGGAATGACCTGCCTAACTCAATCCGAGCAGCTGAATCCTTACCCATCTTCAAGAAACGGCTAAAAACACATCTCTTCCATCTTTATTTGACCCTCTAAATCTAGCACTCTCTATTCTAATTGTATTTTATCTAATCTTTCTTCTTTTTATAAAAAAAAAACACACACATATTTGACCCTCTATCAATTGCATATTTATTCTCTAACTGCTAGCTTTTCTTGTAAAACTAACACTAGGTTTCTTTTTTCTATATTCTATACACTCATATTCTTAAAAAAATAAATATAAAAAGCCTTCCTACGTGTAACGCGTTAGGCTAACCAGGACTTGTAATAGCACTTGCATGTCGTTGCTCTTTTGTTGGTTTTGATTGCTTCTATAATGTCCTCATTTGTAAGTCGCTTTGGATAAAGGCGTCTGCTAAATGACTAAATAAATACATAAATACAAAAAAAATATTTAGAAAGAAAATTCTTTTACCTGTGACAGAGTTATCAAAGTCTAATAAGCCTAACTTGTACATAGTTTTATAAACATTTTAGGTCCTTACAGGTTTATACAAAGCACTCCAGTCACAACCTTCAATATGCAAAGCATGTAAATAGTATTTAGGAGCCTGCCCAGACTTTGGAGTTTTACGAGCCCCAATCCAATCAGCATTTTTTTACCCTGCAGATACCTCATGGAGATAAATACAAATCCACACCATAAACACTTGCCACCGCTTCAAATACTGGGTCATCAAAAGCCATCACAGACAAAAGGTTACATTCTCAGGTTCTGTGCTTTTTCAACTTCCAATATGCAGATCAGGAACTGGCAGAAACCTCCTAGCATGTAATAACTAATCAGATGTTATCATCTTTACTTTAGATTTTTGGAAAATTATGACTACACAGAACAAATAAACAAAAACATCACAAAAAGTGGAGAGTTGCATTCTGAGGCTGCCATCCACATTGCCCTCTTGATCGTTATCTAGCATTTCTGCAGCTCAAACCACAGAATATGGCAATAGCAATGTCAAGGTCATGGGTTTTTATCCCCAAATAATGCTGAGCTGATCAAATTTGCCTTGAAATTGAGTCCAAAATCCAGGGTAACACTTCCTGCAGTTAAACAGTCCATCCCAAGTTGTTGTCCCACATCAACATTCATCTATTTATTTGTTGTTTATTTGTTGAACAGTTTTATCTTCTTATTCATAAGGGACAACTTTTTAACTGAACAAAGGTAGTGTGAGGGATTTTGTTCCCTGTACTTTTACAATGTGCTAATTCACTGGAGATTGCCAATGTTTACAATCAGCTGCATTGTGAAACTACAACTTTCCTAAGACTTGTAATTTAGAATGTTAGAAACAATATGGAACTACAACCTATGACTGTGTTATTACCTTGCATCACAATGATAAAGTATAGCTACAACTTAAACTACAGAAAAAAAGTGCTAAATTCACTTTTACATGTTATTTGAAATGAAATGTGTGTTGGCAGAGTGTGTACACAACCCCCTATAATGATAAAATCCACCCAGTGTATTTAAATGTTTTAAATCCTGATAAATGATAACCCCTTTCTCAAATCAAGCAAATCAATCTCATTCTCATATTTTTGTTGTTGAATGTAATAATGAAGATGGCTGTCGTAATTTACTCCCGAGATCCAGGGGTGCCATAACGGGGGGAAGGTTAGAACGATTCTAAGGGCCCGATGAGGGAGAGGGGCCCCAGAACGCATTCACAGGGGGTCCAAGTCAGTATGCTGTTTAGGGGGACTAAAAACCATAGCAGCGGCCATGCTGACATCTGAGCCGCAGAAGACGCAGTGGATTACTTTTGTTTTTGAAGGGGATGCACGTACCCCCAAACTATTTTAAAGCACCTATGTTTGCGCAAATCATTCGTGATCCAGCTTCACCTCCAGAAGAAGTGAGTTAAGTGCAATGGGGTAAAAGGCACATTGGATATAATTTTAATCTAAACCACTAGATGACACAAAAACACGGAGTAGCACTTTCCAAAACATTCCCTTTTGAAGATGCATGTGTATCAATCGCGCAGCAGCTCAATCTTGATTCTGTGCTTACTCGATCTAATATTTTATGTTTTTTTATTGTTTATGTAATATACATGTTTAATGTTGTAGATTTTAAGTAGCAACTGAGAATCACTAATGAATGCATATATTTTGAGACAAAGGTCTTCTCAACAATTTTCAATTTTGTTTAAGAAAATTTAAGCAACAGTTTTTGAATAATGAAAGAATATGTACACGTATGGTTTTTGGGGTAAAAAGCTCCCCTGCTGTTGGGGCTAAAGGGCACAGTAATTAACATGATAATTAATAGATGGATGATTTTTCCATTTGTTGACATGACATGGTTAGTTTCAGATGGTAAATATAATATATTATATTGGTTGTCCATATTAGAGATAATCACCATGTTTAGAATGAAACCATCATATTTAAAAACACAATATTAATCATATCACATAATAAAATATAATTTGTTGTTAACAAGGGTGCCTGCAGGATTTCTTCCGAGGGTACAAACAGAGGAATATATATATTTTTTTCTTCTGAGGACCAAATGATCAGTGAGAGCAGAACGAATATGTCACAAGTTTTAAACTCAACAATGTGGTAACATACTGTACATCTATTAATGCTGCATTCACGTGCTATCGGAATTATTGTAAATACGAGCTTCCTAGTCAGAAATTGGACATGCGCGGTCTTAGAGAGGCCTTATATGGCCATTTTCTGACTAAGAAACTCGTATTTATGATAATTGCGATAGCACGTGATTGCAGCATAAGAGCATGCTCACAGATGAAAACAACAGAGAACAAATTAGCGTTGGGTGAAGTGGATTAGAATCTTGCACAGGCCTCAAAGGCCCTAGCCCGGCCCTTGTCTGACAGTTTATCAGAATTACCGACCCGATGCAGTCTTTTTTCCCCTTCTCCCAAAACAGCTTATACTGTTTCAGCTATTAAATGGTTCAGATTGTATGTAATGGAAAAGTGATTGTAATTTGTTAAGTTCTTTTTATTAAGTAAATTTAGAAAAACGTTTGTACCATTCTTTGTTCGCTAAGTTTTTATTTTTTAAGTAGACTAATGACCAAGCGGCCAACAGCAGACAGTGAGCTGATCATAACTTATGTTTGATCAATGTAGCCTTCTCAAATCATCATGATTGCCTAAAATAAAATCTGTAGATATAGGCCTAAAACAGTTCAATATCACTGTTGGAGAATTTACAGTTAAAACCCAAGGACCAGGTATGATGAACAAAGACCAGAAGTCAGAGATGCAATCAACTAAAGAAAATTTTACTGAAGAAAATAGTTTGCAGTTTCATCAGCAATAGTCAGCTTCAGCACTCTCGATGGAATTCTTAGCTCTGCGTACATGTTCTAGAAACCAATAGTTTTACTCTAACAGAGTGTAACCCTTAGCCACACCGCCATCAAGGGTTTGGAGGGAGGAGGGCCCACCAACACGGTTTTGGGCAGTAAAAGGTGCCTTCCACGTACCGGTGAGCTCTCCATGCACCTCCGGGAAGAAAGAAACCGGGGTGGGTGGCTGAGATCCAACTCATGCCACCCCGAGAAACCAGTCGTCCAGCCTCGAGGGTTCAGGATACGGTCGAGGATTCCACACGAGCCCAACCCTGATGGCGGCCCGGGAAAGCATAGTCATCATTTCCGGATCCGTATCGGGCAGAGCTACCATACCTGAATGAGGCAACTGCGCCGACGCGTCATCTTCAGAAAAGTCTGACTCACCCTCCAATGCATCTATTGACATCCGGTCATCGGGAGGAGCACCGAAGGACATGGATGGTGCACACCTTGAGATTGCCCACCGCGCTGCCCTATTAGCTCTACTGGCTATGGAGTGCAGGAGTATTGAGGGTTCCTAGAAGAAGAAGAATCATTTTTTATTTGCCACATACACAATTATACAAAGTATAACCAGCAGTGAACCAGCCAACGTTGCGGCGCCCGGGGAGCAGTTGGGGGTTCGGTGCCTTGCTCAAGGGTCTCACCTCAGTCATGGACAATTCCTGCCGGAGCCGAGATTCGAACCCACAACCTCGGGTTACAAGTCCAACGCTCTATCCAGTAGGCCACGACTGAACCCCTGGGGGGCCACGACTGAACCCCTGGTGGTTGGTTCCCTGACTGAAATCCTCAGATCACCAGTGCCACCGTTCGCAGCCACCCTCTGAGGAGGATTCGAACGAGGCAGCGGCACTGGGACTCCGCTCCTTTGCAGGGACTGGAGTCTTGACCGCAACTCCGAGATGGTAATCTTCCAACAATGGGTACATGACTCATCCACAAATGCTGCCTCAGCGTGCGCTAAGCCCAGACACGTGATGCAGTGCTCATGACCATCCCTCGGTGCCAGGTAACGACCGCATCCAGAACCATACAAGTAGAATGTCCTCTTTAAAAAGACGCAAGCTCTAATTGTGTAAGCTCTTTTAGCTCTTTTGATCAGTGCTGAAGCACGCAGGGGAACGGCTGTGGCAACACAGACAGGGATAGTGCAGCCTGTCGTGTGCTCTCTCTCTCGTGATGCTCGTACCAGCTGTGAAAACAGCTTTTACGTGCTCTTAAGTGCACCATTTACCAGCCGTAAGAACGGCCCTTGCAGAAGTGATGTGACGTTCGACACCAAGGCTTCAAAGCTTGTATCAAAAAACAAAACATCTCACATCGAAGCACTGTATCGGAGCTTGATTTGTTTTGCCAAAAGCACGTGATTTATGACGTCTGAAGCATCATTCACCTGAGAACCATGTGACTGCTTCAGTATCTGGTTCAAACGAAGTGAACCTCAGCGCCATTTCCTTTACATTATATTGCATTATAATACGTTCTTTTTATCCTAATTTATATATTATGGTCAAATGAACTTTGCCCATGAAATAACAGTCTAAGGACTGAGGCAGAGTTAACATTGACAGATCACAGATTTAATTCATGAGTTTATTGTTTGATTTTAATTATTTTAGTGGCAGTACACTGACACAAATTAATGACAATGGCCATTATTTGTATACAATAAATTAAAACAAGGAATCAGTTGTAGAACCAGATGTGATACCAGCAGATGTAATGAATCACATGACTTTGGAAGGTGCTGTTCATTTTTATGACCACTAGGTGGACACAGCATGAACTGTTTTAAAAAGCTTCGAGTACTGAACATTTTTACGATACAATTGGGTTTAAAGCTTCATTGGTTCAGAACGCTTCACTTCGCCATCACTACCTTGCAGCTCTTTCTGCTCAAAAATGCAAAAAATGAGAGATGGGGCAACCGAAATAAATACGACCCTGCTGCTGTGCTATGCACCCGCACTCACACACAAAAGAGATTGTCCTGCAGAGACTCTTTTAGATTGCTTCTTAGCAGAGAACAACTGTTCGGCTCCGAAGCGAAAAGCTGAAGATGCAACGCACCTGCTGCTCATTATATACCCACGCTGCGAGGTGAGCAGCTGCTTCATATGATTGCATGCCAATGTGCATTGGCTCTTTTTAGTTACGCTCGAAGCAGATTGGCCTCTTTAGCGAGATTCCTATTCGTCGGTCAGTCCGACGTACGTCGAATGTCGACTGAATGGGAACTGTTCAGTAGGTGTTAAAACTCTTCAGTAGGGTCACACTGTAAATATGTTATTCAAAGTCATTCTTTGATGTGAGAGCCTGCCACTGAAACAGGAGACTGATGTAGATATAGTAAATAATATTTTTTTGTTTGTTTGTTTGCTTGTTCTACTTAATATGACTGAAAAAAAATATCCCCCATTTGTGACCTAGCTTCCTCATCTTTAATGATTGGCTCGTAACGCCCCTAGCATTACATAATGTCCCAGCTGAGAAGCCCTGCTCTAGAGTATGCTTTAATATAATTTTAACACATTTTCCATGAAGAAAATGTATTACATTTTGGAAGAGTATTGCAAAATGGGATATTATGATGTTACTTACTGTAGCTGCAACAAACTAAACTTTTTTCCATCTTTTATTATTTATTCCTAGACAAAGGACATTTCAGCATTGCCTTTGTTGTGCGTTTCTAACAAAAACATAAAACAAAATATATGCTTTTAGCAATATCAAGACTATTGTGGTTAGCATGTTTTTTGTTGTTTGCTCATAAATAATTCAAACGCTTTACTAATGGTGTGTTTTGTTTTTTGCCAGTGGGAATTTATAAAGCCCAGCTGTCTGTCTATCATTAATTTGTTAAAGAAGAACAGTTTATTTCATATATCAATTTATAAATAATGACCTATTCTTTGTATGTACAGTAGACAGCATAAATCAGTATACTAGTCTAAACATAAAGATATATTTCTGTTTTGTAATGATCGCTATTACAAGTCATGGAAAGATGAGACAATTTAAACATATTCAACATATCATTATTATTTTAGGCAGTTTTGCTGAAATAATACAAAAACGAGCACACACCCTTTATTAATGTAACAATGTATTAATGTATTTGTAATGTTCTAGCATGCAGTTTCTCCTTTATAACGAAAATAATTCCTCTGACACTTCTTGGTGTACAAATGCACAACAAATTGGCACATCTGAATCAACACTGAACTGACTGGAGATCAGTATGGGCACTATTGTCTTGCTACAGCTGCTTTAAAGCAGAATTTGCTTCATTTTTGAAGTTTGCATGATTGATTTTGGAATTTAATCACGTGAAGCTGCTTTGAAACCATCTGTATAGTATAAACTGATATAAAACTAAAAGTGACATGACTGATCTATTAACTCTTGGAGGATGACCTCCTTGAGTGTGGTGTTTGATGGGGAGTGTTGCTCAAGGCTCAAAAACAGACTTTAACTTGCACTTCCACTTTATTTCCTTTTATTTATTTATTTATTTATGCTTGCTTGCATTCTTTCTTTATGAAATCTTTCATTTATTCTAGTTTATCTTTCTAGTTTCACTACCATCAAACTGAGCTGTTTACTAAATGTAACTTATCAGTCCAGATCATCAGTGTTTACAAACCTTGTTTCCTGAGCTGAAGTGTGCATGCAAGTACAGTCATGAACAAAGTTTAAGTTCATTACTGCTTACTGGTTTCACTTCCTTTTGTAACAGATAATGAGATAACACAGCATATATCACAGCTTACATCTCGCTGTATTGATTTGTTTTTAGCTGAAGACTGAAAGTGCCCCCCAAAAGTACATTTATGGCCCACTTAAACTGTCTGATTGTCATCATTGAGCAAAAAAACAAAACAATGCAAGTATCATTAGTTAGGTTTGAAATGAAAAACTAAACAGACAAATGAAGTAGACAAACACAGACAAAGTATCAACACAGTATTTTTCGACAGTTAGGGGAACTTATAATGTAATGTATACTGCCAGTCAAAAGTTTGGAATAAATACACTTTTTAATGTATTTTAAATTAATATCTTATGCTCACAAATGCTACATTTATTATTCGACCAAACATAAACAAATGACAGTGTTTCAAAACAATTTTAATGTAAAGTTTTACATTTAAAGTAATTTAAAATTGAATATAATCTTGTATTGCTATTTGTTCCTGTGATGACAAAGCTGAATTGTCTGCTGCCATTATTCCGTCTCTAGCAATGATGGCTGGTGGAAAATGTTCTAGGTAAGACTATGTCATATCCAACATCCCAGAATGATTAAATCAAGGTGTTCTCATGGCATAAATGTACCTGGGTGCACTTTTTAGCGAGTTGCGAAATACGTTCCAAAAAGTACGTATCACTGCAGTTTCCAAAATAAATTAACACTAGAGGCAGTAAAACTCAGACGCCTTTTATTCCCTTTCACACAAATTCACTTTGATAAATGAGTTTCGATAAATAAAGAGTAATTTACGCACAATTATCTGAAGAATATCATGTTATAACTTCAAAACAATATTAATATGTTGGGAAATTTTAAAACTGATGCTTTGAACGTTAGCATCACACATATCCAGCTTCATATCTATGGGTTTTATAGACAGTAGGTTTGTCCGGTAGCTCACGGAGTATGGAGACATACTTGAATCGAATCCCGTGTAACTATGGTTTGACAAAACTGTTCAAATCTGCATTTAAGGATGTTCAAATAGCACGGTTGCATCAGCAATTGTGTTTTTATATCAGTTTTGTATTTGTCAACACTATCGGGTAGTTTTAGGGTTGGGTTTGATGTAGGACAAATTTCCAACACGATAGAGCATTCATTTTTAGCAACGGCCCCCGGATATTTGAATCTGCCGCAATACATAACTGAAGCAACGTAATAAAAACACAGCAATACGTACCTATATCAACATAATAAAAACGTGCCACGGTTCATATATTGAACCTTTGTTTTAGTACCACTCAGTGGACATTTCTCTATGAAGCTGTGGTGAAATGTGCAGTAAGGTATGTAAAAACGGTCTTGCTAAAAAGTGCCCCCAGGTACATTTATGCCATAAGACCATGTCGATCTTAATGGGACGTACCCTTGCCAGGATTTATATATTGCATAAAATATCTAGGTTTTGGCTGTTTGCACTGTACAGATCGATCATTATGAAATTCATGAGAGCTATAGAGAGCAGACAACTCCTTATGCTTTCAAATCACTCTTTGATGTTTTTTTATGACTTTGGTGTCATACAATGATCGGTGCGCAGCTTCAAGCCAAACAAACAAACAAATACGTGTGCGTATTTGCATCGCTTTGATCGTTCTCACCTTCTCATGCGCCACGATTTGTCAATTATTTACAATACTTGCATGTGATTAGTCAAATTAATTTGGATGTTTTAGGCAATATAAAAATCCTGGCCAGGACGTGTCCTGTATAAATTGCACATATGGTCACCCTAGATTAAATGCAAAACTGTAATGTTTGAAAACAAACTTTAAGAAAAAAAAGATATGTTAAAAGAAAGAAATGTCCAAAATAATAAAGCATTCCAAACAATAATCCAGCATCACTTTTACAGTTGCTCATACTTAGAGTTAGTAATATGAGATGTAGTCAGGCATAACATACAGCAATGTGTAACCCTATAGCAGTGCAAGTTTTGCATGACCTAGAAGTACTCGCATTTTCTAAAAATTGGGTTGAGACTTCCTGAGAAAGCCCACAAGCCACTCAATCACGAAATCTGTCACTATCATGCATTTAGGGAACTTCCACCATGCATTCTGCATACTTGATACTCGTCTTGACATTCAGCTCTGTAAAGTCAAGTCACCTTTATTTATATAGCGCTTTTAACAATACAGATTGTGTCAAAGCACTTAACAGTATCAAATTGGACGATAGAGCGTCTGTAATGTATAATAATAAGATGAAACACTCAATTTTCAGTTAAAGGCATTTCATTATTGAATTCAGAGATGTCATTGTCTAGCTTATTTTAGTTTAAATAGTATCTGTGAAATCAAATTGATGATAATCGCTAGAAATTAAGACTCCCCAACTGAGCAAGCCAAAGGAACCAAAACTCCCTCTGTGACAGAATGGAGAAAAAAACCTTGGGAGAAACGTCTAGGTTATGTACGTAACCCCCGTTCCCTGATGGAGGGAACGGAGACGTTATGTCGTGACGACATAGGGGATTTACTTGGAAACCACGATCATCTTTGACTTAAGAGAAAACACCAATGAAATTGGCTAGTGGATTTTGCATACCTGAGCCACTCTCCGTGCATACGGGTATAAAAGGGCAACAGGTGCGTCCACTGATTAGGTTTTACGCTGAGGAGCTGAGACGAGTCCCTGGCAACCAGCGATGGTTCAAGAATGTGGCATGGGGACATAACATCTCCGTTCCCTCCATCAGGGAACAGGGGTTACGTACGTAACCTAGACGTTCCCTATCTGTCGGTCACTACGAGTTATGTCGTGACGACATAGGGGGTCCTATGGAAAGCGCCACAAGCTGAACCCCGTCACAACCTTGTGGCATGCAGATGTTGACAGGCGAGTGCGTGACAGACAAATGCCATGCAAGAGGTTGTAACCTTCCTACCGCCCCAGCGCAAATTCGCTAACCTTGGTGCCCACCGGGACCACTGAGTACATCGCTGCTGGAGATAGCCAAGACGCTGTTCCTTTCCCCACGGAATCGGAAGGGACTTCGAGCTTCAGTGAAAGACGGCTTCAGGTCTTTCCTATTTGTTGTTACAGCTTGTCATAATGGCAGGGAAGCGAGCCTTCCAGAGAAGGGCGCTAAGGAGGCCACATCCTGCCCGAAGGGAGGTAACATGTGGAGACACTGATATGGACTGGCCCAGGCTTGGGGCAGTGCTACATACGACTGGACTCTGGGGCAGATCCTACCAAGGAGTAGGGAGGAGGGCTGCCAGCAGAGCCTGACAGAAGCTCTGTCACAGGGAAGACACGGGTTTACCGTGAGGGAAACCTTACCGTGGAAGAATACACATATGGGATTACCCGAAGGGGAATCAGCCATACGGACACCTAGCCCAGTACAGGGGCTGACCGGAGACCCGGGGCGAGCTAACACCAGTACTGGGCCTGGCATCAGACTGCTCCGCCCAGTCTGACTGCCGGGGGTGCTTGGAGGATTCCACCAGGGTTCACCGTCCGGGAACTGAACTGGGAGAAAAAGGCGCTGATCCCGGGTGAGGGGGAATGGCGCAGCAAGCGTGACACCGACCAGTTCTTCCCGCCCCTTACTTACCCAACACACGGGAAGAAACTGTCTCGACGCGGAGAATGTAGAATCTTTCGAAGGTGTTCAGTGTCGCCCAGCCCGCAGCTCTGCAGATGTCTGCCAAAGAGGCGCCACGCGCCAACGCATGGGAGGAGGCAACACTCCTGGTGGAGTGAGCCCTCATCCCCAGGGGGCATGGCTCGCCTTGCGACTGGTACGCCAAGGCGACGGCCTCCACTATCCAGTGGGCCAACCTCTGTTTGGAGACAGCCTTCCCTTTCTGCTGCCCTCCGTGGGAGACAAAGAGCTGCTCGGAGCTTCTGACGCTCCGGGTGTGGTCCACGTATATGCGCAATGCTCTTACGGGACACAGCAATGCTAAGGCTGGATCTGTCTCCTCCGAGGGCAGTGCTTGCAGATTCACCACCTGATCGCGGAAGGGCGTGGTGGGAACCTTGGGCACGTATCCAGGCCGGGGTTTCAAGACAACATGAGAGTAGACCGGCCCGAACACAAGGCACTCTTCGCTTACCGAAAACGCCTGGAGGTCCCCGACCTGTTTGACGGAAGTGAGCGCGGTCAGGAGCGCTGTCTTAAGAGACAGGAATTTCAGCTCGACTGAGTCCAGCGGCTCAAAGGGCCCCTCTGAAGTCCAGCCAGGACGATAGAGAGGTCCCAAGAGGGCACAAGGGGTGACCTGGAGGGGTTCATCCTCCTGGCCCCCTTCAGGAACCTCACGATGAGATCATGCTTTCCCAGGGACCGGCCGTCCACTGCATCGTGGTGAGCCGCGATAGCGGCTACATACACTTTCAAGGTGGAGGGTGACAGCCTACGCTCCAACCTTTCTTGCAGGAAAGAAAGCACTACTCCAATCGTGCATCTTCGGGGGTCTTCTCGGCGAGAAGAACACCAGGTCGCGAACAGACTCCATTTCAGTGCGTAGGTTTGCCTTGTTGAAGGAGTTCTAGCCTGAATGATGGTCTCTACCACTGCCGGTGGTAGACCACTCAAGTCTGCCGCGTCCCGTCCAGGAGCCACACATGGAGGTTCCATAGATCTGGACGCGGGTGCCATATGGTGCCGAGCCCCTGAGAGAGGAGGTCCTTCCTCAGAGGAATGCGCCAGGGAGGTGCTGTCACGAGGGAAATGAGTTCGGGAAACCAGGTCCGGGTGGGCCAATGGGGCCCGTAGTGTCCTCCCTGATCTTGCACAGTGTCTGTGCGAGTAGGCTCACTGGGGGAAACGCATACTTGCGTAAGGCCCAAGGCCAGCTGTGTGCCAGTGCGTCTGTGCCGAGGGGGCCCTCGGTCAGAAAGAAGTACAGCTGGCAGTGGGAGGACTCGGGGGAAGCAAACATGTCCACCTGAGCTTCCCTGAATCGACTCCAGATCAGCCGGATCGTCTCGGGATGGAGTCACCACTCTCCGGGGAATGTGAGCTGTCGTGAGAGCGCGTCTGCCGCACGATTGAGCTTCCCCGGGATGTGAACAGCGCGCAGTGACTTGAACTGCGTGTGACTCCAGAGGAGGAGATGGCGGGCGAGCTGTGACATGCGGTGTGATCGTATACCTCCCAGCCAGTTGATGTACGAGACCGCCGCAGTGTTGTCCGTGCGGACTAGCACGTGCTTGCCCAACAGCAGTGGCCGGAACTGCAGTAAGGATAGATGCACTGCCCACAGCTCTAAGCAGTTGATGTGCCAAAGCAGTCGGGGCCCTGTCCAGAGCCCAGAGGCTGCCTGCCCGTTGCATGTAGCGCCCCAGCCCGTGCTGGAGGCATCTGTTGTGACAACAGTGTGCCGGGACACTTGAAAGGCAAGGTCCGTCCAGGGGCTGAGGGAGCGGCGACACTGCTGGGTGATACCCACTCGCAGTGTACCGTGGCGCCATGTCCACCTCGGGACCCGGGAGTGTAGCCAGTGCTGAAGTGGTCTCATATGAAGCAATCTGAGCAGCGTGACTGCAGCTGCGGATGCCATATGCCCCAGGAGCCTCTGAAACTGTTTCAGTGGTACCACATTCCTGCCTCTGAAGGAACTCAGGCAGTTCAGCACTGCTTGGGCACGTTCCTCCGTGAGGCGTGCCGTCATACTCATCGAGTCTAACTCCACACCGAGAAAAGAGATTCTCTGCACAGGGGAGAGCTTGCTCTTTTCCCAATTGACCCGAAGCCCCAACTGGCCGAGGTGCCGGAGCACCAAGTCCCTGTAATCGCCCAACTGCTCTCTGGATTGGGCTAGGATAAGCCAATCGTTCAGGTAGTTGAGAATCCTGACACCCACTTCCCATATCAGGGTAAGGGCGCCTTCTACGACCTTCGTGAACACACGGGGAGACAGGGAGAGCCCGAAGGGGAGGACCCTGTACTGCCATGCCTGACCTTCGAACGCAAACCGTAGAAAGGTCTGTGTCGCGGAAGGATCGAAACATGAAAGTAAGCGTCCTTCAGGTCGATCGCTGCAAACCAATCCTGGGGCTGAATGCATTTGATCATAAGCCTGTGCGTCAGCATCTTGAACGGGAGCTTGTGCAAAGCCCGGTTCAAGACTCGCAGATCCAGGATTGGCCGAAGGCCACCACCTTTCTTGGGTACGATGAAGTAAGGGCTGTAAAACCCCTGCCTCATCTCGGCTGGAGGGACCGGCTCGATTGCATCCTTTGCCAGGAGGACAGCAATCTCCTCGCGCAAGACAGGGCATCCTCACCGAACTCCCTGGGTCCTAAACGGGACGGGCCAGAGGTGCGTGGGGAGGGATATCGTCCCCGAACCGTACTCTCTTGGCTACTGGCAAAATGGGTCGTGGGCGAGAGTGAGGAAGCAGGCCGTTGAGGGTAGTGAGGATGGAGGAGGCGGACAAGCGGCTTCTGGCCGTGAAAGGGGCCATCCACGACTTCGTCAGCTCCTCATGCACCTCCGGGAAGAAAGGCACCGGGGCAGAGCGCGGTTATGAGCCGCGCCCCGCTCCGAGAAACCAATCGTCCAGCCGCGAGGGCTCGGGACTGTGCGGTCTGTTGACCTTCAGCCCGATATTCATGGCTGCCCGGGCAAGCATGGCCGTCAGCTCCGGGTCCGGTGCGGCGGTGGCGACAACACCCGAGGGGGGCAGCCCCACCGCACCTTCATCCTCAGAGGACGTGAACCCATCCCCCGATGCTGCGATCGACATCCTATCCACAGATGGCGCACCGAATGAAATGCTGGGCGCCCCGTGGGACGGACCAGCGAAATCACCCAGGAACCGGACGGGATGTTCGCTGCGTGAGGAGTAAGAGGTCCGTGGGGGCGTGCCTGGCGGAGAGGCTCTTACAGTAACCCTCAGATCTCCCAGAGCGTCAGCCGGCGATCCTCTGCTCGAGCCAGAGAGACCAGCACGGTTGGCGGCAGAGGGTGCCAATCCTTTCATAAAGGAAAGGCGAGATCGCAGCGAAATCATGCTCATACGCCCACAACAGGTGCATGAGTCATCCACGAACGCATCTTCAGCATGTTGGATGCCCAGACACTGAAGTCAACGATCGTGTCCGTCATCCGCAGACAGGATACGACCGCAACCAGAAGGACACGGACGAAACGGCATCTTGAAAAAGACGCAATCGTCTGTGATTTGCTCTTTTAAAATTTGCTCTCTTAGTTGAAGTGCCCAGGGGAATCGCTGATGAGAGAGACTCCGCTGATCGCACCGTTACGCCAACCAGAAACAAAACAAAGATGAAAGGCTTTGTGGAGATCAGCACTCTTCTCATCCACTCGGCTCCGAAGCAAAAATCTAATCAGTGGACGCACTTGTCGCCCTTTTATACCCGTATGCACGGGGAGTGGCTCAGGTATGCAAAATCCACTAGCCAATTTCATTGGCGTTTTCTCTTAAGTCAGAGATGATCGGGGCTTCCAAGTAAATCCCCTATGTCGTCACAACATAACTCGTAGTGACCGACAGATAGGGAACCAGGCTCAGTCGGGGGGGCAGTTCTCCTCTGGCCAGGAGATTATTGTTTATTTATTGTTTACTCATTGTTTTAATCAAAATTTACTCTGTGACACACATTTAAATGTATAATCATTTCTCTCTTTACACCAGCTGTTGAATTTCCTTCTGAAATCTCTGTTTTTGCCAGGAATCATTCATATTGATTCACCGCTCGGAAGCGCTCAGTTCACTTAGGGATCTACTTAGAAAGCGATTAGTGCAATTATCTGCTGCATTTATGGATTGGATAAAGTGTGTTCTTTGACCAGTGGGAATATAAAGAATCATGTACATTTTATTCAGTATTTCCTTATTTTATAACCAAGCAAGTCATAGATATCAGACATCCATAGAACTACAGCAGAGGCCTGTCAATTTTGCATTTGTTTCAAGCCATGAATGAGCTAAAATTGTATGTTAAGCAGTTTAATTCTAATGTTTTTTCTAGTTTAGAATTTCTAATTCTAAAAAAAAAACACATGCCAAGATTTAGCTTGCTAAATTTTTATACTTTTTACTTGATTATATTGTAATAAATTACTTAAAATAGTTTATCATTATGCAAAAGCAAAAAAGCACAAGCTTTTGTGTCAGCTTATGTTGAAACACTAAACATAGAATTAGAAGACAAGAAAATGATTAAATACAAGGATAAATCACGTCATCATATTGACATTAACACACAGGAAAGATACATGTGTAACAGATATTTTGCAGATGAAAACAGGGGGTAAATAATGTGTTTGTGTGCGTTTTTATTAAAATAAAATATTAAATAAAGTCAGTGTCACAAAGACAACACTTTCATTTTTCATGATTGCTGTCTGATTTCAGGAATGGAACAACCAACACTCAATTAAATAGCCACTCTTGATACCTAGTTTCTTAATTACATGTGCACAACGACACCTCTTTTTTAATCATAAAGACATTTTCCTAAAAAAGGGAGGTTTGTATGTGTCCAACATTTCCTCAAGACTGACAGACAAAATGCTCTATAGTGTCAAGGCTTCTCTATGCAGCAATTTGATTGGCTGTTTGAGCTGTCACACATTTATTCATCATAAGGTCAATTGTTGAAAGAAGAAACATTCCAGACTCTGGTAGCAGTTATGTATTCATCCAGTCCAACCTAATCAATCACTCAGCTGTGCAGTTAAAACATATTCAAGGCCCTGTGTTTTCCTGTCCCGATTATGATAGTTTTTGTGTTCTTTTATTCTTTTATTATTAGCAGCCTGATTAATGTCAACGATGCATCTTTGAAATACAGGTACATCTAAAAAAAATTGAATATGGTGAAAAAGTGCATTTTTCTTGTATCTTATTTAAAAAAGTAAAAGTTTAATAAATTTTAGATTTATTCCATTTTAAGTAAAACGGTTCAAAAGTTGTTTTGTTTTAATTTTAATGATTAGAGCTTACAGCTCATGAAAGCCAAGAATCAGTATCTCAAAATATTACAATATTTACATTTGAGTTTCAATAAATGACCATCCATACAGTATAAATTGTGGGTATCTCTTGTTCTTTGAAAGCACCATAATGGGGAACACTGCTGACTTGGCAATGGTCCAGAAGATGATCATTGACACCCTCCACAAAGAGGGTAAATCACAGAGGGTCATTACTGAAAGGGGGGGCTGTTCAAGGAGTGCTGTATCAAAGCATATTATATGCAAAGTTGATTGGAAGGAAGAAATTGGGTAGGAAAATGTGCACAAGCAACAGGGATGACTGCAAGCTTGAGAATACTGTCAAGCAAAGCCGATTCAAACACTTGGGGGAGCTTCACAAGGAGTGAACTGAAGCTGGAGTCAGTGCATCAAGAGTCACCACACTCAGACATCTTCAGGAAAAGGGCTACCAAGCCACTTCTGAACCAGAGACATTGTCAGAAGCATCTTACCTGGGCTAAGGAGGAAAATAACTGGACTGTTGCTCAGTGTTACAAAGTCAACTTTTCAGATGAAAGTCTATTGTACATTTCATTTGGAAGTCCAGTGTGAAGTTTCCACAGTCTGTGATGATTTGGGCTGCCATGTCATCTGCTGGTGTTTGTCCACTTTGTTTTCTGAAGTCCACAGTCAACACAGCCATCTACCAGGAAATTTTAGAACACTTCATGCTTCCTTCTGCTGACAAGATTTATGGAGATGCTGATTTCATTTTCCAGCAGGACTTGGCACCTGCCCATACTGCCAAAGGTACCAAAAGCTGGTTCAATGACCATAGTGTTACTGTGCTTGATTGGCCAGCAAATTCCCCTGATCTGAACCCCATAGAGAATCTAGATGAGAGACACCAGACCAACAATGCAGATGACCTGAAGGCCGCTATCAAAGAAACCTGGGCTTCATTACACCTGAGCAATGCCACAGGATGATTGCCTCCATGCATTGATGCAGTTCATGCAAAAGAAGGCCCAACCAAGTATTGAGTGCATAGCAATATACTTTTCATAAGCCTCACATTTCTCTTTAAAATATCATTAGGGACCGAGCACCGATGGTGCAGAGGACCCTATTGAATCTGCTCCGTTTATTAGGGACCGAGCACAGATGGTGCGAGGACCCTATTGTATCTGTGTTGTTTATTATTAGGGACCGAGGACCGATGGTGCGAGGACCCTATTGAATCTGCTCCGTTTATTCTTCTTCTTCTTCTTCTTCTTCTTCTTCTTCTTCTTCTCCAAACTTAATCGCATTTTAGAGGGCCTAAACATGCTCGAAAAGTCAGGAAACTTTGCACACGCATCAGAACTGGTGAAAATTTACGTCTGATATGGGTTTCAGAAGTAGGTGTGGCAAATTGGCTCGACAGCGCCACCTATAAATATTCAGCGGAGTGCGCCTCGAGCTACGTTTCACGTGTACGAAAATCGGTACACTTATGTAACTTAACAATACCTACAAAAAAGTCTCTTGGTACAAAATCAGAAAACAAACAGGAAGTCGGCTATTTTGAATTTTCTCGTCATATTTTGTATCATTTTTGCCATTTTCAGGTGTCATACTTTAACGAACTCCTCCCAGAGATATTTCCAGATGAACACCAAAATTGGTCATTGTAATCTAAAGCCCTTTGTGATGTTAAATTGCGAAGATCTAGAGTTTTCATCGGAGGGCGTGTCCGTGGCGTCCTGTCAAATTTTGATGTTTCGCCATGAAACAGGAAGTTGTTATATCTCAGGCATGCTATGTCCGATCTACACCAAACTTCACACGTTTGATTAGAATCCTGACCTGAAGAGATCTAAGTGACCATATTCAGTTATAGTCATAGCGCCACCTGCTGGCTACAGGAAGTGACATGTTTTACTCTGTAACTAACTCCTCCTAGAGATTTAATGACATCAACATAATATTTAGGTCAGTCTAATCTAAAGGCCTTTGTGATGTTATATTGCGAAGAGCTTGAGTTTTCGCTAATGGGCGTGTCCTTGCAAAACATCCCAAATTTCGATGTCTCGCCATGGGAATAAAAGTTGTTGTAACTCAGCCATGCAATAACCGATCTGCCCCAGACTTCAGACGTTCGATAAGAATCCAGGCCTGGACACATCTAAATACGAATATTCCATTATAATCAGAGCGCCACCTGCTGGCCACAGGAAATGACTTGATTTACACTAACTTAAACATGCAATGTCCAATCTGCACCAAACTTCACATATTTGGTAAGACTCCTGACCTGAAGAGATCTAAGTGACCATATTCATATAAATTCATAGCACCACCTGCTGGCAACAGGAAGTGTTATGTTTTACTCTGTAACTAACTCCTCCTAGAAATTTTATGACATCAAAATAATATTTAGGTCAGTCTAATCTAAAGGCCTTTGTGATGTTATATTGCAAAGATCTAGAGTTTTAGTTAAAGGGCGTGTCCATGGCGGCATCACAAATTTCGATGTCTCGCCATGGGAATAAAAGTTGTTGTAACTCAGCCATACAATGTCCGATCTGCCCCAGACTTCACACGTTCGATAAGAATCCAGGCCTGAACACATCTAAATATGAATATTTCATTATAATTAGAGCGCCACCTGCTGGCAACAGGAAAAGTCTTCTTTTACACTATCTTAAACATGCAATGTCCAATCTGCACCAAACTTCACATATTTGGTAAGAGTCCTGACCTGAAAACACCTAAAGGCCAAAAATCAGATATAATCATAGCGCCACCTGCTGACAACAGGATATATCATGCTTTACACTATCTCAAACATACCATGTTCAATCTGCACCAAACTTCATATGTTTGATAAAAGTACTGGTCTCATAATATCTACACGATAATGTTTAGTTATAGACATAGCGCCACCTGCTGGCAACAGGAAATTATTTGTTTTACACTAACTTAAGCATGAAATGTCCAATCTGCACCAAACTTCACATATTTTGTAAGAGTCCTGCCCTGAAGACATTTACAGGCCAATATTCAGATTTAACCATAGCGCCATCTGTTGACAACAGGATGTGTCAGGCTTTACACTTACTCAAACATACTATGTTCAATCTGCACCAAACTTCATATGTTCGATAAAGGTGCTAGCCTGAAGACATCTATATGTTAATGTTCAGTTATGGACATAGCGCCACCAACTGGCAGCAGGTTTGGTACATATAAATGACTTTGACATATTCCTCTATATTTGCATTTTTAAATGCATATTGCTCACTGTTCCCTGTCTTTCTGAAGCCACCGGTCGGCGGTGAGCCGTGCGAGGTCCCTTCCATCGCTGCTTGCAGCTTTAATTAGGGACCGAGCACCGATGGTGCGAGGACCCTATTGAATCTGCTCCGTTTATTCTTCTTCTTCTTCTTCTTCTTCTTCTTCTTCTTCTTCTTCTTCTTCTCCAAACTTAATCGCATTTTAGAGGGCCTAAACATGCTCGAAAAGTCAGGAAACTTTGCACATGCATCAGAACTGGTGAAAATTTACGTCTGATATGGGTTTCAGAAGTAGGTGTGGCAAATTGGCTCGACAGCGCCACCTATAAATATTCAGCAGAGTGCGCCTCGAGCTACGTTTCACGTACATGTCTGAAAATCGGTACACTTATGTAACTTAACAATACCTACAAAAAGTATCTTGGTACAAAATCAGAAACCAAACAGGAAGTCTATTTTGAATTTTCTCTCATATTTTGTATCATTTTGCCATTTTCAGGTGTCATACTTTAACGAACTCCTCCCAGAGATATTTCAGATGAACACCAAAATTGGTCATTGTAATCTAAAGCCCTTTGTGATGTTAAATTGCGAAGATCTAGAGTTTTCATCGGAGGTGTCCGTGGCGTCCTGTCAAATTTTGATGTTTCGCCATGAAACAGGAAGTTGTTATATCTCAGGCATGCTATGTCCGATCTACACCAAACTTCACACGTTTGATTAGAATCCTGACCTGAAGAGATCTAAGTGACCATATTCAGTTATAGTCATAGCGCCACCTGCTGGCTACAGGAAGTGACATGTTTTACTCTGTAACTAACTCCTCCTAGAGATTTAATGACATCAACATAATATTTAGGTCAGTCTAATCTAAAGGCCTTTGTGATGTTATATTGCAAAGATCTAGAGTTTTAGTTAAAGGGCGTGTCCATGGCGGCATCACAAATTTCGATGTCTCGCCATGGGAATAAAAGTTGTTGTAACTCAGCCATACAATGTCCGATCTGCCCCAGACTTCACACGTTCGATAAGAATCCAGGCCTGAACACATCTAAATATATATTTCATTATAATTAGGCGCCACCTGCTGGCAACAGGAAAGTCTTCTTTTACACTATCTTAAACATGCAATGTCCAATCTGCACCAAACTTCACATATTTGGTAAGAGTCCTGACCTGAAAACACCTAAAGGCCAAAAATCAGATATAATCATAGCGCCACCTGCTGACAACAGGATATATCATGCTTTACACTATCTCAAACATACCATGTTCAATCTGCACCAAACTTCATATGTTTGATAAAAGTACTGGTCTCATAATATCTACACGATAATGTTTAGTTATAGACATAGCGCCACCTGCTGGCAACAGGAAATTATTTGTTTTACACTAACTTAAGCATGAAATGTCCAATCTGCACCAAACTTCACATATTTTGTAAGAGTCCTGCCCTGAAGACATTTACAGGCCAATATTCAGATTGAACCATAGCGCCATCTGTTGACAACAGGATGTGTCAGGCTTTACACTTACTCAAACATACTATGTTCAATCTGCACCAAACTTCATATGTTCGATAAAGGTGCTAGCCTGAAGACATCTATATTTTAATGTTCAGTTATGGACATAGCGCCACCAACTGGCAGCAGGTTTGGTACATATAAATGACTTTGACATATTCCTCTATATTTGCATTTTTAAATGCATATTGCTCACTGTTCCCTGTCTTTCTGAAGCCACCGGTCGGCGGTGAGCCGTGCGAGGTCCCTTCCATCGCTGCTTGCAGCTTTAATTATTATTATTAGGGACCGAGCACCGATGGTGCGAGGACCCTATTGTATCTGTGTTGTTTATTATTATTATTATTATTATTATTATTCTTCTTCTCCAAACTTAATCGCATTTTAGAGGGCCTAAACATGCTCGAAAAGTCAGGAAACTTTGCACACGCATCAGAACTGGTGAAAATTTACGTCTGATATGGGTTTCAGGAGTAGGTGTGGCAAAATGGCTCGACAGCGCCACCTATAAATATTCAGCGGAGTGCGCCTCGACTACGTTTCACGTACATGTACGAAAATCGGTACACTCATGTAACATAACAATACCTACAAAAAGTCTCCTTGGTACGAAATCAGAAACCAAACAGGAAGTCGGCTATTTTGAATTTTCGTCATATTTTGTGTCATTTTGCCATTTTCAGGTGTCATACTTTATCGAACTCCTCCCAGAGATTTATTTGGATGAACACCAAAATTGGTCATTGCAATCTAAAGCCCTTTGTGACGTTAAATTGCGAAGATCTAGAGTTTTCATCGGAGGCGTGTCCGTGGCGTCCTGTCAAATTTGATGTTTCGCCATGAAACAGGAAGTTGTTATATCTCAGGCATGCAATGTCCGATCTGCACCAAACTTCACATGTTTGATAAGAATCCTGACCTGAAGAGATCTAGTGACCATAATTCAGTTATAGTCATAGCGCCACCTGCTGGCAACAGGAAGTGACATGTTTTACTCTGTAACTAACTCCTCCTAGAGATTTAATGACATCAACATAATATTTAGGTCAGTCTAACCTAAAGGCCTTTGTGATGTTAAATTGCGAAGATCTTGAGTTTTCGCTGATGGGCGTGTCCTTGGCGGCATCACAAATTTTGATGTCTCGCCATGGGAATAAAAGTTGTTGTAACTCAGCCATACAATCGATCTGCCCCAGACTTCACATGTTCGATAAGAATCCAGGCCTGAACACATCTAAATACGAATATTCCATTATAATTCAGAGCGCCACCTGCTGGCCACAGGAAATGACTTGATTTACACTAACTTAAACATGCAATGTCCAATCTGCACCAAACTTCATATATTTGGTAAGACTCCTGACCTGAAGAGATCTAAGTGACCATATTCATATAAATTCATAGCGCAACCTGCTGGCAACAGGAAGTGACATATTTTACTCTGTAACTAACTCCTTCTAGAGATTTAATGACAAAAACATAATATTTAGGTCAGTCTAATCAAAACGCCTTTGAGATGTTAAATTGCGAAGAGCTTGAGTTTTCGCCATGGCGGCGTGACAATTTGATGTAGCCATGGGAATAGAAGCTGTTGTTACTCAGCCATAAAATGTCTGATCTGCCCCAAACTTCACACGTTTGATAAGACCATGGCCTGAAGACATCTCTGTGCCAATGTTTAGTTATAGACATAGCGCCACCTGCTGGTAACAGGAAATTACTTGTTTTACACTAACTTGAACATGCAATGTCCAATCTGCACCCAACTTCACATATTTTGTAAGAGTCCTGTCCAGAAAACATCTAAAGGCCAATATTCAGATGTAATCATAGCGCCACCTGTTGACAACAGGATATGCCAGGCTTTATACTAACTCAATCATACCATGTTCAATCTGCACCAAACTTCATATGTTTGATAAAAGTATTGGTCTGAAGATATCCAAATGCCAATGTTCAGTTAAAGACATAGCGCCACCTGCTGGCAACAGGTTTGGCACATATAAATGACTTTGATACATTCCTCTATACTTACCTTTTTAAATGAACATTGTTCACCGTTCCCTGTCTTTCTGAAGCCACCGGTCGGCGGTGCCGGGTGCGAGGTCCCTTCCATCGCTGCTTGCAGCTTTAATTATTATTATTATTATTATTTTCTCCAAACTTAATCGCATTTTGAGGGCCTAAACATGCTCGAAAAGTCAGGAAACTTTGCACGCATCAGAACTGGTGAAAATTTCGTCTGATATGGGTTTCAAGTAGGTGTGGCAAAATGGCTCGACAGCGCCACCTATAAATATTCAGCAGAGAGCCTCGCTCGTTTCACGTACATGTATGAAAATCGGTACACTCATGTAACATAACAATACCTACAAAAAAGTCTCCTGGAACGAAATCCGAAACCCAACAGGAAGTCGGTTATTTTGAATTTTCTCGTCATATTTAGTGACATTTTTGCCATTTGCAGGTGTCATACTTTGAACTCCTCCCAGAGATTTAATCGGATGAACACCAAAATTGGTCATTGCAATCTAAAGCCCTTTGTGACGTTAAATTGCGAAGATCTAGAGTTTTCATCGGGCGTGTCCGTGGCGTCCTCTCAAATTTCGATGTTTCGCCATGAAACAGGAAGTTGTTATAACTCAGGCATGCTATGTCCGATCTGCACCAAACTTCACAGGTTTGATAAGACTCCTGATATGAAGAGATCTACATCACCATATTCAGTTATAGTAATAGCGCCACCTGCTGGCAACAGGAAGTGACATGTTTTACTCTGTAACTAACTCCTCCTACAAATTTAATGACATCAACATAATATTTAGGTCAGTCTAACCTAAAGGCCTTTGTGATGTTAAATTGCGAAGATCTAGAGTTTTCATGGGAGGGCGTGTCCGTGGCGTCCTGTCAAATTTCGATGTCTCGCCATGGGAATAAATGTTGTTGTAACTCAGCCATACAATGTTCGATCTGCCCCAGACTTCACATGTTCGATAAAAATCCAGGCCTGAACACATCTGAATATGGGTTTCAGAAGTAGGTGTGGCAAAATGGCTCGACAGCGCCACCTATACTGATTCAGCGGAGAGCCCTCAGGCTACGTTTCACGTACATGTATGAAAATCGGTACACTCATGTAACATAACAATACCTACAAAAAAGTCTCCTGGAACGAAATCCGAAACCCAACAGGAAGTCGGTTATTTTGAATTTTCTCGTCATATTTAGTGACATTTTTGCCATTTGCAGGTGTCATACTTTAACGAACTCCTCCCAGAGATTTATTCATGAACACCAAAATTGGTCATTGCAATCTAAAGCCCTTTGAGGCGTTAAATTGCGAAGATCTGGGATTTTCATTGGAGGGCGTGTCCGTGGGTGTCCTGTCAAATTTCGATGTTTCGCCATGAAACAGGAAGTTGTTATAACTCAGGCATGCTATGTCCGACCTGCACCAAACTTCACATGTTTGATAAGACTCCTGATATGAAGAGATCTACATGACCATATTCAGTTATAGTAATAGCGCCACCTGCTGGCAACAGGAAGTGACATGTTTTACTCTGTAACTAACTCCTCCTAGAGATTTAATGACATCAACACATTATTTGGTCAGTCTAACCTAAAGGCCCTTGTGATGTTAAATTGCGAAGATCTAGAGTTTTTGTGAAAGGGCGTGTCCTTGGCGGCATCACAGATTTCGATGTCTCGCCAAGGGAATAAAAGTTGTTGTAACTCATCCATACAATGTTTGATCTGCCCCAGACTTCACACGTTCGATAAGAATCCAGGCCTGAACACATCTAAATAAGAATATTCCATTATAATTAGAGCGCCACCTGCTGGCAACAGGAAATGACTTTTTTTACACTAACATAAACATGCAATGTCCAATCTTTACCAAACTTCACATGTTTGACAAGACTCCTGACCTGAAAAGATCTAAGTGACAATATTCATATAAATTCATAGCGCCACCTGCTGGCAACAGGAAATTACTTGTTTTACACTAACTTAAACATGCAATGTCTAATCTGCACCAAACTACACACGTTTGATAAGAGCCATGCCCTGAAGATACCCCTCTTATGATCAGATACATATACCCCTCTTATGATCAGTGGGACCCAGTGGGATCAGTGGGTGTAAACATCTCCGAGGACCTGACATGGACTACACACATTCAAACTCAGGTTAAGAAAGCCAGGCAAAGGCTGTACCATCTGCGACAGCTGAGGAAATTCAGGGTCTCACCAGCTATCCTGAAAACTTTCTATTCAGGGGCCATAGAAAGTGTTCTGACTCAGTGCATCTCAGTGTGGTATGATAATGCCACAAACCAGGACTGCAAAGCTCTTCAGAGAGTCGTGCGCTTAGCTGAGCGCATCTCAGGATCTACACTCCCCTCTCTGCAGGGCATCTACCTCAAACGCTGCAGAAGCAGAGCTGCTAAAATCATCAAAGACTCAAACCACCCCGGTAACCATCTTTTCCGTTTACTGCCATCTGGCAGGCGCTACAGGAGCTTGATGGAAAAGACAGAGAGACTGAGGAAGAGCTTCTTCCCTCGGGCCATCAGGCTCCTTAACACAAACTCTGTTCCATAAACTTTCACATGACTCATTATTATCTGTAAAAAAAAAAATTAACAAAAACATACATATTCTCATCATCCGTATTGCCGCTATGTGTGCATACCCAGTACAACCCGTTGCACATCCCTCTCATCCCTCCTGTTTATACTAATATTTATTAAGTCCCATATACTGTTTTTGCACATCCTATTTGTTTTGCACATCTTACTGTTTTACTGTTTTGCACTTTTCTTTATTCTATTGCACATTTTACTTTTTATTTCTTTTTTTACCTATATATATATATATATATATATATATATATACTCTTGTGTGGTATTATTTTTATATAATATTTAAAAAAATAAAAAATAATTCTTTGCACTGTCCACTGAGCGGACCTGATTTGACCTACATTTCACTTTTGATTATACCCTGTATAATTTATCATGTGACAAATAAAGAAACCTTGACCTTGACCTTGAAGACATCTACGTGCCAATTTTTTAGTTATAGACATAGCGCCACCTGCTGGCAACAGGAAATGACTTGTTTTACACTAGCTTAAACATGCAATGTTCAATCTCCACCAAACTTCATATGTTTGATCAAAGTTCTAGCCTGTAGACATCGACATGTTAATGTTCAGTTATGGATGGGCAGCAGGTTTGGTACATATAAATGACTTTGAAATATTCCTCTATATTTACCTTTTAAATGCATATTGCTCATCGTTCCCTGTCTTTCTGAAGCCACCGGTCATCGCTGCTTGCAGCTTTAATTATTATTATTATTATTATTTTCCAAACTTAATCGCATTTTGAGGGCCTAAACATGAAAGTCATCAGAACTTTTCAAGTAGGTGTGGCAAAATGGCTCGACAGCGCCACCTATACTCATTCAGCGGAGAGCCCTCCTCATGTAACATAACAATACCTACAAAAAGTCTCCTGGAACGAAATCCGAGACCCAACAGGAAGTCGGTTAATTTGAATTTTCTCGTCATATTTAGTGACATTTTGCCATTTGCAGGTGTCATACTTTAACGAACTCCTCCCAGAGATTTAATCGGATGAACACCAAAATTGGTCATTGCAATCTAAAGCCCTTTGTGACGTTAAATTGCGAAGATCTAGAGTTTTCATCGGAGGGCGTGTCCGTGGCGTCCTCTCAAATTTCGATGTTTCGCCATGAAACAGGAAGTTGTTATAACTCAGGCATGCTATGTCCGATCTGCACCAAACTTCACATGTTTGATAAGACTCCTGATATGAAGAGATCTACATGACCATATTCAGTTATAGTAATAGCGCCACCTGCTGGCAACAGGAAGTGACATGTTTTACTCTGTAACTAACTCCTCCTACAAATTTAATGACATCAACATAATATTTAGGTCAGTCTAACCTAAAGGCCTTTGTGATGTTAAATTGCGAAGATCTAGAGTTTTCATGGGAGGCGTGTCCGTGGCGTCCTGTCAAATTTGATGTCTCGCCATGGGAATAAATGTTGTTGTAACTCAGCCATACAATGTTCGATCCTGCCCCAGACTTCACATGTTCGATAAGAATCCAGGCCTGACACATCTGAATATGTGTTTCAGAAGTAGGTGTGGCAAAATGGCTCGACAGCGCCACCTATACTCATTCAGCGGAGAGCCCTCGGCTCGTTTCACGTACATGAAAATCGGTACACTCATGTAACATAACAATACCTACAAAAGTCTCCTGGGAACGAAATCCGAAACCCAACAGGAAGTCGGTTAATTTGAATTTTCTCGTCATATTTAGTGACATTTTTGCCATTTGCAGGTGTCATACTTTAACGAACTCCTCCCAGAGATTTAATCGGATGAACACCAAAATTGGTCATTGCAATCTAAAGCCCTTTGTGACGTTAAATTGCGAAGATCTAGAGTTTTCATCGAGGCGTGTCCGTGGCGTCCTCTCAAATTTCGATGTTTCGCCATGAAACAGGAAGTTGTTATAACTCAGGCATGCTATGTCCGACCTGCACCAAACTTCACATGTTTGATAAGACTCCTGATATGAAGAGATCTACATGACCATATTCAGTTATAGTAATAGCGCCACCTGCTGGCAACAGGAAGTGACATGTTTTACTCTGTAACTAACTCCTCCTACAAATTTAATGACATCAACATAATATTTAGGTCAGTCTAACCTAAAGGCCTTTGTGATGTTAAATTGCGAAGATCTAGAGTTTTCATGGGAGGGCGTGTCCGTGGCATCCTGTCAAATTTTGATGTCTCGCCATGGGAATAAATGTTGTTGTAACTCAGCCATACAATGTTCGATCTGCCCCAGACTTCACATGTTCGATAAGAATCCAGGCCTGAACACATCTGAATATGTGTTTCAGAAGTAGGTGTGGCAAAATGGCTCGACAGCGCCACCTATACTGATTCAGCGGAGAGCCCTCAGGCTACGTTTCACGTACATGTATGAAAATCGGTACACTCATGTAACATAACAATACCTACAAAAAGTCTCCTGAGCGAAATCCGAAACCCAACAGGAAGTCGGTTATTTTGAATTTTCTCGTCATATTTTGTGACATTTTGCCATTTGCAGGTGTCATACTTTAACAAACTCCTCCCAGAGATTTATTCGGATGAACACCAAAATTGGTCATTGTAATCTAAAGCCCTTTGTGACGTTAAATTGCGAAGATCTAGAGTTTTCATCGGAGGGCGTGTCCGTGGCGTCCTCTCAAATTTCGATGTTTCGCCATGAAACAGGAAGTTGTTATAACTCAGGCATGCTATGTCCGACCTGCACCAAACTTCACATGTTTGATAAGACTCCTGATATGAAGAGATCTACATTACCATATTCAGTTATAGTAATAGCGCCACCTGCTGGCAACAGGAAGTGACATGTTTTACTCTGTAACTAACTCCTCCTAGAGATTTAATGACATCAACATAATATTTAGGTCAGTTTAATCTAAAGGCCTTTGTGATGTTAAATTGCGAAGAGCTTGAGTTTTCGCTAATGGGCGTGTCCTTGGCGGCATCACAGATTTCGATGTCTCGCCATGGGAATAAAAGTTGTTGTAACTCAGCCATACAATGTTCGATCTGCCCCAGACTTCACATGTTCGATAAGAATCCAGGCCTGAACACATCTAAATACGAATATTCCATTATAATCAGAGCGCCACCTGCTGGCAACAGGAAATGACTTGTTTTACACTAACTTAAACATGCAATGTCCAATCTTTACCAAACTTCACATGTTTGACAAGACTCCTGACCTGAAGAGATCTAAGTGACAATATTCATATAAATTCATAGCGCCACCTGCTGGCAACAGGAAGTGACATGTTTTACTCTGTAACTAACTCCTCCTAGAGATTTAATGACATCAACATAATATTTAGGTCAGTCTAATCTAAAGGCCTTTGTGATGTTGAATTGCAAAGAGCTTGAGTTTTCGCTAATGGGCGTGTCCATGGCGGCGTGACAAAATTCAAGTCTCGCCATGGGAATAGAAGCTGTTGTTACTCAGCCATAAAATGTATGATCTGTCCCAAACTTCACACTTTTGATAAGAGCCATGGCCTGCTGAAGACATCTCTGTGCCAATGTTTAGTTATAGACATAGCGCCACCTGCTGGCAACGGAAATTACTTGTTTTACACTAACTTAAACATGCAATGTCCAATCTGCACCAAACTTCACATATTTTGTAAGAGTCCTGGAAGACATCTAAAGGCCAATGTTCAGATGTAAATATATAGCGCCACCTGTTGACAACAGGATGTGTCAGGCTTTACACTAACTCAAACATACTATGTTCAATCAGCACCAAACTTCATATGTTTGATAAAAGTGCTAGACTGAAGACATCTACATGTTAATGTTCAGTTATGGATGTTGCGCCACCAGCTGGCAGCAGGTTTGGTACATATAAATGACTTTGACATATTCCTCTATATTTACCTTTTTAAATGCATATTGCTCACTGTTCCCTGTCTTTCTGAAGCCACCGGTCGGCGGTGAGCCGGGCGAGGTCCCTTCCATCGCTGCTTGCAGCTTTAATTATTATTATTATTATTCCTCTCCAAACTTAATCGCATTTTAGAAGGCCTAAACATGCTCGAAAAGTCAGGAAACTTTGCACACGCGTCAGAACTGGTGAAAATTTACGTCTGATATGGGTTTCAGAAGTAGGTGTGGCAAAATGGCTCGACAGCGCCACCTATAAATATTCAGCGGAGTGCGCCTCGAGCTACGTTTCACGTACATGTACGAAAATCGGTACACTCATGTAACTTAACAATACCTACAAAAAAGTCTCTAGGTACGAAATCAGAAACCCAACAAGAAGTCGGTTATTTGGAATTTTCTCGTCATATTTTGTGTCATTTTTGCCATTTTCAGGTGTCATACTTTAACGAACTCCTCCCAGAGATTTATTCGGATGAACACCAAAATTGGTCATTGTAATCTAAAGCCCTTTGTGACGTTAAATTGCGAAGATCTAGAGTTTTCATCGGAGGGCGTGTCCGTGGCGTCCTGTCAAATTTTGATGTTTCGCCATGAAACAGGAAGTTGTTATAACTCAGGCATGCTATGTCCGATCTGCACCAAACTTCACATGTTTGATAAGAATCCTGACCTGAAGAGATCTAAGTGACCATATTCAGTTATAGTCATAGCGCCACCTGCTGGCAACAGGAAGTGACATGTTTTACTCTGTAACTAACTCCTCCTAGAGATTTAATGACATCAACATAATATTTAGGTCAGTTTAATCTAAAGGCCTTTGTGATGTTAAATTTGCGAAGAGCTTGAGTTTTCGCTAATGGGCGTGTCCTTGGCGGCATCACAAATTTCGATGTCTCGCCATGGGAATAAAAGTTGTTGTAACTCACCATGCAATAACCGATCTGCCCCAGACTTCACACGTTCGATAAGAATCCAGGTCTGAACATATAAATATGAATATTCCATTATAATCAGGCGCCACCTGCTGGCAACAGGAAATGACTTGATTTACACTAACTTAAACATGCAATGTCCAATCTGCACCAAACTTCACATATTTGGTAAGACTCCTGACCTGAAGAGATCTAAGTGACCATTTTCAGTTATAGTCATAGTGCCACCTGCTGGCAACAGGAAGTGACATGTTTTACTCTGTAACTAACTCCTCCTAGAGATTTAATGACATCAACATAATATTTAGGTCAGTCTAATCTAAAGGCCTTTGTGATGTTATATTGCGAAGAGCTTGAGTTTTCGCTAATGGGCGTGTCCATGGCGGCGTGACAAAATTCGATGTCTCGCCATGGGAATAGAAGCTGTTGTTACTCAGCCATAAAATGTCCGATCAGCCCCAAACTTCACACGTTTGATAAGAGCCATGGCCTGAAGACATCTACGTGCCAATGTTTAGTTATAGACATAGCGCCACCTGCTGGCTACGGGAAATTAATTGTTTTATAGTAACTTAAATATGCAATGTCCAATCTGCACCAAACTTCACATATTTTGTAAGAGTCCTGCCCGGAAGACATTTAAAGGCCAATATTCAGATGTAACCAAAGCGCCATCTGTTGACAACAGGATGTGTCAGGCTTTACACTAACTCAAACATACAATGTTCAATCTGCACCAAACTTCATATGTTCGATAAAGGTGCTAGCCTGAAGACATCTATATGTTAATGTTCAGTTATGGACATAGCGCCACCAACTGGAAGCAGGTTTGGCACATTTAAATGACTAACATATCCCTCTATATTTGCAATTTTAAATACATATTGCTCAACGTTCCCTGTCTTTCTGAAGCCACCGGTTGGCGGTGAGCCGGGTGCGAGGTCCCTTCCATCGCTGCTTGCAGCTTTAATTAGGGACCGAGCACCGATGGTGCGAGGACCCTATTGAATCTGCTCCGTTTCTTCTTCTTCTTCTTCTTCTTCTTCTTCTTCTTCTTCTTCTCCAAACTTAATCGCATTTTAGAGGATCTAAACATGCTCGAAAAGTCAGGAAACTTTACACACGCATCAGAACTGGTGAAAATTTACGTCTTATATGGGTTTCAGAAGTAGGTGTGGCAAAATGGCTCGACAGCGCCACCTATAAATATTCAGCGGAGTGCGCCTCGAGCTACGTTTCACGTACATGTATGAAAATCGGTACACTTATGTAACTTAACAATACCTACAAAAAAGTCTCTAGGTACGAAATCAGAAACCAAACAGGAAGTCAGCTATTTTGAATTTTCTCGTCATATTTTGTATCATTTTTGCCATTTTCAGGTGTCATACTTTAACGAACTCCTCCCAGAGATATTTCCAGATGAACACCAAAATTGGTCATTGTAATCTAAAGCCCTTTGTGACGTTAAATTGTGAAGATCTAGAGTTTTCATCGGAGGGCGTGTCCGTGGCGTCCTGTCAAATTTTTATGTTTCGCCATGAAACAGGAAGTTGTTATATCTCAGGCATGCTATGTCCGATCTACACCAAACTTCACATGTTTGATAAGAATCCTGACCTGAAGAGATCTAAGTGACCATATTAAGTTATAGTCATAGCGCCACCTGCTGGCAACAGGAAGTGACATGTTTTACTCTGTAACTAACTCCTCCTAGAGATTTAATGACATCAACATCATATTTAGGTCAGTTTAATCTAAAGGCCTTTGTGATGTTAAATTGCGAAGAGCTTGAGTTTTCGCTAATGGGCGTGTCCTTGGCGGCATCACACATTTCGATGTCTCGCCATGGGAATAAAAGTTGTTGTAACTCAGCCATGCAATAACCGATCTGCCCCAGACTTCACACGTTCGATAAGAATCCAGGCCTGAACACATCTAAATACGAATATTCCATTATAATCAGAGCGCCACCTGCTGGCAACAGGAAATGACTTGATTTACATTAACTTAAACATGCAATGTCCAATCTTTACCAAACTTCACATATTTGGTAAGACTCCTGACCTGAAGAGATCTAAGTGACCATTTTCAGATATAGTCATAGCGCCACCTGCTGGCAACAGGAAGTGACATGTTTTACTCTGTAACTAACTCCTCCTAGAGATTTAATGACATCAACATAATATTTAGGTCAGTCTAATCTAAAGGTCTTTGTGATGTTATATTGCGAAGAGCTTGAGTTTTCGCTAATGGGCGTGTCCATGGCGGCGTGACAAAATTCGATGTCTCGCCATGGGAATAGAAGCTGTTGTTACTCAGCCATAAAATGTCCGATCAGCCCCAAACTTCACACGTTTGATAAGAGCCATGGCCTGAAGACATCTACGTGCCAATGTTTAGTTATAAACATAGCGCCACCTACTGGCTACGGGAAATTAATTGTTTTATAGTAACTTAAATATGCAATGTCCAATCTGCACCAAACTTCACATATTTTGTAAGAGTCCTGCCCGGAAGACATTTAAAGGCCAATATTCAGATGTAACCATAGCGCCATCTGTTGACAACAGGATGTGTCAGGCTTTACACTTACTCAAACATACTATGTTCAATCTGCACCAAACTTCATATGTTCGATAAAGATGCTAGCCTGAAGACATCTATATGTTAATGTTCAGTTATGGACATAGTGCCACCAACTGGAAGCAGGTTTGGCACATTTAAATGACTTTAAAATATCCCTCTATATTTTCAATTTTAAATGCATATTGCTCACCGTTCCCTGTCTTTCTGAAGCCACCGGTTGGCGGTGAGCCGGGTGCGAGGTCCCTTCCATCGCTGCTTGCAGCTTTAATTATTATTATTATTATTTTTATTATTCTCCAAACTTAATCGCATTTTAGAGGGCCTAAACATGCTCGAAAAGTCAGGAAACTTTGCACACGCATCAGAACTGGTGAAAATTTACGTCTGATATGGGTTTCAGGAGTAGGTGTGGCAAAATGGCTCGACAGCGCCACCTATAAATATTCAGCGGAGTGCGCCTCGAGCTACGTTTCACGTACATGTACGAAAATCGGTACACTCATGTAACTTAACAATACCTACAAAAAAGTCTCTGGGTACGAAATCAGAAACCAAACAGGAAGTCGGCTATTTTGAATTTTCTCGTCATATTTTGTATCATTTTTGCCATTTTCAGGTGTCATACTTTAACGAACTCCTCCCAGAGATATTTCCAGATGAACACCAAAATTGGTCATTGTAATCTAAAGCCCTTTGTGACGTTAAATTGCGAAGATCTAGAGTTTTCATCGGAGGGCGTGTCCGTGGCGTCCTGTCAAATTTTGATGTTTCGCCATGAAACAGGAAGTTGTTATATCTCAGGCATGCTATGTCCGATCTGCACCAAACTTCACATGTTTGATAATAATCCTGACTTGAAGAGATCTAAGTGACCATATTCAGTTATAGTCATAGCGCCACCTGCTGGCAACATGAAGTGACATGTTTTACTCTGTAACTAACTCCTCCTAGAGTTTTAATGACATCAACATAATATTTAGGTCAGTTTAATCTAAAGGCCTTTGTGATGTTATATTGCGAATAGCTTGAGTTTTCACTAATGGGCGTGTCTAAGGCGGCGTGACAAAAGTCGATGTCTCGCCATGGGAATATAAGCTGTTGTTACTCAGCCATAAAATGTCCAATCTGTCCCAAACTTCACACGTTTGATAAGAGCCATGGCCTGAAGACATCTCTGTGCCAATGTTTAGTTATAGACATAGCGCCACCTACTGGCAACAGGAAATTACTTGTTTTACACTAACTTAAACATGCAATGTCCAATCTGCACCAAACTTCACACGTTTGATAAGAGCAATTGGCAGTAGACATCTCTGTGCCAATTTTTTTTTATAGACATAGCGCCACCTGCTGGCAACAGGAAATTACTTGTTTTACACTAACTTAAACATGCAATGTCCAATCTGCACCAAACTTCATATGTTTTTTAAAAGTACTGGATGAAGACATATACATGCCAATGTTCAGTTATGGATGTTGTGCCACCAGCTGGCAGCAGGTTTGGTACATATAAATGACTTTGACATATTCCTCTATATTTACCTTTTTAAATGCATATTGCTCACTGTTCCCTGTCTTTCTGAAGCCACCGGTCGGCGGTGAGCCGGGCGAGGTCCTTTCCATCGCTGCTTGCAGCTTTAATTTTTTTATTGATCTTATGTAATATTCACATTTTCAGAGACACTGAATTTTGGGTTTTCATTATCTGTAAGCCATAATCATTCAAATTTCAAGAATTAAAGACTTGACATATTTCACTCTATGTGTAATTAATCTATATAATGTATGGGTTTCACTTTCTGAAATGAGGGACAAAAAATATTGACCTTTTCTTGATATTCTATTTTTTTAGATGTGTCTGTATTGTATATGCTGTAGCAAATATGTTTTATTTGTCTTATGACAGGTGTTACTTGCTTTCTTTTAGTTGACACAGACAACATGTTTCAGACTGCCAAACCGGAACTGCTGCACCTCTGGTCATGTGACTATTTACCCCACCCATGTTTATATAGTAGTATCATACCATCACTACAGTAAAAGCCACTTTCATACATGACACCTGCACACCTGTGCAGTCAAAATAACTGATTTCTATTTTCCAAAAAACAGCTTCCTCTTCTTTTTTATCCATATTGATATAATTTGCATCATTATGCCTATCATTATGTGATATCATTATGCCTCATTGGGTTTATTGTTTCACTTACTTTCCAAACCAAGGTTTTCAATATCAGTTTAAACAGTACTAATATCTGTGTATTAATTTATTTTTTGCATTTATCTTTTATCTTTTATTGTGACTTAAATAAAGATCAGACCACATTTTAATTTAAATGCAGAAATCCAAAGGATATGTTAATGTGGCCATTTTAAAAACAGTACTGTATGTCAAAGTGTGCACACCCATTCTAACCCCCAAACCATCCAATACTGCAGTCAAGAAACTGACACAAAGTGAATGTTGACCATTAAATTAAAGGTGTTAATGTAGCTTTCTCATCATGTGGGCGCATATGAGCACTGCTGCCGCAAAGGTCTCTGGTTTGAGGCCTAACTGAGCCAGATTCTGGGACAAGCCGCACCATACACGGGACAAGTGTTTCAGAGAATAGATGGATGAATGGATTTACAATTTGACGATAACTAAATTGTAAGTATATCATTTGTGTAAGTAAATAATGCAGTCAGTGGTGGCTTTTGCAATATTTCACCCATTTCGGCTCATGTTCAAAAATGATTCCTGCCCCTGCTACGATGCACATGAACACACCAGCATTGAGAGCACTGCGCTGCAGCTCATGTTAACAGTAGCAGTTAGTGCTGTACCTGAGGCTGACTGAATCATGCCTGCATTAATGTGCTCACGGTACACAGATCCGCAGTACACTGTGCACCAGCCGTTTTTCTAGGCCAGCAGTTTTTAATCCTAGTCCTGGGGCCAACACTGGGCTGTAGGCAACATAAAAGTACTTTCTTAGTTGTTGTTGTTGTTGTTGTTGTGTTCATCGCCATAGTAACTTATGCTCCATAGCTAGTTATGTTCTAGGTAAGAGATCATAAACTGAACCAACCAGCTGTGAGCAAATATATATATAGTTCAGTTTATGATCTCTAACATAACTAGCTATGGAGCATAAGTTATATGGCGATGAACACAACAACAACATATATATTATATATATATATATATATATATATATACCCGCACACACACACACAAATGGCTTAATGTTTAACTTTTAATGGTGCATATTTTACCATTTTAAGTATAGCCTTTCCCTTTGTTTCCTTAAATGTTTAAACTAGACAGCTTTTTACAGGAGTTCAGCATTATTCCACTCAATATTGATGGCTTCAAATCTTCATGAGTAGTTGAAAAATATCTCCCACTTACAGTAGTTATAGTTTAATGAGAGACCAAATATCCTGTTATCCCTGACATAGTTTTAACCCAAATTAATTAAGTACATTAAACATAAAAATGTAAATGTTTAATGTAGTCCTCAATTTTTTTGAGTCAGGTGTACCATTTAAACAACTTTTCTCATTCTATTGAATTTGTTAATTTGAATCAACTTAAGTAAGCTTATTTGAGTCTGTTGCCGATGGCAACGTCCAGACCGGAACACAGCAAGAATCTGATTGGGCGGAGCTGCTGTTTGAACTGATGCCATGCAGTGTGCGCATTTATGTCGACGTTTGCTGGTGAGTTGAAGCTCTTTCTTTACCGTTTGCACTGAAACCATTATTAATAAATGAGAGGTATAACAGTTTTCTAATGAAAAGATATATAATTAAGAATACATGAATGTCAATTCCGAACCTTTCACCACAGTCTTTTATCGATTGGCTGCAACCGATTTGGACCACGTTTTTGTAGTTTGTAATCTAATAGTTAATCAGTATCTGATCAGTTATCTTCATTAATCAAAAAGGCGAAAGAGTCGTCTCTTATGGGTTCATAATCACTACAAGAGCTGCTTGTCTCTTTGAGGAAAGAGTTTTGGGAGGACGGTTTAGAGAATCTCCCTCAGGATATTTGTTGTTGTTTTTGGATTGACTTAGGCCTTGCATCTTGATTAGTTCATGACAATACATTGCAGATATTTTATCTTTGTTTTATTAGACAAAAACTTAACATACCTAAAGTTACCTAAGATTTGTTGAATAGATTTTTGAAACTTAATTTAAATAAACTGTGAATTCTAAAAGTTAATCCTTGTTGCATGTGTTTTTGTCCTTGTTTATTGTGCAGCTGTAATTTACAGAATAATAATTTAGTAGAGATAATCCGGTCAAATAAAATGTATTAAATAGATATATAAAAAATGCAATTTGGTCTACTGAAAGTTTATTTAGTGCAATTTAATGTTTTGAGTTCCCTTAACTGGTGAATTTGAGTTATTCTAACAGATTGTTATTACAATGAACTAACATTTTCTAATGTAAAGGATTTGAAATGTCTTGTTTGTTCAACAAAACAAAATCACCTTTTTTAAGGCAATGAGTTTCCATAATGTTTTAAGTTCAATCATCCTTTATGGGCTTATAGTATACCTTCATATTTACAAAAGTAAAGCTTCATATTAAGATGCAATAGAAAGTGCATGGGGTGAATTTCAAATGAGTGTTTTGACATAGGTCAGCAATGAGTGACAGGACAGAGGCACTTCAGGGGCCCGTTTCAATAAGGAGGTTCAACCAACTCTGAGTTTAAACTTGAACTCAGAGTTGAGTTACTCTGAGATGGGAAACTCTGAGTTTTCGGTTACAGAACAGCTGAATTGTGTTAGTTTACTCAACTCTAAGTAGGTTGACTCTGAGTTAAGCGTGCACCATGACTATGAAAGTCATGATCAGCAGAGCACCGGTTACGATTCACCATGGCAACAGCTCCCGCCAAAAGGCGTCAGTGTGCGTACTTCCGTCAATGCGTAACTTTAACTCTTAATAACTGTCAATAACTTAATAACTGTTATAATATCAGAGGTGAAAACTGTAAATTATTGAACATATTCATTTTAATGGTATCCCACAGCCACAAAAAAGTAAAAATACGGAAAAATGAAACAAGAACGTGCAGCAGCTAAAAATGAAGTATAAAAACACAATTAAATCAAGGTAAAGCTTTAAGTATGAAAGGTTCATATGTGTGGGCTTAATGACTTTACAAACATTTGACATTAAATATCATTCAATCTCTATTTCAATGCGCTGCAGCTTTTTCCACATAGTCAAACACTCTTTTCACATAGTTAGATATTCTCTAATCCAACCTGTTGCATTTCTTAATTAGAGTAATACAATTAGCTGACTTGACAACAGCAAGAAGGTAGAGGGAGAACCAGCACCACTGACAGATGAAGAGGAGGTGGTCAAGTATTGGAAGAATTCTCAAATCCAAAAGTAAAAAGAATAACTTTTGCTTTTGTATTAGGAAATAAAGATGATAAAAAAGTGAATAATTTGTTTATTTAACAGCAGTGGAGGTGGTTACGGCTTGTACTACCCCTCCATCTGGCATCCTTCCATTCCATACAGTAATTAGTTTCATTTTCAGAAGGTGCGATGATGTTGGAGATATGCTTGTCATCAATGCATCCAACCACATTACTTCCAGCCCGATCTCACGGCAATCCGGACATATTTTACGAGGTGGCTAATTCAGCCTTACTTCCAGATGTCACAGAAAGATGTTATCAAGTGAACATCATTTATCAGATTAGCCTCATTTAAACCGATTTTTTCACCACCGACCTATACTCCTCTGTGAAACTCCTCTTTGACGGATTTGTGCCCAGGACAAATGATCAGAATGAGTATGAGAGCGATGCACACTTTCCTTAAAATCTGCATACAGGATTTATAATGTGCTCTGCATCTCCGATGTTTTACAGTGCATTTTTCCTATTTTGCTAATTATCTTCCAGTAGGGTAAGACATTAAACATATTCTTGTTTCCGTTTGCATTAAGATTATTTTTCTTACCCAATGGCGGACAATTTTACTTGTTTTATGTAAAATGCACTTAAAAAGGAAAATCCCCCAGGAAACAAGACTAAATATTGACAATTTTTTCATATATAATTTTAAATTTTTAGATATTTTGTACTTGAAATAAGACAAAAAATACTCAGTAAGAAAATAAATTTTGCAGTTTGAATTAGGCATTTAAACCTCGCTAAAACTATAAAAAGGGAGAGGAGACCGAAAGAAACTCTGGGTTTACCGAAGAAAACCTGCTCCCGACCAGGTTAGGTTCACGTAGTAAGTTACCACGGTAATTGACTCTGAGTATAAGTTACCTCTCTTTCAGAAACGGGCTTGACTTACCCTGCTTTCTCAGGTTTGACAAACCTCCCTTTTTGAAACGGAAAACCCAGAGTTTCCCTCATTTCAGGGTTAACATACTCAGAGTTTTCACTTAACCTCCTTTCTGAAACGGCCCCAGGGGGCAAACAGATTTCAGCTGGGGCCAGTGCCCCTCTGGCACAAACACACAGTATATCTGTCATTATCTGTCATTATATCTCTCATTGAGGGGTTAAGGGGTGAGGCGAGGACTCATTGGTGCAGGAGATGGGCTTTTATTATTAAAATTAAATAAAAACAACAACTATAACTACCCCTTGGGGGAAAAACAGGAACAAGGCAAAGGCTTGGCAAGACAAGGCTGGACAGGACAAGACAAGGCAGGATACATCCAGGGTGAAACGATGACGAACTGGCACAGGACTGCAAACACAAGGAGAATATAAAGGGAGCGACTGAGGAGGGTAACGAGGAAAGACAGGTGGGGGAAATTAACTAATAATCAGGAAACAAGATGGGTGGGGTCAAGACAATTGACTTGAGAGCACATGGCACACAGAAAACTACCAGACAAAAGCCATGTGCTCACACAAAACGAAAGCACTAACCAGCAAACAAATCAGCAGCCATGTGCAAAACAGGACACGAACACGCAGCTAATGAGAAAACTCAAAAGCCACGTGTTCACACAAGACATGACAACATGAAAGTACACAGCCAATGAAAAACAAAAGCTGCATGCCACACAGCACAAGATATAACATGAATCCACGCAGCCTGATAAAACACGAACTGCGTGCAACACAAAACACAACACACGTGGAGAGAAGAGCACACGGCCGAGCGAACTAAAGACCGCATGCTCATAAATCGAGACAGAACATGGAGCACGAGTGTCCAAACCTCGACATGAAACCGAAACTCAAGACATGAGTGCCCGGGATCCGAGCACCACGCTCCAACACAAAACAAGGCATGCAGACGAGCGAGCGCACGGCTCGAGCACACTCGAAGCCGCTCGCTCACATGAAAACGGGACATGACGGGAGTGTCAGGGCTCTGTCACAAAACCCATGAATGACACTAGACCGAAGTGACAGAACCCTGACAATATCATGCATTGCTTGTCAGTCGTGGCCTAATGGATAGAGGGTTGGACTTGTAACCTGAGGTTGTGGGTTTGAATCTCGGCTCCGGCAGGAATTGTCCACGACCGAGGTGAGACCCTTGACCAAGGCCCCGACTTCTCCCCGGGCGCCGCAGTGTCGGCTGCCCACTGCTCCAGGTGTGTGTGCACTTGGATGGGTTAAATGCAGAGAACACATTTCTCTGCTGGTTATACTCTGTATAATTGTGTATGTGACAGTTAAAAAATTCGTCTTCTTGTTTTGTTCTGGAGAATTTATTTTGTATTTTGTTTCCTGTTCATGTTTCCCATTATTTATCATTACTTCCTTAGCATTACTCTTACTGACTCACATATTCCTCGCTAGCTCTTTGGTCTTTGTTTATTTAAACCCTTGAGTTTCTTTGTTTGTTTGGGTCTTTGGTTTGGGTCTTTCTTTGTTTGTTTTGGGTCCTTACAAAAATGCAATGTTTGGTTGCTGTTTTTAATTTTTTGGTTCCTGTGCTTTTGTTTTATTTTCATTAAATCACTGCAATTGGATCCTGCCTCTCTCCTTGTGTCTGGGTTTTCCAGTCATTACACACACACACACACACACACACACACACACACACACACACACACACACACACACACACAAGTTATGATGATGATGATGATGATGATTATCATTATTATTTAAAAAAATATTATTGTTGGTGCCAATAGAAGCATGTTGACATACAGTATAATGTTGTTGTGCTTAAGACATACCAAATTCAGGTCCTGACTCATGGACCTTTTCCGATCCCACTCCCCTCACTCCCATTTGGCTCCCTGTCTAAATACTGTCCTACAAAAAAAATAAAGGTACAAATGTAAAAAAAAGAAAGAAATGTTAACAATTGTTGCTACTATGAAGATGTAAATTTGACATTTTTTGACAATTTACTTTACTGCTACACAGACTTCCTCCTCTGATAAATCTTGAAATTAGAAAAGAGTCCATTGCCACATATATGGACACATCATCATATGCATGGTGGTCAGTCACATTCCAATATGTCTTCATGAGGTCAAATGTCAATCCAAGGAGGTATTAAAGCCATAACAGCATAAATACAAGACCGAACAAGTGAACGAGAAAGTGCCTGGATACACTGGATAACAAACTATAAAATGGCCATAATCAATAACCAATGAAACCAATCATATCAGGTAGTGTGAAAACATAACCAACTGGAGCAAATTAATATCAAAATAAGAGTCACTGGAGCAGAACAAAAAGCAACATATATTTATATAATGTAAATACAGTGTGCTGCAGTTCTTGATATTCTTAACCTATGTGTATTAAGTGCGTGGCTCTTATCAGATGTCTCTCTTCCAAGGAAGCAAATATAATCTAGAACAGGTCATTCCGGTTTTAAAGATGCAAAACCTTAAAGTTTCTGCACCAGGGGTGTTAAACTCAGTTTCAGGAGGGTTACAGCCATACAGAGTTTATCGTCAACTCTAATTAAACACACCTGATCCAGATAATCAAGTCTTTCAGGCTTATTTGAAAACTAAAGTAGGTGTGTGGGAGCAGGGCTGGAACTGTATTCTGCAGGGCTCTACACAATGCATTCGAAATTATTATTTTTTCCAAATTTCACACACATTTTGTTATGTTGCTGCCTTAATGATTTAATTTTTTCTTAATCTTAGGGATATAGGAAGACTATTCCATAATTATGGACCAACAATAGAAAAACCTTGGTCACGCCTCAACTTAAAGGTAGGGTAGGTGATTTTGGTAAGAATAGCAACAGCAAGCTAGCTTTGAAAGCAAGATTCCACCTTTCCTGCATAATCACGCCTCCAAAACACATAATAATAATAATTAATATTACAATACTTCACAATGAAGTCAAAAAGTAAAAAGAGCTAATGCATTGAACATTTCCATTTCCACAATTAGGCCAATAATTAAAGAGTTCCAGTCAACAGCAGATGTTACAGATGTGCCTGCAGGATATAGTCTAAAACATCATTATTCATTTTACTTTTTGGGGGAGGGGGGGTCACCTCTCATTGTGATAGGACGGATCAGAGCTGACAGGAAGTGAAGTGGGAGAGAGATGTGGGCGGGATCAGGAGCGGCCCTGTAGTGCAATGGCGCTGTATGTCTGTGTGCTGCCCACAGGGGTATCAGAGCTGAAAACCATCAGCAATCTGTGTTTGGATGACCTTAATGATCTAGAAGAGTTATTTCAATTCAAACAATCAGAAATTTTGTTTGAAACTAATCATTCAGAGATTAAAACAAAAAAAATGAAATCAAGTCTTGCACTGCAGTTATATCTGATCAAACGCACATTATTATGCTTTAGCTTGGGTTGAACAAATACTTTTTGCTTGGATGGAACAACAGCTGCGCTAATTATGTCTCTATTTGTATCTCTGTTTCTGGATTAACAACCCATAATTACACAAGCTTCAGTCTGGATCCAACCCTTACATGATCCGAGATGACCAAACACCTGCCTCAGAGAATATACACAATTAAACAAATTAAAATTAAACACAATTAAACAATTAAAAAAATACTCGATACTTTACTGTTGAACACCTACCTCAGAGAATATACACAATTAAACAAATGTTGCCATAATTTAAATATATTATGTTTCTGCAATATATAAATCTATTGTAGAAACTTAATTTCCTGTAAAGCTGCTTTGCAACGATTGTTTCATAAAAAGCGCTATACAAATAATCTTGAATTTAATTGAATTCTGTAACAAATTTGCAGCCAATGCAAAGAGTGTAATAAGAGAGTGTAATATTGTGGAAATATAATCACATTAGTCAGTCTTTATTCCCTCACTCGGTGATGAACTGCAAATGCAAATCATGAATCTTGAATCTATATTGTTTGCGATTGTGGTTACTAAATAAATGCACAAATGCGATCTCTTTTACGCAGGACAAATTATTTTCATTGTTGATTTAAAAGCAAAAGATTAGCATAATTTTTCATTAATGGGGAATTTTATTGTTTGGGATTAATTAAAATAAAGCATGCGTATGAGTTGTCGTTCTCTTGATTTGTACATATGTGAAAGTGCAATAATTCTGATGAAATAATAAGAGTCAAGTCAAGTCACCTTTTTTTATATAGCGCTTTTAACAATACAAATTCTGTCAAAGCAACTGCACAATATCAAAACAGGAACATTTTTGAGTTAAAGGCATTGCATTATTGAATTCAGTGATGTCATTTTCCAGCTCAGTTCAGTTTAAATAGTATCTGTGCAATCAAGTCTGTGATATTGCTGGAAATGAAGTGTCCAAACAACAACAAAAAATTAATTGGCAACTGTGGTGGGAGGAATAAAGTCTCCAAGGGCAAGGAGTGTCCAAAATAAACCAGGGGCCTCATTTATAACGTGTATGCTCAGATCTGATCTTAAAGTGTGCGTGCGCTTAAATCCACGCTTAAATTTGTTGCTAGGTGCTTTCGTAAGAAAAAGTTGACAGGATAGTCTGAAAAGTTGCTAAATTTAGCAACAAAATTGCTAAGTTGGCAACACTGCTTCCAAGCAACAGCTGAAAACTCATATCGTTCATCAACATTTAACTGAATCCTACAAAAAATGAAATATAATAAAACTTTTCTGAATCCCTTCATATCTGGCTTGTGTGAAGCGTTGCATTACGAGAACTTACAATGTTTATTTTGCTCGTTATGACGAATAGCTTGTATTCCTCAATTGTAAGTCGCTTTGAATAAAAGCATCTGCTAAATTAATAAAATGTAAATTAATCGTGAAGGAAGGAGGGGTCCAGGTAAAGGGTGCGGTTCTGTCACAGAACAATCATGATTAATAATTGGGAATGTAAATTTGAGTCCAATAATTGTGATTGTCATTGTGCAGTCCTAATATCGGCAGCCAATCTATAGAAATGTTGAAATATAGTTTATATGATGGTGCATGTAAATATATTGTAGCTGTGCAGCTCAGGACTGGTATTAACACATTATAGTGATAAAGAAACATGCATGAATGAGGAAATAAATGTGGTACTCGCTTTTTGACATCCACATTTTCAGCGAACACAATCAGACTGGCATGCCTATATACAGTATGTCTAGCATTTGTTGCTTTAATGTGTGTTTTCAGTAATGTACAGAGCCACAAATATGGAGACGGGGCAGGGGTGGAATGGATCAAAATTTCACAAACACACAAACACGCACGCACACACGCACACGTACTCACACGCACTCATGCAGATACTCTCACACACATGCACTCTCACATTCACAAACACACACACACTCAAACACACGCACACACTCTCACACACACACACACACACACACACACACACACACACACACACACACACACACACACACACACACACACACACACACACACTCACACACACACACTCACTCACAAACACTCACACACACTCACACACACACACACACACACACACACACACACACGCACTCACTCACGCACACACACAAACTCACTCAGACGCACTCACACACACAAACACACACACACACACACACTCACTCACACACACACACACACACAGTCACACGCACACACCACACAGTCTCTCACACACACACACACACACACACACACACAGTCTCACGTACACAGTGTCACACTCACACACACACGCACACACACACACACACACACACAGTCTCACACTCACACACACACACACGCACACAGTCTAACACTCACTCACACACGCATGCACGCACACTCTCACTCCACACGCACGCACACACTCTCACACACACACAGTCACACGCACACACACACACATGCCTGCGCATGTACACACACACACACACACACACTCCGTACACACACACACACGCACACACAGTCACACACACACACACACACACACACACACACACACACACACACGCACACAGTCTCACATACACAGTGTCACACTCACACACACGCACACACAGTCTCACACTCACACACACACACACACACACAGTCTCACACTCACTCACGCACGCGCACACACACTCTCACACACACGCACACAGTCACACACGCACACACACATGCATGCACACGTACACACACACACACACGCATGCACACACACACACACACTCACGCACACACACACACGCACACACAGTCACACACACACGCATGCACGCACGTACACACACACACACACACTCACGCACACACACACACACACAGGGGTATAGCTGCAGTTATGGGCGTAAACTACCTCTAACCCAGGCCTAACCCTGACACACAGCTTTCTCGACCAACCATGAAGACCCATTGCTCCAGCCTGCACTTATTGCTACTTGCAAATATGAGGTGCGTTATTTACAGGTTTAAGATCCATTCTTCCTCCTGAGTTGCTCCTCTACACTGAGTTTTGTGGTAGTCCACTCCGCTGCTATTGTTTCTATCTCAAAGCCAGTGACTTTAACTACTAACACTACACGGCTAACCTGATGCACTGCAGCTGTAAGTGACATAATGTATATCTGACACCATAATGTCCCCCCCCCTCCTCCTGAATCATTTACTGCAAATGAAAGCAATTCACAGCGAAAGCATTTTAGAGATGAAATTATCTGACTTGTGCTGCTAAATATTTAATACATGTATATAAATTACATAATGTAAATGTAATAAATAGTTAGCATAAAATAGCATAAAAAGCCAGGCAATTTAATCTCTAAAATGCTTTCGCTGTGAATTGCTTTCATTTGGAGCCTGCTATAATATATGTGTCACGCAGAGCGCTCCTACGGCTCCCTCTCCTGGTCATCGACGGGAACCATCACCCGAGTACTAGTTTGACTACATCTCCCAGCAGCCCCGTACCTGGTACTCATTATCTGCCACACCTGTCGCCTATTACCTGGGCTATTTAACCAGTCTTCTTGCACTGGCCCAGTGCGAAGTCTTGTTTTGCCCTGGCCAACATTTCGGCGTTTTCCTAGTGTGACTATCTGTGTACTACCTGGACTGTTGACTCTCTCCTGATCGTTTGCTGCCTGCCTCACTGACCCGCCTGCCTACTGGATATCCTCTCTGTCTGCCGCCTGCCTGACCCCTTGCTCTGTCTCTGTTTACGAATCTGCCTTGCCTCGTTGCCCTCGATATTACTGTTTGATATTTGCCTGTCTGACCACCTCTTTGTATTAATAAAGCTGCAGATGGATCACCACGTCACTGACCCGTCATTACAGAAGACTTCGCCACAACACGATCCAGCAGCTATCGGCCAGCTATCGTCTGAAGTATCATCACAGGCACAGCAACTGGCGATTCACCACCAACAACTACAGAGACTTACCTCTCTTACTGAGGAATTGGTGAAGACTTTGCAGAATTTGCAGATACCGGCATCACGCCTCCGGCTCCGCAAACCAGCGTCAACGCGGCGATCCTACCGCTCAATCCACCAGCGTGAATCCAAGATTAGCGTTTCCGGAGAAGTATGATGGTAATCCCACTCACTGCAGAGGCTTCCTTCTTCAATGCAATCTGTTCGTAAATCAGCAACCCGCTCTGTATTCCACTGAAGAGGGAAGGATTGCGTTCGTCTGCTCTCTGCTTACCGGAGTGCGCTGGAATGGATGACAGCGGTGTGGAGAGCGGCAGGGTTCCGTTCCGCACATTCGATGAGTTCCTACAACGCTTTCGAGAAGTGTTCGATCATCCCGGGATGGAAGGAGCCCGATGAACTACTCCTGACGATATCACAGGGAAGTAGATCAGCAGCAGAATATGCTCTCGCGTTTCGTACACTCGCCGCACAAACAACATGGACGGAGGATCCTTTACGGGTGCACTACAGAAAGGGGCTGAATCACGACCTTCAGACTGAACTCGCATGCCGCGATGAGGGAAGGTCCCTCGATAATTACATTGAACTCTCGATCCAGATTGACAATCTTCTCAGAGCTCGGCGATCCACTACCCGTACTGCGCTCAGAGCATCCCCTGACACTCAGGAGCCCATGCAAGTGGATAGTCACCACATCTCGCCAGAGGAAAGAAACCGTCGCATCACCCATCACCTCTGTCTGTACTGCGGGAGCCGGTCATTTAAGGAATGCTTGCCCCTCTCGTCCCAATAGTAATCCAGCTACCAGGGTGAGTGTAACCTTGTGTGCTCTTAATAACGATCACTGCATGACTGTTCGGTTACACTGGAGACCCCATCGGTGCCATACAGATACCAGCCATGATAGACTCTGGGGCAGCGGAAATTTCCTATCACTCAACTTTGCTCAAGAACACGACATTCCTCTTATTCGTTGTCTTTCTCCCCTGACAGTCGAGGCGGTCGATGGGCGCCCCCTGGGCACCGGCAAAATAACTCACCTGACGTCACGACTCAAGCTAACCACCGGCGCTCTTCATCAAGAATCCATACAGTTCTTCATCATACCTACTGTGCACGCCTCAGTTATCCTGGGGCTTCCTTGGCTCATGAACACAACCCAAGTATTTCCTGGCGAGATTGTCAAATTATCAACTGGGGTGCGGACTGTCTCACCCAATGTATATCCCAGGTTCAACCTCTAGGCGTCCAGACGGTTTCTGTGGCTGAAACTGACGAGGAAGCTCAGGCACTTCCCAGTGTCTATAGAGATCTCATAGTAGCCTTCAGTAAGACGAGAGCCTCGCAATTACCACCTCATAGATCCTCAGACTGTGCGATCGACCTACTCCCCGACGCAGTACCCCCTAGGGGCCGCATCTTTCCGTTGTCTCAACCTGAATCCATGAACCATTATATTCAGGAGGAACTAGCCAAAGGTTTCATTCGACCCTCTACCTCACCAGCTTCCGCGGGATTCTTCTTCGTCAAGAAGAAAGGGGGTGACCTTCGGCCATGTATTGATTATAGAGGATTAAATGAAATCACCGTAAAATTCCGATATCCTCTGCCACTAGTGCCGTCAGCTTTAGAGCAGCTAAGATCAGCCCAGTTCTTCACCAAGCTCGACTTACGCTGTGCATACAACCTCATCAGAATACGAGAGGGTGATGAATGGAAGACTGCATTCTCAACTACTTCAGGGCACTACGAATATCGGGTCATGCCGTTCGGTCTCGTCAACAGTCCATCCGTCTTTCAGTCCTTCATCAATGATGTCTTCAGGGATATGCTCGATCATTACGTCATAGTTTACATCGATGACATTCTCGTTTACTCAGAAACCCTCCAAGAACACGTCCAGCATGTCAGATCGGTACTCCAACGACTAATCAAATACCAGCTATACGCCAAGCTTGAGAAATGTGAGTTCCATACCACCTCGGTAGCCTTCCTAGGTTATGTAATCAGTCAGGAGGGGGTTGCTATGGACGAGAGCAAGGTTCATGCGGTACTAAACTGGCCTCTACCTTCTACCATTAAGGAGCTTCAACGCTTTCTGGGATTTGCGAACTTTTACGTCGCTTCATCAGAGGTTTCAGTTCCATTGCCTCCACTCACCAACATGACCAAGAAGGGTTCGCGTCGTCTCCAATGGACAGCGAAGCTCACAAGGCTTCGATCAACTAAAACGTCAATTTACCACAGCACCCATCCTTCATCATCCGGACCCCAATTACGCCTTTCGTGGTGGAGGTGGGCGCTTCCAATGTCGGAATAGGGGCCATACTATCCCAGCGACAAGGTGATCCCGCTAAGTTGTACCCTGTGCCTACTATTCACGGAAACTAACCTCCACAGAACGGAATTATGAGCGTGGGTGACCGTGAACTTCTAGCCATCAAGTCCGCTCTTGAGGAATGGCGTCATTGGTTGGAGGGCAAGTCATCCTTTCACGGTATGGACAGATCACCGCAACTTGGAGTACCTCAGGACTGCCCGTAGGCTTAACCCCAGACAAGCCAGATGGTCACTGTTCTTCTCTCGCTTCGTCTTCACAGTGACATATCGACCAGGTACCAAGAACATCAAGGCCGATGCGCTCTCTCGACAGTTTGAAATAGGTTCCGAACCCCTCAGCCCGAAAATGTGATCTCTCCTACCATCATCATATCCCCATCCAGTGGGATATCATCACTGAAATCGACCAAGCCAACAGTGAACACGTCATACCTCCCGAATGTCCCCAAGATAAACTATTCGTACCCGAAATACTTCGCAAACGTACCATCGATCAGGTCCACACGGCTCTCAGTTCCGGCCATCCAGGAATAAGCGCCACTATTCAGCTCCTGCAGAACAGATTCTGGTGGCCCACGCTAAGGAAAGACACCATTACCCAGGTTCATCAATGCCAAGTTTGTCAGACACAAAAACCCTCACGCCAATTACCTGCTGGTCTTCTCCAACCTCTACCCATACCACACCGCCCCTGGTCTCACATTGCCATTGATTTCATCACTGACTTACCCAATTCCAACGGCTACACCACCATTCTTACTGTCATTGACCGATTCTCCAAGGCCTGTCGCCTCATTCCTCTACCCAAGTTACCCACCGCTCTGGAGACGGCGGAGCACCTCTGTAATCAGGTCTTTCGTTTCTACGGACTACCCGAGGATATTGTCTCCGACCGAGGGCCCCAATTTACCTCACGGCTTTGGGCCGCATTCTTTAAGGCTCTGGAAGTGAACATCAGCCTCACCTCTGGGTATCATCCTCAATCCAACGGTCAAGCAGAGAGGCTCAATCAGGAGCTCGTTCGATTCCTTCGGTCGTACTGTAGTACCAACCAATTGGACTGGAGTCGTTACCTTCTGTGGGCAGAATACGCTCAGAACTCCCTCCGGAAACCGGCCACTGGCATCACTCCGTTTCAATGCGTCCTGGGCTACCAACCTCCACTATTCCCTTGGTCAGGAGAACCTTCCAACGTCCCAGCGGTGAACGACTGGATACAACGCAGCGAGGAGACATGGAACCAAGCACATCTTCACCTTCGACATGCAGTCAGGCGTAATCAAGTACAGGCCGACAGACACCGAAGACACAACCCCGAATACCACGTTGGACGGTGGGTATGGCTGTCTGCCCGTGACCTCCGACTACATCTGCCATGTCGCAAACTCAGTCCCAGGTACGTGGGTCCTTTCCAAATTACCGTCAAATAACCCCTGTATCTTTTGAATTAAACCTACCTAATCATTATCGATTTCTCCCACTTTTCATGTCTCGCTTCTGAAACCGCCGATGATCGGGAGGGACCCGAGGAGCCGCTCGAGGATGCAGACCCCTGCCCATCTCAAGGGAGGAAGAGGAGATATATCAGGTGCGAGAACTTCTCGATTCAGGCGCCGAGGGCGCACTCTCCAATACCTGGTCGATTGGGAGGGTTACGGCCCGGAGGAAAGGTCCTGGGTCGACACAGAGGATATTCTGGATCCCAGTTTGGTGGAGGAATTCCACAGAGACCACCGGAAAGACCGGCCCCAGACCACGTGGTAGACCCGGCGTCGACCACCTCCTCGCTTCGGAGCCGCTCGCAGGGGGCTCTGTCACGCAGAGCGCTCCTACGGCTCCCTCTCCTGGTCATCGACGGGAACCATCACCCGAGTACTAGTTTGACTACATCTCCCAGCAGCCCCGTACCTGGTACTCATTATCTGCCACACCTGTCGCCTATTACCTGGGCTATTTAACCAGTCTTCTTGCACTGGCCCAGTGCGAAGTCTTGTTTTGCCCTGGCCAACATTTCCGAGCGTTTTCCCTAGTGTGACTATCTGTGTACTACCTGGACTGTTGACTCTCTCCTGATCGTTTGCTGCCTGCCTCACTGACCCCGCCTGCCTACTGGATATCCTCTCTGTCTGCCGCCTGCCCTGACCCCTTGCTCTGTCTCTGTTTACGAATCTGCCTTGCCTACGTTGCCCTCGATACTACTGTTTGATATTTGCCTGTCTGACCACCTCTTTGTATTAATAAAGCTGCAGATGGATCACCACGTCACTGACCCGTCATTACAATATGGAACTATAAATTCATTAAATTCAGTCCTTTCTCCTGCATTAAGTAGAATTTTGTTCAAACTTTCATGTCAGCAGTTGCATTTTTTCTGTCTTGTACATGCATTTAACTTAATGCTATTTAATAATAATAATAATAATAATAATAATAATTTGTTACATTTATATAGCGCTTTTCTAGACACTCAAAGCGCTTTACATAGTAAGGGGGCTATCTCCTCATCCACCACCAATGTGCAGCATCCACTTGGATGATGCGACGGCAGCCATAGTGTGCCAGAACGCCCACCACACACCAGCTTATTGGTGGAGAGGAGACAGAATGATGAAGCCAATCAGTGTATGGGGATGATTAGGAGGCCATGATGGTCAGAGGCCAGTGGGCTAGTTATGGCCAGGATGCCGGGGTAACACCCCAACTCTTTTTCGAAGGACATCCTGGAATTTTTAATGACCACAGAGAGTCAGGACCTCGGTTTAACATCTCATCCGAAGGACGGTGCTTTTTCCAGTATAGTGTCCCCTTCACTATACTGGGGCATTAGGACCCACACAAACCACAGGGTGAGCACCCCCTGCTGGTCTCACTAACACCTCTTCCAGCAGCAATCTAGTTTTCCCAGGAGGTCTCCCATCCAGGTACTGACCAGGCTCAACCCTGCTTAGCTTCAGTGGGCAACCGGTCTTGGGCTGCAGGGTGATATAGCTGCCGGATTTCCATAACGATCTCTCATAAGATAATCTTATTATATAAATTTGTTTTGGATGTTTTCTGCCTATGTCACGCTTTCAGATGCACACCTTCCAGAGTTAATCATGATTAAAAAAAAAATAAACACTTGTCCGAATGAATAAATAAATAATAAATCATGCAAGCATTTCAGCATCTGTGACCCTGGAGCACAAAAGCAGTCATAAGCAGCACAGGTATATTTGTAGCAATAGCCAACAATACAGTGTATGGGTCAAAATTATACATTTTTCTTATATGCCAAAAATCATTAGGATATTAAGATCATGTTACATGAAGATATTTAGTACATATCATATATATATATATCAAAACTTAATTTTTGATTAGTAATATGCATTGCTAAGAACTTCATTTTAACAACTTTAAAGGCGATTTTCTCAATATTTAGATTTTTTTGCACCCTCAGATTCAAGATTTTTAAATAGTTGTATCTCAGCCAAATATTGTCATATCATAACAAACCATACATCAATGGAAATATTATTTACTCAGCTTTCAGATGATGTACAAATCTCAATTTCGAAAAATGTACCCTTAAGACTGGTTGTTCATTAATATGCTTGGTGTCTTCAGCAGAAGGGAGGTGCTGCACAAGATCGGTGTCATAGTGCATTCCTCGTGTGTTCAACTCAAACAAACTCTGTTAGTGGAAGAAGGAGACGTTTGCTGTGACGGGACTGCTCGACCGAAGACGGGCAGATAACAGTTAGATGATAACAATTTATACACCAGTCAAGCATGCGATGTGGTTTCAGAATGACTGTTTGATCTGGATGCATGAAAGTTTTTAGAAAGCCTGCGTTTGTAATGATATCAGAGCTGAATCTACTTTCTCTGAAAAACTGGAGTCTGAGCTGAACTAAGTGCATTACTTTCCTTGTTTGCTCATATGCTACAGTGAGCTCATGTTGTCTGGTTCACAAACGCTCTTCAGAATCTGTTATTTTGTTTCACAGAAGAAAGAAATGCACATGAGCTGCATTTTGGGTGGAGTATCCCTTAAAACCTTACCGCCAGGGAAAAGGTAATACCACAGTCTTTCAGAATAATTAAACATGTAAAACAGCTTAGTTAATTTAATAAATTGCATTACAAATAAATATAAGAGAAAAGAAATACGAATAGTCCATAACATTATATTACATTGTTTTTATCTTAACACTTTCTGTACTAAACTAACACAATAGACATCTATCTGATGATGACCGTGCCTTTGTGACTTTATGATGTTTTTTAGTAAGTTATTGCACATTGTTGATCAATGATTGCGTTTAGGTAATTTTATAATATATATATTTTTAATGTCATGTTAAAGATGAATGCATTTTAATTGCTTATAATATACATCCATTTGAAATATGCAGTTTTAACAAACAAACCAACAGACTTAATGTGATGCATATTTATCAGTTATATAAAAAAACTAACTGTGAAGGTAAATGTTTAAATGCACAATAATGAGGTTTATATTAATCATCAATTACTCCAAATTATTGTATGTAAAATATCAAATTCATTAACTAATTTAATATTGCTTGTTCCACATTTAGCCATATTTAAACCATGTTCATACTTTTTAACTGCATAAAGTTATTATGCATTTATTTATTTAGGTAGGCTTTATTTATTTTGTTCATTATTACAATTAACATATTTATGCTAATTCTATGGAATTTGAATACATTTATTTTAAAATGCATGAATGCAAATATTAAACTATGGCATTAATAATGATTGTGTTTGAATGAGATGAATGCAGACTCTATATAGCAATAACATGCAATAAAATCACTCTTTAACACTTTATGAGAGCCCTTTTCATCAGAGGGCTTTATAAAAGTGCTCATCTGTGCGGGAAAAGGCTTTGGAGAAGAGTATTATTTTTGTCTCTTTTTTTGGCCAAATGTGAGCATAAGTGCTGTGAACTAACTCATGTAATGTGTTTCCTTCATACTTGAGGCTGGAGTGCGCCCTCAAACTGTAAAGTCCCTTCTATAATATATATACATTATATATATTTATAACCTCTCATTGTCTTGAATATAGGGCAGATAGAACTGTTCTAACTGATGAAATGTGAACGGAATCAACACATGATTGCGACAGTATATGATGTATCTCTGATATTTAGGTAATATTAAAAATGTGCAGTGTCTTTGTACAGTTTAAAAATATATTTTAAATCAAGAAAATCAATACATTTACTTAAGTAAAACATTAAGTCTTGTTTTCTGAAAAAGCCAAATAAGCAAGAAAATAATATTGCTTTTCCCTTGAATTAAGATTACCCCCCCCCCAGAAATGTAATATCTTAAATAATTTTGCTTCTCAAGTACATTTGTATTGATTCAAGAATATTCAGATATTTGTACTTGAGAACAACAAAAATACTAAGTCAAATTGTGTGTGTTTGTTATTTGACCTAGTTTTCAGTTAGCTCAGTCATCTGCATGATGACCTTCTACTAGTCAGGGCTAGTATATATGATCTCACTGGCTACTAGGGGTGTGACGAGACACTTATCCCACGAGACACGAGACTGGGTTCACCAGAACAAGACGAGACGAGATTTTTAGACTTCTTTTTTTTTTTAAATCCTCAAGTAGAAATCAACTTGTACTTTATGAAATTAAACTAATATTTTAATGATTTATATGCAGTGATAACAACACGTAAATTAGAGCTGCATGATTCTGGATAAATTGAGAATCACATTGTTTTTAATAAATTGGAGATCACGATTCTGAAAAAAAAAGATTAGAAAACTAAACAAAATAAGATAATTTACTAGTGGTTCTGACAAAATGTTCATTTCTTAAGTCTTTAAAAAATATATATTCATTTGAACAAAATAAAAATTCAATGGAGTCACATCATAAAGACTTCTTTCACTATTATCTCCTGAATGAATGATTAAATGACAAATACTGTTTAAACGGGTTGTCGTTTACAATACAAGTGTAAAGATACTTTCGTTTTGATCGCTACTGCAGACAATAAATGTTTATACCCAAACTATACACTTTTATCCCAGTACATCTTAGGGAGGCACCGAAATGAAAAATCTTGGCTGAAGCCGAACAAAATGTAACACTGGGCCAAATACCGAACACGCTTTTTCACATTTTTTCACCCATGTAGGCCTATTTTGCAATTTTTTCACCATTGCATAAATTAAATAGCCAAAAAGTGCTTTTTACTGTTTTGTCCTACTTTTCAAATAAAGCAATCAATTACAAAACAACAATTTAATTGACTGAAGACTGAACATTTTTTATCCTTTTATCCTTTTATCAGACATACCAACAAAGCACAATTTTTGGCCATTTTTGAGACCCCTTCTTGAACCAGGCATGTATTTTTTCTGTACAAATAAATGCAGCCTTGCTGAGAAGAGACTTCTTTTAAAACAATAGAATTTATTACAGATCCCAATTTGAACACTGTGTGAATGTCATAATACATGTATTAATAGAGCTGTTGTAGGGTAATTATTATTATCATTATTATTGTCTTTTTTATTTATTTTACAGAACAACATTAAAATTACAATACTAACATTTATGAATGTTGATGGAGCTTTTATTTTGGCAGAAACCCGCAGCAAGTGAACGAAATGCGTGCACGCTCTTGCTCTCGCTCGTATCGCTGAGTGCCCATATCAAACCAATTCTTAATAGCGTAACAACTCCGAATGCATTAAATTACATCATATTCCCCTTTAGGCACAGCATATTGCAACAACGGGCATATTGCCACTACATAGATAGTACCTTACAATGCCAACTAAACAACTAAATGAGCCTAAGCAACGTGGATAGCCATAGCAAAACACATGTTGCCAATAACCTGTGAGCATTAAAAGAAACTTAGCTTGTGAAGACGTTCGAGAGAGTGAATCATAGCAGCTGTGATAAAAAAGTGGGTTTATAATAAATGCAGCATTGATAAAAGCTAGCGAATGAGAAATTAAAGCAGCAATGCAAACATATTCCACCAGAAAGAGAAACATTATAAATCCTTTTAGATCTAAACATTTTAAATGGTTCTATAGATTGACTTGTAGACAAGATAGATAGATAGATGTTTTAATATATACAACTTTTAAAATCACTAAATTGATTCCTTTGCATAGTCATATATTTTCTTTCTGCATTCAAAATTTTGCTGCAGCAGAAGTGTTTATTCCTTTCTTGTAAATGCATTTAAATGCATTACATTTTTAATAATGACATCTCTTAATCTTCGTCAGAAAAGTTAATCCAGCTGACGCTTCACTGATCTCTCCACGCTCCGTGTGATTGGCTGTTTGCTGCACGCGCTCCAGAGTTAAACACACACTCTGGTTAAAACTCTATGAGTTGACAGAGAACATTTATATCAAGCTTTGTGAACCTGATCCGAACCAGGTTGCTTTATTGTGTTTTGTCAACTCAAAACTTACTCTGCAACTCTTTGAGTTTTTTCATCTCGCTTCGTGCTACAGGCCACTGATCTTATACAACTGCACATTCCATACATGACCTTATGTTGCTGGTGGTCCTGAAGCACAGGGGAGATCGTGCTTTTGCAGTAGCTGACCCTAAATGCTGGAATTCATTACATTTGTCTGCGAGGATGGCCCCAACTCTGTGCTTTTAAAACTAGTCTGAAAACACATTTTTGTTTATTGGCATTTGAGAGCTCTCATTTTCCTTTTTGTCTGCTGTTTTGTTTTTCTAATCAGTATTGTACATTGTTGTATGACCCTTTATGTACAGCACTTTGGTCAAGTTTTGTTGTTTTTAAATGTGCTCTAGAAATAAACTCAACAGCTTCTTTAGTTTGCATTAACCAAAAACACCTTCTAGTGTTCACACTCAAAATACTCTGAGATTCACTACATTCCCTCCCCCTTTCATAATGACTTCACACCTAAACATATTACTATAACACAACATTATCAACATTACATTTTTTAACAACAATAATCAACCCTTAACTAAGCGGATATGCTTTTCATTTTTTTAATGTAGGCGTAGACTAAGGTCTTCAGTCTCAGTATGCTCCAGGGTGCATTATTGCCCTGTGGTTGGAGAAATTTACTTCTACATGCCTGGTATCTCCATTTGTTCCCTTCACATCACTGTATTTTGATAGTGAAGAGCCCTAGGGTTCTGTTCAGTACCGGCACTTAATACTTTTCTTAATACTTTCTTCAGTCAAATTTTCTTTAGAACCACAAAATTAGTAAGCTTTTAAAAAAATAAAAAGTTCACAACGTAGCCAAATAAACCTAATTTTCTTTTAATGTAATAGCTCATTTATATAAAACTATGATTTCGTTTTGTGCTCAAATTTATTACATTGAAATATAATTATGACATTGTATACATATAATAATGATTGCTTTAAATTATGTGCTGGTATTACCTTATGAGCTTATATTACATTATACGATACTACAGTGTGTTCATAAGTTAATAAATGTATCCTATAATAACTAGAGATGTACCGATTGCAATTTTTAAATTGTTATCGTTAATTTTAACAGCTGACTCATAAAGTTTTTGATATTCTTCATATTCTGTGTGATAAGTTCACAGCAGTGACAGAAATGAATCTTTCCAACAAGTTTAAAGTGATTTTGACCCTTTATGGCCATTTTTACCTTTATAAAGCCATTTTGTTCTAGATGTGTGCATTATTTTTTGTCAATTAGAATAATAAGACATTTGGGGCTGTTACCAAGCAAGGCGAATTGCCGATGAAAGGTGCTTTCACACCGAACACGAACGGATTGATCACCTTCTGCCAATTCACACCTGTACGCTAGGTGGCGCGGAACAGCAATGCATTTTTCCTCAGATACGTATCTCGTACATGGATTTAATATCTGCTCTATACGCATCTTTACATTAATAATACATTTAGGTTCTACGCCAGAAACAAACTGTATATAATGCTTACAAGAATATATCTTAAAATATAAATATAAGTACAATTAGCATCAAGCCACATTTGAAAAATTATGTAATTATTAATGTATTTTCTTTAAACCTTCATAGAGTGCTTGTAATAACTCTGGATTGTGATCCATAGTTGATTTTTGATTCTATAACAGGCAGACATGCAGTCTTTGTATTTTATTAACACCACACAGCTTATTGTCATAAATATCCATTATTGCTATAAAAATATCATGAGCTGCATACAAAACACATACAGAAAATATAACCATATCACCACATATGCCTATTTGCTTTGATATTTCATATGGAACATTTTTGTAAAAAAGTTTCACTCAATTTTTTTACATCCAGAAGATGTAATAATAAATAATAATTCATTTTATTTGTGGGCGCCTTTCAAGACACTCAAGGACACCTTACAATAATAAAATACATAATTAAACAGAAGGAAAATACAACAACACGATAAACAATACTACAAAAATTCAATACCCAATTAACATAACTAAAATCACTCAGGATAGGCTAAACTAAAATCACTCAGGATAGGCTAATCTAAAAAATGAGTTTTAAGATGTGATTTAAAAATTGAAAGACTGAAATGTAGAGAATAAACGTACTCTGATCCATAACACTCGCACACATGGAAGAAAATAGACAGTGGTCTCCAGATCACATAATTCAGTGGATAATTAATATAAATTATATTAAGAACATCAGATACCAAAGATAACAAGAACCCAGCATCCTCTTCTCTCTCAGAATACTCTTCTTCTGTGCTATAGTAGTTTACACTGGTCTTGAAACAGCACCACCACTCTTGCCTTTTTGTGCAACAGCAGCTGCTCAGGTCACGTGATCTAAGCTCAAATCTGATTGGACGGCCCGATTCATGGCATAGTGACAGGGGGAAAAATCGACACATGGGATGTATTCTTGTATTTTCGCACTGCGAATGATCGCACCTGGTGTTAATAGCTCCATAGGGATCTATTGTATCGATTCAAAAGTGTTATTGCGCTGAACATTCACGAATATTCAAATTTTCACGTTCAGTGTGAAAATCCCTTTACATTACAGTGCATTACACACTGTTTAAATGATTCGGTTCAATCGCAAAGACTCACTTGTTAACAGTGATTTGTTGGCGCCTTCTGGCAGTTTCAATATCACATTGATACACTCTTTGTGTGATTTAAATATTTAAAATGATATAAATATATACATATTCTTCCCCCATATATTGAATTTTGGGAACATTCTAGCATGCATTGTATTAGACTGAATCATGCAGTGAAAGAACACAATATTAAATGAGCTCAGTCAGTTAGTGTTTACGCATTTATAACTCATCTTATTATCAATAAAGCTGTCCATACACTGTATGATGAATGAATCTCTTATGTACATCTGCACTTTGTTGCTTGTGGTCAGGTAATTTGTGAGTTTCAGTCTAAATCAATTGGAACACCTCTGATTGGCCACTGCATTCCTAAGCTCAACAGAATCGTGTGTGATTGGTTTGAATGAGCAACACTGTAAAAATGCGTAAAATTAAAATATGATGTACCATATTTTATGAATAGCAGGTCTAAATTTAATACAGCAATTTAATCTTTTAATTAAATTATCATTTTCACTAGCTGCATGTTTCAGGTATTATAGTTGTATTTAAAATCCAGGGGACCAGGTAGAGTATGCATACACTAGAATAAAAAAAAAAAACATCCTACCTAACTTAAATCTGAGAGCTCTTTGATTCTCTTTTGACAGCAAGGATCCTTACACGATTAAGGCACAGAAACATTGTAAGGACATCGGTAAAACAGTCCATGGGACATCAGTGGTTCAACCGTAATTTTACGAAGCTATATGAAGCTATACTACGAGAATACTTTGTGTGCATAAAGAAAACAAAAATAATGACTTTATTTTAAAATTATTCTCCTCTGCGTAACCATATGGCACCATTTTGGAGATTATCACGTATGCGCATGATTTTCCTGCAGTAAACAATGCATTGTTTACATTTAGAGGAGAGCACGATCATACATTGTATGGTGCCATAGGGTTACGTGGAGGAGAGGAATTGTTGAACTCCAAGGTTGTAGCTAAACTCTGCAGGATATTAGATCTCGAGGGCCAGAGCTGAAAACAACTGTCCAAGAGGCTGGGGCATCAATAGGTTATGGTAGGGTTTGCTATTTGGTCAGAAAAATCCAAAGTAATATCATTTTAATGCAGACTGTTGAAAAGCAAGTAAATTAAAGTAATCTGGTTATTATATTCATGTAATGTAAGTTCAGTGGTGCTGCAAATGTGCATACAACATGATTTTGTTGCACTGAGTAGTGAAGACCATATTAAGCAGGACCATATTACTCTAGTGCTATCCTCTTTGCACTGGCTGCCTGTAAAATACCGTGTTGATTTAAAAAATATTTTAATCTTTAAATGACTTGGTCCCTCCTTACCTTTCGGATTTACTGACTGAACATCGTCCAGTTATGTGTCTGGTCATTTAATCAGAGATTGCTACGTATTCTGAAATCAAAGCTGAAAAGTAGGGGTGACCGTACTTTCTCTGTAGCTTTCTCCCAGATTGTGGAGTGCACTGCCCTTCAGTATTAGATTTTCTCCATCTATATCTGCTTTTAAATCTAAGTTAAAAACTTATATTTTTGAGCTGGCATATGGTCATTATGAAATGTATTGCACTGTGTTTTTGTTTTAATGAGTTTATTAATTATATATTGATATTTTTACTGTCTTCTGTATTGGTATAAAGCACACTGGTCAACTGCTGTTGTATTTAGATGTGCTATAGAACTATAATTGACATTGATATTGTAGCCAGTCACAACCATTTCTGTTGAAAATAATGTCTATTCAGAGGTGAAGTTACTGGTTGTGAGAATCTGCTCGGTATCTTTCAAAACACTGAATGAGTTTCTTTAGCACAAGTTTACTAAGCTGTACACACAAATCTTCTCATTATAACAAAGTGGAGACTCAATGTAAATAAAATATTAATTGTGGAGTTTAGTCTGATTCATTGATTAATATGGGAGTTTTTTCACCCTGTGAGTTTGCACAGAACTGACTGGCAGCTTCAGAGATTATAAAGGAGGAGCTCTTGTTTGTGTAATTTCAAAGTTTGAAGAACAGTTTTTGTTTTTCATGAAACTTTGATCTTTCCTACAAATATGTACGTTACACTTCAGTACAAAAATAGAAATAGACAAAATTACAAAAATTGACTTTTAATGTTATAAAATTGATTTGATCATCTCTAAAAATAAATTCCAAAGGAAAACGTTTGAAGAAAATAGGAAGTGTAAATGGCTAATGAGTAAATAAATGCTCCTCTGCAGCCATCTACTGATTATAAGTGGTAAATTCATGTCTTTTTATCTACATAATATTTTAGTTTTACAAATGGGGACAATCTTTGAAGGTTGAACAAAAATGTTTTTGGTCATTACATAAAAAAATTACATTTAAATTGAATAATATTCAGACGTTTGAGCTTTGAAGTGCTGGAAAATAAGTTTTGTGAAGTACTGTAAATTATTAAAGAAGTGTGTTATGATCAAAGCTATATGGGATTCATCTTTGGACACACCACACACTTTTGGTGAAATGACACCACTGCAAAGAAGTCTGTGCTGCATCTTTTTCTGAAGGAAAAGTATAGGAAAGCTTTGGGACATACTATCACTTCATACAAGTCATCTTTAACGGACCGCTCTGCCGCATAGTTAGGCGCATCCTGTCACTAAAACTGGCCTGCCAATAATCCTGTCACTGTTAACACTCTATATTTAATTTAATTTGTCTTCCTACTGTATTGGACGTTTTTTTTTAAACGTACGAAGGAAAAATTCAGTTTATAAAAATACCAGTAGATCATTACCAAAAAATATCCTGAGTTTTGTGGTGTGTACAGCTCTGCGGTTTTGACATGCTGCACAATTAACCTGTAGAAACATTAAAATGGTGCTGTCATTGTCATTAGATCTGCAGTTTGAGGACCCCTGCTGTACGGTCTTTCTTACACTCACAGAGGGTAATGATTGATACAAATCAGTTTGAGGAGTATGGTCTCACTAAAAGGCTGAAACAGCTCTTGGTGATAAAACATTAGATGCTATGAGATACTATATTTTGAGATGATGTAGCAGGTGGTTAAATTATCTATATTTATCTTTATAGATATCTTTATATCTATATTTATCAAAACACTTGTGCTGTAGCTTAGAAACATCAATTACTCATACTGTAAAGTCAGAGGAACATATGTTATTACATTTTAAATGAATTATTCCTCAAACTGAAGAGCCTTATGACACTGAAACCGCTCCATATATGTTAAGTGTTATACAATATGAACAAATGTGATTTGACTTGCTGTGTAATCATGTAAGCGACACTGTGTAGGTTAGGCACAAACATAATGTTTTATAAAAGATATGTATGACGTTAATTTAGTGGCTGGATATCATCTACTGCTGTAAAAGTTCTTAACACCTTTTTATACAACTATTACTATATTTTTTTTGTCTGGTTAATTTATATAGCAGTATTTTTTTTCTTTGGAAATACAGTACAGATTTGTAATAGTAAAAGAGTGTTAATATGTTATAGGAATTTAATATTTATATTTCTTTCTTTCATATTTCAGACACCAATGCAAGAATGGGTCTATCTAACATAACATCTTCAACGGTTAATGATTCACAAGTGTGCGCCTCAATCGATGACTTCCGTAACCAAGTCTATTCAACGGTATATTCTATCATCACCGTCTTAGGGCTGATGGGCAATGGCTTCGCATTGTACGTGCTCCTTCGTACCTACCGTCAGAAATCATCCTTCCACATCTACATGCTCAACTTGGCCGTGTCAGACCTGCTGTGTGTCAGCACTCTGCCACTACGGGTGCTTTACTACGTCAACAAAGGCCAGTGGAACCTGGGGGACTTTCTCTGCCGTTTAAGTTCCTACGCGCTGTATGTCAATCTCTACTGCAGTGTCTTCTTCATGATGGCCATGAGTTTTACCCGCTTTCTGGCAATTGTGTTCCCGGTGCAGAACCTGAGGCTAGCCACTGAGAAGAAGGCATGGATAGTTTGCGTGTGCATTTGGGTCTTCATTTGCACCACCAGTTCACCCTTCCTCCTCTCTGGTCAGCATACTGATCCAAAGTCTAACAAAACCAAATGTTTTGAACCACCAGAAACATCCAAAAGCCTGGACAAACTGATCATGCTGAATTACTTTTCCCTGGTGGTGGGTTTTATTATTCCCTTCCTGGTCATCTTGCTGTGCTACGCTGGCATCTTGCGCACTCTGCTTAGAAACACTAGCGGAGCGAATAAGCAGCGTTACACACGTAACAAGGCCATTCGGATGATTATTGTGGTAATGCTGGCTTTCTTGGTTAGTTTTATGCCCTATCATATACAACGCACACTGCATCTCCACTTTAAAAACCGCAAAAAAGCTAACTGTGAGGAGATTATTTATATGCAGAAGTCTGTGGTCATCACCCTCTGCCTGGCTGCTGCTAACTCATGCTTTGACCCGATGCTCTACTTCTTCTCTGGAGAGAATTTTCGGCATCGACTGTCCACCTTCCGAAGGGCTTCTGGAAACTTAATTGGAACTCAAAGAGGACGCCATGCTGTCCAAAACTCCCCGCCTGTGGAGGAAAGTGAATTGCAAAGCTGTAACGGATCAAACAATCTTGGGTAGCGAGCATTTAAGTGCTGATTTTCTGTGAATGCAGAAGCAGATTTCTTGAGACTAAATAAAGGTCATTATTCAAAGTAGTTTTAAGAAAGAGAAGAGGTTCTTGTGTAGCCTACTACCTTTGAGTATTAAGACTGTAAAATGGCACTATAGATCTTGTGCATGATTAATAACAATAAAATATAAATTAAAAAAATATATATACATTTTAAAAAATACGGGAATAGATTTGTCATTAAAAACATAAACTTGGGATATCATTTTTCAAAACACATTTCGTACTCATAGCTGAAAACCCTAGTACACTGTTCTTGGATTAAGTATTTATTTTTTGTTAATTAATGATTTAAGAGGACACGCTCCAAAACAAACAAACAAAACATAATATAAACAGACTGCATTCTGCTTCCTATGTGTATTGATTGTGACATATATTCTTATAGCAGCATTTCACTATGCATTAATGTAAGTGCATAATATAACTTATTGTAATGTATATACTGTATCTTGAAAACCTCTTCTTTGTACATAGGACTGAAATCCTCTTCAAACTACTCTGTAAATATCACTGTGACTGCCTTTTTATGCCTTTATCTAAATGCACCAGATCATTACAAAACAATGTTAAAATGGGTTATAATCAATTCTATATGTGTAACTTATACTTTTTTTAATCACTCACTGTTCATTCCATAGTTGTGAGTAATTATTGAATTGTTTATAACAGAGATCGTCAACCCTGCCCACTGGTTTGCAAAGTTGATCGACTGTGATTTTCAGTAAGCTGGCATTTGTGTTTAATTAGCTTTGGAGCTAAACCGTACAGGACTTTCCAACTCAAGAAAAGGGTTAAAATCATCTGGTTTATTGGAAGTACCTGTGTATGATGTTTGATATGTTTGATTGTTAATTTCCTAAATGTCTAACTTCTCTGAGTAAAACGTGTCATTCTCATTACAGATTTCATGTTTCAACTCTACAATAAAAGAGCGGAAAAATAATAGCCATGTGTGTTACACTTTATTTTAAGGTGTCCTTGTTACAGTGTAATTACACATTTAAGTACTTAGTAATATTAATTAAATGCATGCACTTACTATATGGTTAGGGTTTGTCTTAGGGTTACTTACATTGTACATCTGTTACGTATTTGTCTAAAACAAAGCCAATCGGATTGAAGGTTGGATTGCCTTACTCTAGCCCAGGGTTCCTCAAATCTTTCACTGGAGGGCCAATCTGCTGCAGAGTTTAGCTCCAACCCTGATCAAATTCACCTACATGTGATTTTACAATGATCTTGAAGACGTTGATGAGCATACTCAGGTGTGTTTGATTAGGGTTAGAGCTAAACTCTGCAGGAGTGGGCCAGATTTGAGGATGCCTGCTCTAACCCAAGCGACGTCATGATCATGAAGCAAATTCAATAATGTTGGAGAGAACCAGGGGTTTCTCGACCCTTTACACCAGGGGTGCCGAACACTGCTTATTAAAACGGTTCAGCATCTCTCCTTTATTTTAGATTTTTTATTGTCCATTATGTACAACGGAAGTCCTACAGGCTTTTTTTTGCACCTGAAATAGTCAATATGTTTCCAGAATGTCTTAGGTTTGTTAATTAATTGTTTCATTTAAAAAGTAATTAGCTTGGGCTTTCCTTGTTGTCATCATTGTACATCTGTTACGTATTTGTCTAAAACAAAGCCAATCGGATTGAAGGTTGGATTGCCTTACTCTAGCCCAGGGTTCCTCAAATCTTTCACTGGAGGGCCAATCTGCTGCAGAGTTTAGCTCCAACCCTGATCAAATTCACCTACATGTGATTTTACAATGATCTTGAAGACGTTGATGATCATACTCAGGTGTGTTTGATTAGGGTTAGAGCTAAACTCTGCAGGAGTGGGCCAGATTTGAGGATGCCTGCTCTAGCCCAAGCGACGTCATGATCATGAAGCAAATTCAATAATGTTGGAGAGAACCAGGGTTTTCTCGACCCTTTACACCAGGGGTGCCGAACACTGCTAAACTTTGCAGTTCAGCCGATCGACCAGGAGCAGGGTTGGGCACTCTTGCTTTACACAATATTTTTGGCGTATGTTTATTAATGATAGTGATAATAAGACTTTCATAGAAATAATTCCAGGCACACTTAGTGTAGCTGATTGAAGTCTATAACAACCCACAACAGTAAGTGCTAAAGCTAAAGCTTTAGGAAGTCAGGCCATGTTCCAAACAAATCCAGCCTGGAACCTCCAGGCCACGGCCCACTTGACCACTCTCTTCCCGAATCCAGAATAGAGAGATACTCTTACCACACTGTATTTCACCTCCTCAAAGCAGCAATTTAGAGCAGACCAGGGTACGTGTAGGAAATAAAAACACAGGTCACCGATCCAGTGTAGCGAACTACAAGTGACGAGCCCAAAGATTCAATCTCGATCAAATAGGGTCAAGTCCAATGAGGATCATGTGCAGCTCTTCTACGTCTCCCAATCATACATAAAGACAATCACACCAACAAAAAAAAATCACTAATCAAACAAACGGGACAGACAACATACTACTGCTCCATCTTGCGTGACATTTGGGTGACAAACATTGCTAAAACAGAGGTTATTTTTGGCCGTATAATTTCACGGAGACCACTGAATGCACCATAAATAGTATAATGGTGCTTTTTTGTATTTTAAAACACAGTTGTGATGTTTGTAAATAACACTATTACATTTTAAAGTAAAATTATCCGGCCTGGGCAGGCCGAAGCAACGTGGTCTGCTTCCCCACAAAAACGACAATGCTGCCCTTCACAGTCTGCCTTAACATGTCCTTCTCCACATCTCCTGCAATACATGGGCTGCTTAGGGTAATAAAGAAAATCCCTGTTAGGCCCAATGTAAAAGGACCCAGGTACGTGCACTGGGCTTCCAGGGACTGATGAATCCACTCAGAGCTTCACAAAAAAATTCCTTTTCCCAGTTCAGATCCCAAACCGATCCCTCACCTGCTCATCTCTCATCCCTCACCTGCTTGATTGACTGGAGGCCTATTGCTTTGATACCCATCTTCAGCAAGTGTTTTGAGAAACTCATCAGAGATCACATCTGCTCTGTGCTGCCTGCTTCACTGGACCCACTACAATTTGCATAACGCAGCAACCGTTCCACAGACGGTGCTATTGCCTTCACACTGCTCTCTCCCACCTGGAAAACAAGGACACATATGTGAGAATGCTGTTCGTGGATTATAGTTCAGCATTTAACACCATAGTGCCTGCCACACTGGTTGGGAAGCTTCAGACTCTGGGACTGAACAGATCTCTGTGCAGCTGGATCCTGTACTTCCTGACCGGCAGAAGTCAGGTGGTCAGAATGGGCAACAACACCTCATCACCCCTGATCCTCAACACTGGTGCTACAAAGGGCAGCGTCCTCAGCCCACTCCTGTACTCCCTGTACACACATGACTGTACAGCCACACACAGCTCCAACGATGACACAACGGTGGTAGGCCTGATCACCGACAACGATGAGACGGCCTACAGAGAGGAGGTGAGTACCCTGACTAAATTGTGTTAGGAGAACCACCTCTCCCTCAACATCGACAAGACCAACATGGTCTCACATGGTCTGCTCACACAGATGCAGTGCTGAAGAAGGCACACCAGTGCCTCTTCTTTCTGAGACGGCTGAGGAAGTTTGGAACGAGCCCCAGTATCCTCAGATCATTCTACACCTGCACTGTGGAGAGCATCCTGACCGGCTGCATCATTGCCTGGTTTGGAAACAGCACCGCTGGCAACCGCAAAGCTCTGCAAAGGGTTGTGCGAACTGCCGGCCACATTGTTGGAGGTGAGTTTCCCTCCCTCCAGGACATCTACACCAGGCGGTGTATAAGGAAAGCCTGGAGGATCATCAAGGACTCCAGCCACCCATCCCACAGTTTGCTCTCTCTGCTGCCCTCAGGAAGACGTCTCCGCAGCATCCGATTCCGCAATAGCCGACTGAGGGATAGCTTTTCCCCTCAGGCTATCAGGCTAATGAACAGCAAAAACTAATACACCCTACAGCACACTCCCACTGTACAATATGCCATGCACTGCACTTTAATACAGTTCAACTGGACTACACGCACACACTACACAAACACAACAATCTATCTGCTACCACTGGATACCATGCAACGCACATCCATGACATTGCATATCCAGCCTATGTAAAATCTGCTGCACCTTCGCATATTGTGTGTATATGTGTACATAATGTAGAATGTGTACATACTTTTTATAATGTGTATTGATAACTGTAAGTATGTCTAATAGTACACTGTGTGTACTGAGTATATGTATGTGTATTCTGCACATTGTCTTCTGTATAAGTCTGTAAGTATATACTGTCTATATGTAAATTGTACATATGTAATTCTGTACTCACAAAGGTACATGTGCTGTGGTGATGTGACAATAAAAGTGATTTGACTTGATTTGATTTGAACATGCATGGAACGAGCACCCAATTGTTAAGTTCCCGATTTATAATTAATCTAGGGGAATTGAGGAATCCGTAACAAAATGAAAGGAAAGTCCACATGGAGCCTCTCATCCCAGTCCCAGTCCCTAAAGAACACTGCGAAATTAGATAATTTCACCCAAATCGGCACACCTATGTAGGGGCTCAGTCTCTGATAAGGTGAAAAAGGGCGTGGTGACTGGCTACTTGGTGGTACTATAAAAAAGAATACTGATATGGAAAGGACGGCAGATCCACGGTCACCGGAGCTGATCAGCCGTGCCTTGGCAAGTTTCTGAAGTGGCTCTCTGCACTGCATCACTAAAGATAGGCACTTAGTGTCACAATGAAGACGGGAGGATTCAGTTGCGGAAAAGAGAGTTTATTACAAGAAGTAATACACAGCGAGAAACTAAACGGAGCTTTCCGTGGGGCAGGCGGAGCTTCCGTGAGCAGGCGGAGCTCTCCGTGAGCAGAAGCGGAGCTTTCCGTGAGGCAGAGAGCTTTCCGTGGGGCTGAGGCGGGTAGGAAGCAATGGGCAGCCAAGGTCCGGCGATCGAGTCCAGGAAGCAGCAGGGCTCAGGAATCGCGGAACCAGAACGGACCGTGGAACGCCGACTGCAAACACTGCAAGGATCTGACAAAGGAGAGCGTGACAGGAACAGATATAGCCCAACGGTGATGACTCTCAGCTGGAGCGAATCAGCCTCAATCACACACACCCACAGACACCTGCTCACACATACGCACACACACACAGACAAGACACGGTGAGGATGGGACCGGGAACCCATGAACCGTGACACTTAGTCTATTTTTAACGAATAACTAGGGCTGTAGTACTCAAGTCCGGTCTCAGACATTTTTCTATCGTCTCGGACTTGTCTTGGACTCGTTGGTATTTGGACTCGGACTTGTCTCGGACTTGGTCATTGGACTCGCCAAATTTGCTAGTTGGTCTAGACCGAGTCCAGCAATATATGCTTTTTTTCTCTTTCAAAACAAAACCATTAATCTGGCTCGCTTGTTCCGCAAACGGGTAATGTAATTGCCATTGGTTTAACTCCATCTAGAACGGGCATTGTCATTGGTCGCCTGTTAAATGCACAGCTGCGTCATCTGCCTGGCTCCGAGGCATAAATCATTTTTATTTTGGCCACAGACACGCTGTCGGCAAGTTGCATAATACAGTTTGGTTTTAAAAGCTTGTTGGAGTTTTCCCTCTCACTTTCCTTTGCTTTTAAATACCTTATTAATGCTCGTGCGCATTTTGCTTTCACTTTCATTTCAGGTCAATTGCTTATCTATAACTTACAACGACCCATTTTCTGCAATAAACATGGGACTTTAATTAACAAAACGAATAAAAATCCACCATTACCATGCTATAAGCCTAATATAAAATTACAAACTTGCAAAATGTTTAAATGTAAAAAAAACAACTGAAAATCATCCAAATAACGTGGCACCCAATGAATAAGAAAAAGAACAAATAAGAGCAAAACGAATAAAGCCTGGAGGCACGGAATACACCTGGATGTAAAATAAAATGAATTACACAAAAATGCAAATAAAGTAAAAAATAAGCAAACACTGGCATTGGCTGGGCGATTTATCAGATTTTATCGATTAATTCGAATGTAATGTTTTGCCACAATTAGATTTTTTATAAATTGAGGAATCGCGATTTTGAATCGAAATATTACCAAACTCTAGAATTAGACACTTTGATAATAACAGTAAAGAGAAAAGAACAATCCAACCGCATGTCGGCGCACATGATTAACCGCTCACGTGTGATGCTCTCTAGGTGCCATTCACACAGAATGTGCTTTTGTGTTGACGCGGGCAGTGGAATAGAAAAAATACAAGAAGATGTCAAGTCAAGTAAGTCACCTTTATTTATATAGCGCTTTTAACAATACAAATTGTAACAAAGCACTGCACAATATCAAAATAGGCAAATTGTGTCAATAATGTAAAATGACAGGATTTAACACTCAATTATCAGCTGAATGCATTTCATTATTGAATTTAGTAATGGCATTGTCCAGCTTAGTTCAGTTTAAATAATATCTGTGAAATCAAGTCGATGATTGTGCTGGAAATGAAGTGTCCCCAACTAAGCAAGCCAGAGGCGACTGTGGCAAGGAACGAAAACTTCATCGGTGACAGAATGGAGAAAAAACCTTGGGAGAAACCAGGCTCAGTCGGGGGGCCAGTTCCCCTCCGGCCAGACGAACCAGTAGTTTGTTCCAACTGCAGCAAAGTCAGAGTGTAAGTGGTCCACTGGTTCCAGGGGTCTTTTCCCGATGGATGTCTAGGTGACGAGGTCCTCACTGGAGATCTGTCTCTGGGGCTCATCTATGTGTCCTAGACTCCGCTGACGGTCAGGGCTGTAGAGGTTGTCTCCAGGTGCTGATCCTCCATTTATGGCTGACTTTGGTTAAGTCAGTATAATCGCTGATGGTTGGCTTCCTCTGAGGTCCTCCGAGGGGTTGTCATCATCTCTTCTCAGGTGTTCGGTCATCTCAGATCGTTTAAGGGTTGGATCCAGACTGAAGCTTGTGTAATTCCTAGCTACCCAGAAACATAGAAACAGTAAGACAATTAGCGTAGCAGTTGTTCCATCCAGGAATAACCCTGGATGAAATTATCAGTATAACCCAAGCTAAAGCATAATAATGTGCATTTGTTCAGATAGACTGGCAGTACAAGATTGTAAGATGCATTATATAAATGCTTGGCTAAAGAGATGTGTCTTTAATCTAGATTTAAACAGAGAGAGTGTTTCTGAACCCCGACCATTATCAGGAAGGCTATTCCAGAGTTTAGGAGCCAGATATGAAAAAGTTCTACCTCCTTTAGTGGACTTTGCTATCCTAGGTACTACCAAGAGTCCAGAGTTTTGCGACCTTAGGGAGCGGGTTGGATTGTAGCGTGATAGAAGGTTAGTTAGGTACGCAGGAGCTAAATCATTTAGGGCCTTATAGGCAAGTAATAATATTTTGTAACTGATACGAAACTTAATAGGTAGCCAGTGCAGAGACTGTAAAATTGGAGTAATATGGCCATATTTTCTTGACCTGGTAAGGACTCTAGCCGCAGCATTTTGTACTATCTGTAGCTTGTTTAATGAAGCTGCAGGACAACCACCTAGCAGTGCATTGCAATAGTCCAGTCTAGAGGTCATGAATGCATGAACTAACTTTTCTGCATCAGAAACACTTAACATGTTCCGTAGCTTGGAAATGTTTCTAAGATGGAAGAATGCTGTTTTTGTAACATTGGAAATATGATTTTCAAAAGATAGGTTGCTGTCTAATATAACACCCAGATTTTTTACTGTAGAGGAAGTAACAGTACATCCGTCTAGTTGCAAATTGTAATCCAAGAGATTCTGTGTACTGTTTTTAGGTCCAATAAGTAATATCTCGGTCTTATCTGAATTTAATTGGAGAAAATTACTGGTCATCCAATCTTTTATATTTTTAACACACTCTGTTGGCTTAGATAGTTTAGAAGTTTCATCTGGTTTTGTTGAGATATATAGTTGAGTGTCATCAGCATAACAATGGAAACTAATCCCGTATTTTCTAATAATATTACCAAGGGGCAACATATATAATTAAAATAATAGAGGACCTAGGAAATATCCTTGTGGTACTCCATACTTTACTGGTGATAATTGAGATGACTCCCCATTTAAATAAACAAAGTGGTAGCGATCGGACAGGTAGGATCTAAACCATCTTAGAGCATGCCCTTGAATACCTGTATAGTTTTGTAATCGATCTATGAGTATGGCATGATCTATAGTGTCGAACGCAGCACTAAGATCAAGTAAAACTAGCAATGAGATGCAGCCTTGGTCTGACGCAAGCAGCAAGTCATTTGTAATTTTAACAAGTGCAGTTTCTGTGCTATGGCGGGGCCTGAAACCTGACTGAAATTCTTCATAGATATAATTTTTTTGCAAAAAGGAGCGCAATTGAGCAGACACTACATTTTCTAATATTTTCGACATAAACGGAAGATTTGAAATGGGCCTGTAATTTGCCAGTTCACAAGGATCTAATTTTGGTTTCTTAATAAGAGGCTTAATAACTGCCAGCTTAAATGGTTTTGGGACGTGACCTAAAGATAACGAGGAGTTAATAATATTGAGAAGCGGTTCTTCTGCTACAGGTAACAACTCTTTCAATAATTTAGTGGGTACAGGATCTAATAAACATGTTGTTGGTTTAGATGCAGTGATAAGTTTATTTAGCTCATCCTGTCCTATAGTTGTAAAGCACTGCAGTTTTTCTTTGGGTGCGATGAATGAAGCTGAAGTACTAGACGCTGTAGGATCTACATTTGTTATTGTATTTCTGATATTATCTATTTTATCAGTAAAGAAATTCATAAAGTCATTATTATTAAACTGTGAGGGAATATTTAGATCGGGTGACATCTGTTTATTTGTTAATCTAGCCACTGTGCTAAATAAAAACCTTGGATTGTTTTGGTGATTATCTATGAGTTTGCGGATATACTCGGTTCTTGCAGTTTTTAGAGCTTGTCTATAGCTGGACATACTGTTTTTCCACGCAATTCTAAAGACTTCCAAGTTAGTTTTTCTCCATTTGCACTCAAGAATACGAGTTTCTTTCTTGAGAGAATGGGTATAACTGTTGTACCATGGCGCAGCACGTTTTTCTCTGACCTTTTTTTATTTCATGGGGGCAACAGTTTCTAAGGTATTAGAGAAGATAGTTACCATGTTGCTAGTAATTGTGTCTAGTTCATCTGTATTTATGGGTACACAGAGCAGTTGAGATAAATCAGGCAGGTTATTGGTGAATCTGTCTTTAGTGGCTGGAACAATAATTCTGCCAGGACGATAACGCGGAGCCATATAGTTAATATCAGTAATATGCAGCATGCACGATACAAGGAAATGGTCAGTAACATCATCACTTTGAGGTATGATATCTATATCAGTTAGATCAATTCCATGCGATATTATTAAATCTAGCGTATGATTAAAAGCGATGTGTCGGCCGGTGACATTTTGCTTGACACCAAAAGAGTTTATTAGGTCAGTAAGCAAAGTCCTAATGCATCATTTGTATTATCAACGTGAATGTTAAAATCTCCAACAATTAGTGCTTTATCAACATTAACCAATAGGTCTGAGAGGAAATCTGCAAATTCTTTTAGAAAATCTGTATATGGCCCTGGCGGTCTATACACAGTAGCCAGAGCAAGAGATAGGACAGATTTATTTTGCTTATCTGACAGTTTAACATTGAGCATAAGTATTTCGAATGAGTCAAACCTGTATCCTGTTTTCTGAGTAACATTGAGAATATCACTATATATTGTTGCGACACCGCCGCCACGACCAGTCTCACGAGGCTCATGCTTATAACAGTAGCTTGGTGGAGTAGATTAATTTAGACCAAAATAATCATTTGTTTTAAGCCAGGTTTCAGTCAGACAGAGTACATCAAAACTATTATCTGTGATTATTTCATTTACAATAACTGCTTTCGGTGTGAGTGATCGGATATTTAGGAGCCCAAGTTTTAAAAATTGTTTTAAATATATTTGCATTTTTCTGGTTTAATCACGATCAGATTTGTTCTAGATCCTGCATTAAATTTATATTTTGAACTCACTATTCGGGAAACAGACACAGTCTGTATAGATTGGACACTGCACGTACCTTTATCATTTAAGTGGGTAGAACAAAAGTCATCATAGCTATTATTGGAGAATTGGCTTACTAGTCAGATAGATCGTAGCGTTCTGGTGATGTTGTCCGACAGAAGTTCCGCACCGACTCTGCTGGGGTGCAGGCCATCAGCACGAAATAGCCTAGGACGCTCCCAGAAAAGATTCCAATTATTAACAAAGAGAATTTTCTGCTCTGTACACCATGAAAACAACCATTAATTTAAAGCAAACAGTCTACTGAACTTTTCGTGTCCTCGTCGATACGTGGGAAGAAGTCCTGACACGATGATCGTCGCCGCGGGCGATGTGCTGCGTACCGTCTCGATCAGGCTCCTGAAGTCCCTCTTCAGTGTCTCCGTCTGCCGCAGCTTGGTGTCGTTAGCCCCCGCGTGAATCACAACAGCTGCAAGGCTCTCGTCATCCTTCAGGATCGCGGGTATCTGCACAGAAACATCAAGAACACGAGCACCAGGAGACAATGAGTGTGCACTTTACCTTCAGCTAACGTAACGGACATGCCGACGATTGAGTCTCCGATGACCACAGCGTCACGATCAGTCTCGCAGAGAGGCGGCGGTTCCGGGATGAGATGTCAAGACCGGAGGGGAGAAGTCGTCGCCCGGGGCCTGGATCGCGTCTTCCACTGCTGCACCCAGGGTCCGTGGTTTCCCGGCGCCGGAGTGAAGGCCATCTGTGACGATCGCGTCCCGGGTGCACGGGGCCTGTGCAGAGAAACACACGGAGTAGAGGTGGTGGGAGTGTTAGCAGCGCGCTGCATACTTACCCCGGACTTATGAGCGTCAGCCCGAGATGTTTCCAGCGTTGCTGTCCGTTTCCTCAGCTGGGCCTGTTTCCCAAGCACCTCGCGGATCCGTCTCTCCACGGCCTCCAGCTCCAGCTGCACCGAATGCAGCTCAAACGTGTCTTCACCTGCACACAAAGGTAGACACAAATCCGCCATTAAAGCAAGTAACAGTGAAACAATGTTAAATGTGTGTATGCGTGTGTGAAAAGGGGTATTAGCTGTGTTAGCGGCACCCGCGCTGGCTTTGCTAACGGGCTATAAGCTAATAGCGGACTCGGGAAATCAAAATAAAACTTGCGATAACAAGCCGCTCTCATTATTCTCGTTGCAGAATGCGATCGGGGATATATTCACACGTTATAGAAACAAAAATTAGTGTGTATAAAATCGGAATTTAAGATAGAAAATAGACGATAAATAATTGGCTTGACGGAGATTCAATTCATAACACGCGTCAGCGACAAACCGGAAGCCAGCCAATCGAATCTGTGAAAATGAATCTGTCGAAAAGATGTGAGTTAAACATCTTTTAATAACTAGAGTGCCGCGTTTTTAGAATGCCGTTTCATGCACGAGACGCTGTAAGAGACGCGAGCGCAACAGTCAAACACGTCCATGTCTACATAGAAAAAACTATGGAAAAGCAGCGTAATCAAATACAAAACCTGCGAAGAACTACTACTGTATATCTGATATTTCAGGTTTGCATCAGGGTGACAGGCTGACACCCGCTGTTCATTGTTTTACAGAGCCTTTATAGTTAATAATAGCACTCTGTGTAATACCTTCGGTCATTTTGAATTGGAATTACTTGAGTTTGTTTGAGCATTTGTCTTGTATTATTTCAGAACATATAGCTTAATATGCATAATAAAAGTTTGTACAAGATGTAGTTGTAGTTCATGCATCTTTTCTGCAAAGATATTTAGTGATTTGTTTAACATTTACATCATGAAGACAACGTCATGTGTGGTGCACTTAGAATATACTTTTCTTTAACTAGAGGGTTAATAAAGAAAAAGTTGCTTGAATCATGTTGTAGTTACATTCTCAAGTTAAAATCACACAAAATCGAGAATTGGTCAAATATTAGTGAAATTGCTAAACCTAAAATATCCTCCTGAGACATTACATTGTTTAGACCATAAGAAAACAATTTAAAAATAACATTTTTGAAACACTATATTTAATTCATATTTGATTATATGTCCTCTGTAGAGGACACAAGGACTAAAATTAAATGGCATGAATAGACATCAAAACGGCAAAATCAATGGGAGTTTTTTTAAATCACCAAATACAGTTTTAGGTTTCAGGATTTTTTTATACTAAACTTTGTGTAAGGATGATTCTCAACTATGTTTTAAAATATATAACAACATGATTTGATATACCATTTTGTTTTATGCAATATGTGTGTAAAATATTCCATAAACTGGTTTCCCATTAAACACAGTGTACCTATACACTGTATCTAATTTGCATATTAATCTGTTGCTGTTGGGACAGAATTTTGAACAATAATTTTCATAATGGGAGTAATACATGGCCAGATTTTCATAATAATATATAATATTTCATAAGCAAACTGATATATAATTTATTTCCCTATTCAATTGTTGTCTCCCAAAATGCATAATAAACATGCTTTTAGTCCTGGTGTCCTCTACATTGAACATGTATGAAATGATGTCCTGTTTCATAACAGGAAGTCATATTTGAATTTGAAAACCCATAACATTTTCCTGAGATGTTGCTTTATGACAAACAAACTGAAAATGATTCAGATGTAAAAGACATTACAGAATATAATCATATTTCCATAAGGATGTACAATTTTTCACTAAATTAAATATAGCCATCTTTAAAGACTTATGAGAGGGTTTAAAAAACATTTAGTATCCCTATAAAGCCCTGAATGTGCTCTGTACAGGACATCCAGGCTTATAACTGTGACATGTGAGGTCTCAGAGAAATATACTAAAATAGAATGTCCACTACAGAGGCAAAAACTCCATAGCTGGGTCTCAGGAGGATAAATAAAATAGCCTAATTTGATCCTACAGTGTTGCTGCACATGCTTTTAGATCATTACAAACAATAATGCAAAATTATTATATTAGAATAGAAGATATGCCGTCTCTCGTATCACATAAATTAGCAATAATTAAGTATGTGGTTTTGAAGAAGATTATTTTTTTCTTTCTCTGTTTTGACCATCTCATTTGGACTTGGACTTGACTTGGACTCGAACCTCTTTGGACTCGGTCTTGACTCGGACTCAAACCTCTTCGGACTCGGTCTTGACTTGGACTCGATAGTCCTGGACTTGGACTTGTCTTGGACTCGACAAAGGTGGACTTGACTACAGCCCTACGAATAACAATAATCTTCTCTCTGTCGTCAAAGGCATCAGCAACAGGCGATATCTTTGACTCGTCGATACACTATATTAAATTAATGGTTTTTGGTTTCTTGATTTTACATTTGTAATGGTTCAATATATTGTGAAATACATTCAAGTTTTGAATCTGTTACTGTTACACTGTTGTAGTCTATTTTTGCATTTCTTAATGACTATTAAGTTTAAATGGAGATATGTAGACCAGTTTTACATGTGAGGTATATGTGGTTAGATATAGGTTTAAATGCATACAAAATCTCAAACTTAATACTTTTTTATTTTTCTATAAAACACATGTTGGCAAACTTTATCTTTAGAGAAAATTCTTCTTTTATATTTTATTTAACTTAGCTTTTCCCTAATGCAAAATAAATATACTAACTATGAAATAAATATATTTTAACTTTAATTAAGTATACAAAAATTGATTGACTTGTCTATACTAACTGAAAATGCATTCTAAATGTAGTTATTTCCTGATTTCATCTAGCACAAACTTAGTGCACTACAGAATCATTTGTAAAACATTATACTTTTTACAAACGCATTTGGGGAAGGATGAAATATATATAATAATATATATATATTCATATATGTACACTTGCTATGTTCTTAATTCCATCTACATGTTTGAAACTTTTTAAAAGGGATTTTCACACATATATACCCATATAAACTAACTGGACAAAACCCTTGAAAGAGGACATCACTTCATAACCCCGATGACAGGCCCATGTTTACACAGCCCAACAACTAGTGTCGATAATGGATGAATGAAGCAACTCATCTTATGATCCTGTAGCTGTATGAAGGCCATATAATGTACGTATGTGGGGATTGTTTGCATTGTCATATCACGTAAACAAGGCCGCTGTATGAGTTATCACCTAAGACTATGGCACAAGAGACAAGATTACATTCTGTGTATTTATACTTGTTTGTTCCAAACGGCAATAATGCTGAGGAAAAAAAGAAAACTAACTCTAACTATTGTCTATACACTTTTCAAAAACGTTAAATTAGTCATTGTTTTTAAAAGTAGCCTGCTTATAGGATGTACATAAAAATAGGCTAAATCATGCACAAAATTAATTTTATATAAAGTTTATATTAAAATGTAGCCATGTGCTGTAATATTGAAAACTGGGAATGTGACGCATTGTGATATTGAGTTGATAATGTTAATCGTGATTGAATTGTATCGTGAAACCAGTGAAGATGCTCACCCATATTTTTAAGATGGCAGTACTGACCAGTGGTGGTCAGTAACGAAGTACAACTACTTCGTTACTGTACTTAAATACATTTTCAAGTATCTGTACTTTACTGGAGTAGTTTTATTTTTAGTAACTTTTACTTTTACTTCACTACATTCCAAAGCATAAGATCGTACTTTTACTTCACTACATTTCATAAAACATATCGTTACTCACGTGATACATCACGTGCTCGAGACGCAGAAGCGGTGTATGATTCATGAACAAACTGATTCTTTTCAATGAACCTGTTCAATCGGTTCGCAAATCGCAACAAACGCAGCTGTTCTCGAGTCGAAAACTCACTGATTCAAATGATCCGTTTAGAGCGAGTCTTCTTCAGTGAACTGAACTCACGAGTAAAGAACCGGGAGATCTTGATAGCGCGCTACTGATGCTGTGAAAAGTACGTTACTAATGTCGAATTTTAGGATTCATTATTGTAACTGAAAATAATATTTAGGTCAAAACTGTCAGTTGTTTGTGAACTAAATCTGCTGTAAAGGGTGATCTATTTAAGCCCACTGAAATGCTTGAATGCAGACAGATCAACATCAGTGTCTCTAACGTTATGTTTTAGGTCAAAAAACAAAACATTAAAATAACACCGCTTAAATAAAATAACTCATGCACGTGTAACGGATGTATACCAGTAAGGGCTGTGTGTAAACCTCACTCCCCTGACCTCAAAAGAGGCGCCTAGCGACTGATGCAAGAGGCTGTAGCCTTTGGCGTTCCTTGTTAGAGCGCCCGCCTCCCGCGCCGGAATCCCGGGTTCGCGACCGCTCGGAGCAAGAACGAGTTAGGATGGTGTGGACCCGGGAGATACACACGTTCATATTCCCGCTGCTGTAACGTTAACGTTTTTTTAAATGCTATGCATTTAGACCTATGTGACGTCTGTTTTTATATTGTTTATCAACAGTATACATTTTTATATTGTTTAAACTTTAGATCAACTAGCTGAGTATACAGATATGAATGTTTATTCATAACCATACTGAAAATAAGTAAATATTGTTAGCTGATGCTAACTGTCTAGCTAACAAGCTTGCTGGTGCTAAGTTGAGGAAATGTTTAGATATAAAGTCCAAATATGTTTATTCAGCCACCTAGATAGATTCCATCTGAGGGAAAAAGAAAGGATGTGATGTTCAGAACATAGTAACTACAGTAATTATCAGAGTGGGAAGTGATGCCCTCTGGGGCATTTGGCCAGGGTGTTTTTACACCACAGACAAGGTTTGAGAAGAAAAAATCATTATGAAAATATAATTAGATTTTCCTTAAAATGTTCTTCCTAATTTCAGGCCTAATTCTCATGTCATATATAACTGACGTTCTGCAAAACAACAAGTTCTAAAACACTTTTTTCTTCCTGGTGAAAATGAGATGGTGAAATCTGTTTTCTCTCAGGTACATGGCAGTGTAAGCTTCACAGTGAACATTACTACATCACTCTCATCAACGTAGTCCATATCAACAAAATATATATCTTGACTCTATATAGTGGTTATTTTGGGAAAAACCCAGGTATTTTGGGCAGTAGGATTATACAAATATGTGCTAATATAAAATTAAATAAAGTAGTCTATATAAAATTGCAAAATAAATCTGTCTATCAGTACTTTTACTTAAGTACATAAAAATTGAGTACTTTTGCACTTTCACTCAAGTAAAATTGAAAAAGCAGTACTTTTACTTTTACTGGAGTAATATTTTAGTATACGTATCTGTACTTTTACTCAAGTACTTGATCTGTGTACTTTGACCACCACTGGTACTGACATACAGAGATTCCACCTATAAACAAAAAGCATTGAAACTGCAATTGGTTACAATGTAAAGTTGTAAAAATGTATTTTCACAGCAGAAGAATGACATGTAGATCAAGAATCGTTTTGGAATCGGATTGTGAAGTGCCTGAAGATTCCCAGCCCTAGTCGATATGTCAAGACTTAAGCTGATTCCTCGTAAATAAAGTGGTATGACTATTTTATTCAAGCATCTTTAACACTATAACTTTTTAATAAAGCAAATGGGACTACGGTAAAGTTAGACAATCAACAAAAGAGGTAATTAAATCAACACTGATCAAGGTCAAGGTCAAGGTCAAGGTTTCTTTATTTGTCACATAATAAATTATACAGGGTATAACTAGAAGTGAAATGTAATCAAATCAGGTCCGCTCAGTGGACAGTGCAGAAGAATAAAAAATAAGAATTATATAAAAGTAACACAACACAAGAGCATATATATGGTAAAAAAAAGAGAAATAAGAGTAAAATGTGCAATACAAAAGTGCAAAACAATAAGATGTGCAAAACAATAGGATGTGCAAAAAACAATAGGATGTGCAAAAAACAAACAAAAAAAAACCGGTGTACTGGGACTTAATAAATAGTGATATGAATAGAAGGGATGTGCAGACGGGTTATTCAGGGTATGTACACAAAAAAAATGGGTGATGAGTGTATGGATGTATTTTCTGTAACAATCTTGTAGGCGATTATGAGACTGGGTTTGTGTTTAGGAGCCTGATGGCCTGAGGGAAGAAGCTCCTCCTCAGTCTTTCAGTTTTTGCCATCATGCTCCTGAAGCGTTTGCCAGATGGCAGTAAACAGAAAAGATGGTTACCGGGGTGATTCGAGTCCTTGATGATTTTTACAGCTCTGTTTTTGCAGCGTTTGAGGTAGGTGACCTGCAGAGAGGGGAGAGCAGACCCTGAGATGCGTTCAGCTAAACGCACGACTCTCTGCAGATCTGCTCTGAGGGCTCTGATCACAGCCCTCATGCAGAAAGTGTGATATCTCTCTGGACTCAAGTCCTCAGATCCAAGATGTCTTGAGCGAGAGGTGACTCATGTCTGATAATAGCAGATGACCTGAGCATCACTAAGACTGAAGATACTCACTGACAGCTGAAGATAAACAGAGGACTTGACTTGGACTGCACACATTCAAACACATGTTAAGACAGCCAGGCAAAGACTGTACCATCTGCGACAGCTGAGGAAATTCAGGGTCTCGTCAGCAATCCTGAAAACTTCAGGGGCTATAGAAAGTGTATTGACTTTCTGTATTGTGTATTGTGCATCTCAGTGTGGTATAGTAATGCCACAAATCAGGACGGCAAAACTCTGCAGAGAGTCGTGCGCTTAGCTGAGCGCATCTCAGTGTCTGGTCTCCCCTCTCTGCAGGACATCTACCTCGAACACTGCAAAAGCAGAGCTGCTAAAATCATCAAGGACTCAAATCACCCCGGTAACCATCTTTTCATTTTACTGCCATCTGGCAAGCGCTTCAGGAGCATGATAGCAAAAACTGGGAGACTGAGGAGGAGCTTCTTCCCTCAGGCCATCAGGCTCCTAAACTCAAACTCAGTCTCATAACATCAACATGACTCAATGTAATGTGTACATACCCGGTACAACCTGTTTGCACATTCTTGCACATCGCTGTTTATATTATTATTTATTAAGTCCACAGTATACTGTAGTACACATTTTATTTTATTGCACAGGTTTCTCCTTATTTTTTTTCTTATTTTTCTTTTATTCTTAGCTATATTTATATATATTCTCTTGAGTTATGTTTCTTTTTTTTTTGCACTGTCCATTGAGTGGACCTGTCCTGATTTACATTTCACTACTGATTATATCCTGTATAATTGAGTATGTGACGAATAAAAGAACCTTGAAACTTGAACCTTGAACAACCCTCCTCACACACACTGGCCACAGAATCACCATTGGTGTTATATAGTGTTATTGTCATGAATCTGGTTGCCTCTCACTACAACTGCACATCCCCCATGGACTACATCTCCCATCATGCACTGCACACACACTTTCCCGTCCACCATTACACCAATCACACAGCTGTCACCATTCACTCATCAACTCTGATTGCCTCACCACACCTGCACCTCATTCACTCACTCACATAAAAGCAGCACACAAACACTCACCCAGTGCGAAGTCTTGTTTTCTCCTGGCTAACATTCTGAGCGTTTCCCCTGTTTTCTGATTCCCTGTGTTTACCTGGACTGCCTATTTACTCTGACCGTTTGCTGCCTGCCCTTTTGACCCTGCCTGCCTGTTGATATCTTCTCTGTCTGCTGCCTGCCCCGACCTTGCATTGTCCCTGTTGCTGATTCTGTCTAGCCTTCACAACTCCTGTTACTACCTTTGACCATTGCCTGTCTGACCACCTCTTGTCAATCAATAAAGCTGCTATTGGATCTAACTACACTGCCTCTTCATTACAGTTATATTCAACATCAAATCAGCTTCTCTTCACAAAACTAACTGACGATGGATCACTCTGCCTAACATGTGGCGTGTAAGTCAAATGGAGCAAAATAAAGCCAAGTGAAAAGACGTTTTATTTTTGAGGTTCTTAAACGTTTTGTTCACGCCCCTCTTTAAATCCTTCCACCCCACCTCAGACTACCAAATAATTTCACAAAAATAAAAACATGAAAACTCAAAGATTTTTTATCTGGAAAAACTGCAGTGAAAAACACTTCATTGGTTCTCAAATGCTGTTGTCACGGCTGTTTTCTGTGTTTTTTTTAGCTGAAATCTGGCGCCCTCCTGCGTTCACACACAGAACTACTGGGATAAAGGGTTTTTTAATTTAAAAAATCTCTCTTATAATACCTGTCGCGATAATCAAAACAGGCCTGGGCTGCGTTTCCCAAAAGCATCGCAAGCTTAAGTTGATCGTGAAAGCGATCGCACAAATCATTTTAGACTTGCGGACCATATCCCAAAACCATTGTAACTTAAGTAGTACTTGAAAATCTTCGTAGATCTACGAGTGCCGTAGATCTACGAGTGCTCTGGAGTAATTCCTACGTGCATCGTAAGAAGACAGAATTATGAGGTCACCTGCAGGATAATCGGCAGATTACACCGTGACCTTTATTCAAGTGCAATGTGATTATAATTAAAGCTTTTGATTGTACTTTATTGTACACTTTATTAATCATGTAGGAAATATGCTTCAAAGACTGGGAAAAATAGGGATAAACTAAAAAAAACTATATCTGTAAATGACGAAAACCAGCTATTTATTGGACCCGGAAATAACGTCTCTTAGAACTTATTATTATATGTAGGCCAATCACTTATATACTTATTAGGGTATACTTATATTATATTATATTATATTACTGTATACTAGCACTCTCAATTCTAATTCTATTTGATCTATCTGTCTTCTTTTTATATATATAAAACACACACACACACACACTTGACCCTCTATCAATTGCATATGTATTGCATATGCATATAAATTGCTTTTCTTGATAAAACTAACACTAGCTTTCTTATTTCTATTCTATCTACTTGTTTCTAATAAAAATAAAATAAAAAACACTAGGTTTCTTTTTTTCTATATTCTATCTACTCGTTTTGTTTAAATAAATAAATAAAATAAAACCTTGCTACATGCACTGCGTTAGGCTAACCGAGACTTGTCATAGCATCTGCATGTTGTTGCTCTTTTGTTGGTTTTGATTGCTTCTATTGTTCTCATTGGTAAGTCGCTTTGGATAAGAGCATATCCTAAATGACTAAATGTAAATTATATTATATTATATTATCTGAGCTGTCTGGGACGCAGCATTAGGTTCAATAAACGAGCATGTACATTTATGGGCCATTCTATAAATGGACATTTCAGCACTTGACCAACGGATAGCGACTCCTAAGTAGCACTTAATCACAATCACACTGAAAACAGAGAGCTCTCATCTATGAACAGGGCTGTTATATTCTGACACACATGAGTTGAATAAAAGGCAAAATGCATGAAAACAGTGGAGGACAGTCTGAATCTACACTGTCATGTTCAAGTCATCTGGTCTGACTGCAATGTTAGAGATCACAGTGTCAAACATTTACTTCCAAGCTTTATTCACTAGATGGTAATATTCATCGATGAACTGTGCCGACCACAATAACATGCTGTTTCTTTGAAAGGCTTATTTTATGCTTGTCATAACATGTTTTGTTTGGGTTCATTCAGCCTTTAAAGTGATTCTAACAATGTACAAAATAAGACAGAGATTAAAAATGTACCTCATAAATGTTTGGTTAATAATGCAGGGGCTTTTAAAGGTAAGGTCTCGTTAAATGTAGAGTAACGGGTCACATGACCAGGGTTTGTGAGCAGGACTCTAGCATTGTGGGTCAGAACTAACAAAGATGGAGAGGAAGGACACAGGCTGTTTCTCACGTCCAAGAACATAAAGATTTACTTGTGTTTTTATTTTTGTAATTTTGTCAGGCTCATGTAAAAGGACATAGTCTATGTGAGAATGAGATGTAATGTGATCCTGTTGACCATCACATGTTAAGTAGTGAGACAGAACAACCCAAAACTCAATAAATAACACATCACAGGTGTTACAACCTATTAATCAGGTGTTACAACCTATTAATTGGCTTTCCTGTAGCTCAACTGGTAGAGCATGGCGTGCGCAAAGGAAGTGTCACGAGAGATGAGGTCGAGGACTCAAATGCAGAGAATGGTTTCTTTTAATAATAAAATAAAACAAAGAAGAACAAAAACCACCCCGAAGGGGAAAAACAAGCAGGCAGGCAGGCATAAAACTGGAGCACAGTCAACATGAAACACTCACGTAACGTACGACACATGAAAGACAACGGATCAGCACAGGACTGCAGACACAAGGAGAACTATATAGGGAGACAAACGAGGGTAACGAGGGAGACACAGCTGGAGCCACTGAAACAATGATTAAGTAACAAGATGGGAGGGGACAGACAATCGACATGGGAGCACATGGCACCAACAAACAACAAGCCATGTGCTCTACACACAGAGACATCTGGTGGCCAGCCTGGGCACACCAGCAGGACCGTGACATAACCCCCCCTTTAAGGAGCGGATCCCAGACGCTCCACACACACTAAACAGAAAAATGTCTAGGAGGGAGGTGGGCCAGGCCCGTGTGGAGGAAGAGGCCTGAGCAATGGGCACACAGGGGTGCCAAGGTGGGGCTGGCCCTGGAGTGGGCTCTGTATGTTCCCAGACCGGAGCGGGGTCCAGGACTGGAGTGGACTGCCTGGGTCCCGGGACGGAGCGGGCCCTGGAGCGGACTCCGTCGGCTCCCGGAACGGAGCGGGCTCTGGAGCGGATTCCATGGGCTCCAGGAACGGAGCGGGCTCTGGAGCGGACTCCGTCGGCTCACGGGGCGGAGCGGGCTCTGGAACAGACTCTGTCGGCTCACGGGGCGGAGCGGGTTCTGGAACAGACTCTGTCGGCTCACGGGGCGGAGCGGAATGTGTGGGCTCCCGGAACTGAGCGGACTGCGTGGGCTCCCGGAACGGAGCGGGCCCTGGAGCGACTGCGGCTCCCGGAACGAGGACTGCGGCTCCCGGAACGGAGCGGACTGCGTGGCTCCCGGAACGGAGCGGACTGCGTGGCTCCCGGAACGGAGCGGGCCCTGGAGCGGACTGCGTGGGCTCGGAACGGAGCGGACTGCGTGGGCTCCCGGAACGGAGCGGACTCCGTGGGCTCCCGGATCGGAGCGGGCTCTGGAGCGGACTCCGTGGGCTCTCGGATCGGAGCGGAATGCGTGGGCTCCCGGATCGGAGCGGAATGCGTGGGCTCCCGGACCGGAGCGGAATGCGTGGGCTCCCGGACCGGAGCGGAATGCGTGGGCTCCCGGATCGGAGCGGACTGCGTGGGCTCCCGGAACGGAGCGGACTGCGTGGGCTCCCGGAACGGAGCGGACTGCGTGGGCTCCCGGAACGGAGCGGACTGCGTGGGCTCCCGGAACGGAGCGGAATGCTTGGGCTCCCGGAACGGAGCGGACTGCGTGGGCTCCCGGAACGGAACGGACCCTGGAGTGGACTCTGTGGGCTCCCGTACTGGAGCGTGCTCTGGAGCGACTGCGTGGGCTCCCGAACGGAGCGGGCCCTGGAGCGGACTCCGTCGGCTCCCGAACGGAGCGGGCCCTGGAGCGGACTCTGTCGGCTCCCGGAACGGAGCGGGCTCTGGAGTGGACTCGGCTCCCGGGCGGAGCGGGCTCTGAGCGGACTCTGTCGGCTCCCGGAACGGAGCGGGCTCTGGAGCGGACTCCTTGGCTGCCGGACCGGAGAATGCGGGCTCCCGGATCGGAGCGGAATCGTGGGCTCGCCCGAGCGGGTGCGGCTCCGGCCCGAGCGGAATGCGTGGGCTCCCGGATCGAGCGGACTCGTGGCTCCCGGATCGGAGCGGCTCTGGAGCGGACTCTTGGGCTCCCGGATCGGAGCGGGCTCTGGAGCGACTCCGGGCTCCCGGATCGGAGCAGAATGCGTGGCTCCCGGATCGAGCGAATGCGTGGGCTCCGGATCGGAGCGGAATGAGTGGGCTCCCGGACCGAGCGAATGCGTGGCTCCCGGACCGAGCGGAATGCGGCTCCCGGACCGAGCGAATGCGGGCTCGGATCGGAGCGGATTCCGTGGGCTCCAGGATCGGAGCGGGCTCTGAGCGGACTCCGTGGGCTCTCGGATCGAGCGAATGCGTGGCTCCCGGATCGGAGCGAAATGCGGGCTCCCGGACGGAGCGGAATGCGTGGGTTCCCCGGACCGAGCGGAATGCGTGGGCTCCCGGATCGAGCGACTGCTCCGGATCGAGCGGGCTCCGGATCGAGCGGCTCTGAGCGACTCCTTGTGCTCCCGGATCGAGCGGGCTCTGGAGCGACTCCTTGGGCTCCCGGATCGGAGCGGGTCCTGGACTGGAGCGACTCCGTGGGCTCCTGGATCGAGCGGCTCTGGAGCGGACTCCGTGGGCTCCCGGATCGGAGCGGGCTCTGGAGCGGAATACGTGGGCTCCCGGACCGAGCGAATCGGCTCCCGGAACGGAGCGGGCTCTGGAGCGGACTCCTTGGGCTCCCGGATCGGAGCGGGCTCTGGAGCGGACTCCGTGGGCTCCCGGAACGGAGCGGGCTCTGGAGCGGACTCCGTGGGCGGAGCGGGCTCTGGAGTGGTCTCTGTGACGGCCACCATGGCCTCCAGGACCACCGGGCTGGAGTTCACTGAAGACATGCCGGCTGCCCGTACCGACCTCATAGGTGGATCATCCAGCTTGCATACCAGCCTCAGAATCCCGGGGTGCACTGCAGCTTCAACGACCGCCACTAGGGGCACCGCAGCTCCGTCTGCCGCCACTGAAGGAGCTGTAGCTTCGTCGCCCACCACCTGGGCTGGGGAACGTGCCAAAGACTCCACAAATTGCCCAAAATTCAGGTGGTCCAGCCCCCTCATCCTCCACCAGCTGAGGGGCTCATCCAGAGCACTGTTGAAAAGGTCTTTGAGGGCCGCCTCGTTGTACCCTAACCCCTCAGCTGCACCGCTGAACTCTACGGCAAACCTCCTCACGTCATTGCCCTGCTGACGGCAGGAGCTCAGGGCCTTAAACTGGAGGATGCGTTGGTATAGGGGGCTGGAGATAGTGGCGGGTGGTGGGCGGTCCAAACCTCTCCTCTGCTGAGTCCTCATCTTGGCTGATCCGTTCTGTCACGAAAGATGAGGTCGAGGACTCAAATGCAGAGAATGGTTTCTTTTAATAATAAAATAAAACAAAGAAGAACAAAAACCACCCCGAAGGGGAAAAACAAGCAGGCAGGCAGGCATAAAACTGGAGCACAGTCAACATGAAACACTCACGTAACGTACGACACATGAAAGACAACGGATCAGCACAGGACTGCAGACACAAGGAGAACTATATAGGGAGACAAACGAGGGTAACGAGGGAGACACAGCTGGAGCCACTGAAACAATGATTAAGTAACAAGATGGGAGGGGACAGACAATCGACATGGGAGCACATGGCACCAACAAACAACAAGCCATGTGCTCTACACACAGAGACATCTGGTGGCCAGCCTGGGCACACCAGCAGGACCGTGACAGGAAGGGGCCCAATCTTTGAGCTCCCGCACGCACGCAAAAAGACGAAAGGGACGCAGAAAACGGGCGTACGTGGTAAATGCCCCCCGCTACAATGTTCGGGCTACATCCCTGTGCGTTAGGGAGGAGTTTTAGTTACGTGTGAAACAGGTCACCCTCCGCGAGCTGGATTCGACCCGTGGTTTGCGCGACAGAGTCGTTTTCGAAATACGGTTCTGAATCAAATGATTCGCGATCCGATTCACGAGCGAATCAAACAAGTGAATCATCACGTTGACAGTTTCCGTCGTATTAAAAACATGCCCCACCCAACCCCTTCCCATCCCCACCTGCTCCCCCCACTAATGGACATGAAATTGATTGATTGATATTTATTATTTTGTGTATATTATTATTATTTTTTAAGTATATGACATGTTTATGTTTAGGGTTAAATAAAATGAATACAAATGTCAATTGATATTATATTGTGTATATTATAAAAAAAAAAAAAGCATATTATCATGTTTATAATTAAATAAAATTAATTTTATGAAAAATATTAATTTTTTTAAATTATATTTTCCTCAAATATGATTTTTTTTTTGTGTGTGTGTGTGTGTGTGTGGGATATGATTTGATTGATATGATTTATCAGATTTATTTTATCTGATCAAAAGACACTTCAAATGTTCAAATGTCTCCGTCTCCAGAGTCCGCGGCGCCTGTTCCTCTGGGTGTAACGGGACACAGGAGCATCAGACGCAGGAGCAGGCGGAGCTGGGCCTGCACCGGATGTCGAAGCAGCAGAAGAGGGAATCACCATTGACACGGTCATGTCCGGGTTAAGGACTAGTGTGCCAAACAATGACCCAGGCGCTGAAATGGGCTGCACAACTCCTGGTGCTGTGGGGCAGGAGCAATGGCGGCAGCAGCGGGCCGTCGACCCGGTCGCAGAATCGGAGCCTGTCCTTCTCGATTTGGCAGAAGGATAAATGTATGTTTTGGGCCTGACGTCCGACGGTGCTTCATCCAGTTTTTCCTCGTGGAGGAAGCTGCGATCGGCCACAGCAATCGGGTCGGGTGGAGTCAGTCCCTGAGCGAGGACACTCATTTCCTGATTCTTCTGCCGCTGAAACCTGAAAATAAATGACCTGCATTATATATTTGTTTAGAAGTATTCAGTGAACTTGAAGCAAATAATGCGCTTTGCCTACCACTGAATGAGTGTCTTCTGGTTCAGCTCAAACAGCTGGATCATTGTTTCATCCATCAGCCTGCGACTGTTAAGCACCAGCTCGGATGTGGTGGTAATCCGAGAGGATTTTAGACCACCTGGGGGTGCAAACTCCAGCCTTCTTGGTCGGCGACTTGTGTAAAGCACAAAGCTTGATACAAACGGCCTCAACCAAGCGGCTGGTGCTGGGCCACTGTGCCGGACCCCCAGGATGTCCAATCAGACACCGTTTCACACTCTCCACACCCGGCGTGACTCCGGAACGCTTCGGTGCTTTAAAGCGCCCGTGCGTGAGCTGAGGCTGATGTCGAGGCTGATAATTGACCCGCTGTTTGTCAGCATCAGGGAGAGATGTCCACAGCTGGATGGCCTCTGTCACCTGCAGGTCAGTGAGGTAAGTAGCCTCACGGAGACCCACCAGGTAACCGGCCAGATCCTGGACCTTGTCCCACCCAGCGACGCCATCGGGTCCAATGACTCCCTAGTAAATGCAGATCAATGTTAATATACGTGGAATAAAATCAGATTGGATTTAAACAAAGCCCTTAAAGTGTCTTACCCGAGCCTCGTCGGAGAGACTGCCTCCAGCGTCCACTGAAGGGGCAGGGGCAAGACGCTGTCCTTCTCCACCAGATGATGTGGACGGCTCTGGGGACTGAGGCAGAGGCAAAGACGAGGGGCGCTCTTCATCCTCGTTCAGCACTGGAACTGTGATGTCCTCCAGGATCTCTTCCTCAAACCCCTCATCTTGCAGGTCCTGGTCATCAACTTGCTCCACCAGCCTGTCTTCCTCCTCTGGGTTCTGGAGCACTGGAGTCAGTGTTTTGCCAGTCTGGCTGTAAAGGTACTCCATTCCCAGCAATTCACCTACAAGAATAAAATGGGGGGAGTTCTTAATATTCTGTCTAGTAGACATTTAAAGCCTCCGGTCACAATCAGCGTAAAAACGTTTTTCGCTTATAAAGCTCTGAAATCCTTTCTTTTAGTGCCATTCCTGCAAATATAATACAAAAAATAAAGGGTCTCAATTAAATATGTGCAGTGTCACATGGTTAGTGCAAATTGTCACATGACCAGAGCAGTGTACTTCCAGTTTTCACCTCCAGAAGACGACGACCGCATCAAAGCTCCAAAACAAAATGCCAGTAAAGTGTGTTAACATAAAGGCACGACAAAGATTTTTGGTACACGTGATCTTTAAGGTGTCTAGTATTAATATATGAATTCACAATTAGTCAATTTTGTTGAGCGCGGTCATAGAGTGAGTAAGCATTCCGGTGGGATAACAGTGAATTTAAGTATAACTAACTTGTTAGTATACAACCAAAGAACAAATGAATGAATTTCTTGCCTGTATATGCTCCAGGAGGGCGGTAGCGCTCATCCCAGGACTTCCCAAAGACTGCTTGGCTAAGCCGGTCCACAGCCTCTTTCATGGCACTGCCGTATGTCCGGATGGAGGGCGCGCCTTTTATGGCGTCTTCCATCCGGTCGTCATTCCAACGCATCAAGCCCTCGAGGAGATAGGCCTGAAAATGCGCATCACTGGCACTGGTTCCTAAAAGTTAAATAAACAAAAAAGGCTTTTATACGTCACATATATGTTCAAGACATGTACTGCACATCAGGTGCCTGTTACATGTAATAATGTAGTTACGTGAAAAACTATTCTCATTACAACCAGGTTGTTACTGGTTAAAAAACAGTACATTTGAACCGCATTTATTAATGTGACAATTAGTAATCCGTATGTATGTAATACCTGGAATGAAACGGTTCAGGTGGAGGTGGAATGACTCCAAGGAGGTAGAGCCACGGGCACACCTGTAGCAGCACAGCTCCACGCCGCCTTTCTTCAGCGTCCCCGTCTTCATGTAGAGCGGAAAGTTCTCCGGGTCTTGAATACACTGAATGTGCTTCCGCTGTTCCTTCCATATCTGCTGGATCCGTTCGTGGTCCAGCAGAGGAACTCCCAGAGTGTCCTTTCCGTGCGCACTGTCAAACTGATCAATCAGTGATCCGATGGATTCGGTGGTCTCCTCCAGCCCCCTGGTCCTCCTCCGGCAGTGCAGCGCCAACTCCCTCCGGGCAATGCGAGCTCCGATCGCCCTTTCTGAGATGTGGCCAGTCTTCTTCGCCGCCAGCTCAGCCTCCTTTGCACGGCGAAGAGCAGCCACATCCTCTGGATCCCACAGAAAGATGCACGCGGACAGACGTGCCATGAAGATCCCGTAGAGCGGATGAGCCTCTGTGTTGACACCTGCAGCAAACCGGCGCATGAAGTGCCAGATGTCGAGGCGCACTTCAAGCTCGTCCCACTCCGAAAACATGATCTTCACCCGAGACTGGCCGTGCTGCGTGCAGCAATCTCTGTCCACGTACATCACTTTCGGGGCTGCCTCTCCTGCCTCCCGGTAGCGTTTCATCAGGCCGGCTGCCATGGCGTCCAGTCCATGTCCCTCTGCGGCTGTCAGCACGGAGACGAGGACTTGGCCGCGTTCGTTCCCCACATTTGTGCACCAGGCAGCTGTTCCTGCCGCAGCACCAGCAAGTTTCTTTGTGACCTATTGTGAAAAATATAAGGGCATTCGTTATGTACGCACATATCCGTATCTGGCAAATTTCTGGATATAAACAGGGCTGAAAAAAATACTTTTTTTGTGGAGTCCATCTTGAGAACACAGCCAAGGACAGATGTTATTTTGGCTTTGACCTCGTGCAGTCGCCCCAGAACATCCCTGGCGTACACGGCTAACAGCCACTTGGGTTTAGGCAGGGCAGGTAAAGGAGGCCCAGCAAACACAGGAGGCCGCACAAGGGAGGACCTTGTGAATGGTTCGCAGGCCGTCAGGTACTGCAGGACACGCCGTGTCCATGCCTCACTGTGCTGTTCCATCAGCTTCTTATAAAGCTGAGTCACACTGTTGCCCAGTGTCCTCTCCTCATCATCCTCAGCACCCGGTTGTCACACGTATCTAAGGAAACAACAGTATAATCACGCAAATGCTTTTGATTGGTAACAAAATAACACAAAGCGCCTAATGATGAACGATTGCCATTATTAATTGCCTGTATGTCAGCAAAGCTGGAAACTGACTGCGGTGGCCCAAATCCAGCTGTCCTAAGATGTCCTCGGACCAGGCGGGATACTTCTTCTTGCAGCACTCCAGATACTCGGTGGCAAGGTCGCACCAGCCGTCGATGTCCAAGACCTTGCGCACGGTACTGTAAAGTCCTGCCGCAGTAAGTCTGTGCTTACCGCAGTCTGGGCTAACGCAGGCGAGAGGAAACAACCACATCTTCAGCGGCATCCATAAGAAAGGGGCCGACAGAAGAAGAGGTCGGCCGAGGTGGGCGGCTGAGTGTGAATTAAAGCGGCTGAGGAGGATACCACCAAAGCTTCAGCTGGGACACTAGTTCTGGCTTGCCGGGTTCGCGGTTGGCCTTAAATAATGTGTTCGGATCCACTCGTGCTGGAAAGGTGGAAGATGAGCGTTCCAGTGACTTGGAAGCTCAGCTGGCAGCTGATGATGTGGAGGATCTGGTGTTTTGGCCGATGGAGACGGACCGCACAGGCCTCTGAGTGAACAGTAATAAAACAATGTAAATCCTGACAGTTGCGTTTGACAGTAATATGCCATAAATGCAGCCCACAAATAGCAAGCGAAGCAGTAATTTTGGACAAGTATTAATAATTAGTAAAGAAAATGGTACTAGTGTTAAGAAGCAAAGAACACAGTGTGCACTTTGTCGAGGATCAGAAGGAAAATGAGGTGTGATGAATTCAGTATAAAAGTAACGATGCCCACAGACATGAAGCATGCCCACAGATACAGTAATGACAAAGAACACAGACTCCCCACCGTCCTGTCTGCTGCTAAAGAGCGAGTGAGTAGAGCAAGCGGTGAGAAAACGTTATCCGGTGATTGCTTAACAACGGGTAAGTTCGGAAACGCAAAATAAATACACTGACACCTTTGGACATCCTTAAGGTTTTGAAGATGTGCACTCAAAGAATGCATCCCGCTTGAGGCTTGATGTGACATAATTCTGTGTCGAGAACAAAAAAAATATTTAAAAGTGTTGATTTTATTTTCAAAAGTAACGCTTCTCAAAAATACATTCTTTTAATATGTGCATTTGTGTCATATGCCACACCTGTGTTTATCTGTGCTTCACATTGCGATGCAGCAAATACCAGCTCCTCGTCATCATCATCTTCAGCAGTGGGAACGGACGTGCCTGGAGCACAAATGTTAACACTATTACTATGAACAATACACAGAGACAGATGTATGTAAGATGGTGCTTACGTACCGGTAGCGAAAAGCTGTCTTTGGGCCGGTGTGGAGCTTCGGGCTGGGAGTTCTGTTGCTGGAGGAGGTAAAGGTAATGGATCTGGAAACGGTAAGTGGACAAGTTTGCCATGCTGATCAAGAAATACATGTAGAACTGCCGTAGGGAACGTTCAGTACTCACAGGGTTTAACTGGTGACATCAATTTCCTCGCCACCTGTGAAGGAGACAGATGTTTGCCACGTGCCAGCAGCGCTTTCACTGTGGCGCTCTGCTGTACACCGGCTCGGATGCCTGCAGGTGGAGGTGCAGGCTGACGACACTGGTGCCCACAGCAGAAGCCCGCCTTTTCAGGACATAGGTCTTGAAAATGGCCATGTTGGTGTTGGGCCTGGCATCTGCCTTAACCAGGTACCTGATGAGGGCTTGAGCCTCCTTGCTCTGGTCCTCGTACATCCTTCATGGACCGGCCCTGAAGTCCCCAAACTCCACCATCAAGCAGCCCTGGTCTCCAGTAGCCCGGCTTCCGCTTGCATTCCCTGCTTCCTCGTGCTTCTCCACTTCTACTGCCATCTCTCTAATATGAGAAGTGTACAGTAGGAACAGTTGTTTATTTTCCGACAGGGGATTATTTTGCGCCGTCTCTTTGGAAACGCTGAGCACCAAATACACTGCGTACCCCAGAGAGTTTTCCAGGAGCCATCTAAATGTCTGGCCCTGGTACTTCCCAAACTGAAGTTTGCAGTGAGCCAGTACTAAAAACTGGTCACTGGGGTCTCCACCGTTTGTGCTGACAAAAGAACTGGCCTCTGCCAGCACCTCCTGGTTGTGTTTGGCCCTTCCAGATTCCACAGTTTCGAGGCGCTTTGCCTCCGCCGATGGCGCCATGAGGAGTCGGGTCGATGTTGCCGTTTGGCGGGGAAAAACAGGGTATGCGTACATTTTCTGAAATGAAAATCGGAAACCGACTATTACCTCTTGCAATCTGAAAGATACCTGTACGTTAAGTGTGTGGCGAGAATTTAAACCATACTACTGTGGTAATAAACATGGCCTGATTATGAGTGTTCTACAGAGGACAGGAATCCCTGATATATCAAATATGAAGTCTGATTGATGAAAAATGTCCTTCTGTTTCCAGTGCTGTCGTCTTTAACCATAACTGTGTCAAATTAAAATAAATAAATGTGGCAGCACAACTGTGTTAGTTTAGTATTTGTTATATGCTATTACAGTTTTTCTTAATACTTAAAATTAGCTTTATATTTTCAGTCTTTATTTTTATTTTAGTTCTGTAAAGAAACCAGTTTAATATAGAGCTATTGTTTCAGCTCCGGGAATTAGTTATTAAATATTTAATATTGCTTGGTTAAAAGTAATATTAATATTTAACTTATTTATACTGTATTAAGTAATCGTCCAGCAATCACTAAAGGTACATTCTGTTAATTCAATTAAAATCGCCCATTCCCGTGGCCCCGGTAACGATAAACTAGATTAATAATTTCTCAAGTTTGAGCTAGGTTGCGTTATCTTTGGGCAAATAAGGATGAAAATACTTAAAATCACATTCCAGAGACACTTCTTTATAAAATGGAAAAGGTTTATTCGTGATATTGCTATTCTAACATAAATGGATTACCTAATGAAGCACAAACATACACACACACATACGAGAGTTTTGAGGTTAACTGTGGAAAGAATACCATTCTTTCTATTTCATAACTTAACTAACCAGAAAAAGATCACGAACAAAATACGTCTGCTTTGTTACTGCATTCAGATCAAATTTTAACGGTTTAGTCAGGATTAGGAACGTTGGTTTGTTACTTGCTTTCTGTTGGTTTAAAGCAGGCTGGATGCGCTGGTTTCGCTTTTCCCGCGTGAGTTCAGTTCTTTGTTTCGGTGTCACGTGGTCAGCTCGGGCGTTGCTCTGGAAACTCTGCTGGCTCACGCTTGGCGTCATCGGGAAGCTCTCCTCTGCAATCGTCGAATTCGTGGCTCCGTTACGGCTTTGGCACAGTCTTAGACTCCCTCCGATGGTTGGTTCCGAGGTGAGCGTCCAGCGGACCGGCGCGCGTTGGAGGGCGCAGTTGGCAAGCGAGCCGACGAGTTCCACAGAGTTCAATAGAGTCAAGAGAGAAGAGAGTAAGCACGCGCTCTCGCGCGTCGTTTTAAACTGTCCGCTTTTGGACATCGCCCACAGGCGGCTGGTCCAATCAGAGCGTCGGTACGGGGCGGAGCCCCGCCTGCACGGCTGGTTTTTGCAAGGCCCTTTTAATGTGAGGAAAAATAACTTGTTTTTACCCCTGTATTAAAACTCTTATCAGGTTTACACATTTATAATATCACCACATTCGTTATCGTACTGATTCATACATTTTTGCAACCATTCATAAAAGTCTAAACACTGCACCCTACACATTCCAGGTTAAAGCACGATTAGAAATCAGCCCACGTTTTCCTAAATTAATATTCCACAAGCATATCAGAAAAGAGCACACATTAATATCCATATATTTCTTTGTGGATGCTTTGAAAGTCATGAAACGAACGAATGTCTTTAGGAAACGTTCTCGGCACATTCCTTTGTTCCATAATAGGAAGAAAACGCGCGCTTTTGCGCTGAGGCGGAGGAGGGGCTTTAGAGGGTTGCTGATTCTTTAGCTGACGTGTAGACAGTTGAATTCCTGCCGATATACGTTACATATCCCCCTCGGGCTTGGTGATGTTCCCTGATGGAACCTCGTCAAGGCCCTGGAACAAGAGGCAGGAAGAACAGGCACATACAAGACACAAACATCATTCCTATCACTGACTGGAGCCTGGTACAGGGTAATTTGGGAAGGAACAGGTTAGAAACTTGAGAAGACATAGGGATGCATTGTTTATCATTATTGACAATTGGGTCATTTTGACTGTTTTAATTGTCAGGGGCTCGACGAGGCGGTATAGGCATGATCTCAGTCAGGTTGTTCAAATTCTCGGGTTCGGGTTCTAGGTCGGGATTACCACGTCGAAAAAGGCGAGGGACGCCTGACGTGCATTTGTTGAGAGACTCTTGGACGACGTTCACTCGCTTGTGTAGGAGGAAGGCCAGTGTCAAAGTCACAACATATCCTACGATAGTAGAGATACAAAGCGCCGTGTCAGCGGCAGACCAGGACCGAATAATTGGCGGGCGCGGAAGGCGAGCGATAGCTTCTAGCGCTGTCAGCCGGTGTCAATTCAATAAGAGATTTCGATTTCAACCTGATATTCATCGTCGGTGAGGTGATACAATGCTAACTCGTCAATATGGAGGATCGCGCCCTTCGGGACAGTGATCCATAACGTTTGGTTGGGCAAATTAATGCGCGTAGTGGTGTCGTGTTAATCGCATGTGAGGGTGGCTGTTCGTGCTGGGGTATTGACCAGCCATCGGTTTCTGATGATTTCGGCTTGCGTTACCTCAACTTGAGAACGTAGTGTTGTTTCGGCGGGGCACTAGTGTCGGGTTTAATGGATTCTAAACCACGGATGCCCCTGGTATTATCGCGTACGCAGAGTTTACTCGGGTAGGGGGGAGTGAATGTCCTAAGTGAGCGTGCCCATCTTTAAGTTTGGGGCCGGATACAACTGTTCGTTGTTATCGTAATACGCAGCGACTTTAGGAGTGTGGATTTTGACATAGGTTTTCCCTTGCCGTAATCCCACATTCACAACGTCTTTGAGCCGGTAAACATTATTAACGTCGATAATGGGCAAACTAAAACAACTAAATCACCTGTTTCGGGTTTGCGATATGGGAATAGCACCGGGAAAGGGGCGAGATGGGTTTGGATGAGACTAGCGGGGCCCGCAGTGGCCGAAGTTACAACGTTTGAACAAGGCTAAGAGGTATCGTGTAGCACGGAATCCTATTCATGGCTACGTTGTCAATCGAGGAACTTACATCGTGTATCATGTCGTTCATGGTTTTGGCGGGTGGCCTCGATCGGTCGACAGCGGTTCTCACAGCAAATTACAGGGACTTTACTGACGGAAGTCGATCTCAATTTCAGGACCTGGATTCAAGGTTTGGTTAAGGGGTTCAAAGTGAAAGAGAGGAAAGGAAACACAAAGTGAGACACGAGATAAAGAAACCAAACGATAAAGTAAATTTTAAAAAAACTAAATTTAAAACAAAACAAAAAATTGAAAAAAAAAAAAAAAATTAATAATTTTTTTTTTTAATATAATAATAAAAAAAATTGAGAGTAACTCCTCTCTACTAGATTGGTCCTAGCAGTGCTGCGGAGGAGAGAATATGGGTTGTGTCTAAGCATGGTTGCTATATGTTTTCCTAAAATGACAATAATTATGCTTGTGTGGTGCATATGGTTGTCGGTCTGTGTCAGTCGGTTTGATCTTCCCCCTTTTCCTGTCGGTGGTTTGGATTTGCCGGTTGGCACTGGCAACCCATCATGGTGCATCGTGTGCGTGTGTCAGCGTACTCCCCCTCTGGCCGTGAGGTACTACGAGCTGTGGCGCAGTGAGTGGCTCAGGGACATACGTGTGGACACCGCCTTGCAGATGCAGCATGTAGTCGACAGAGTGGAGCTCATGAGCTCGGAGGATGTGTTCAGGTCCGTATAGGGAAATGGAATGTTCAAATGGGTTCGACATGTGAGCTGTCATGGTTCAAGTGACGAATCCGCATGTGAGGGTGAGGAGATCGCAGCAGCGAACTGAGGTGGTATGGTAAGGCAGGAGGGCAGGGTGTGCTCGCCAGTGGCGTGCTGGCGGGAGTTACTGCTGCCACTGTAGGGTTGGGTGGGAGGGCATGAAAGGTCCAGGACTCTTCATGTGATGCACCTGCTGTGGTGAGGGCATCGTTTTGGTCATTTGAGGGGCTGGAGTTTGGGAGGAAACGTTTAGGATGTCAGACCTGATCTGGTGTTCTCCGGAGGAATGGCAGGTGACTGAGACAGCACTTTCAGGAACTTGAGGAGTTTCATCAGCAGGTGTTTGTTGGACGCTGCTGTGATTTGGAGTATTGGGTGTTGAGTTAGTGTTTAACTCTGTTGCTGGGTTTTCAGGTGGGGTTTCATGTCCATCTGAAGTCAGGGTGTTTGCTGTTCTCTGAGAGTGAGGTGACAGTGCTGTTTTCTGTGGCTGATTTGTTCAGCTTGTCACTGCCGTTTCGTCCGACAGCTAATCAGACTGACTCTGGTTCCTCTTTCTTTTCCCACTTCCGGTCCTCCTCTTTCGTTGAAGAACTCTTTCACCATCATTTCCATCAGCTTCTGTGAGTCAAAATGTGGTGGTGTTTCTTGTTCTTGTGTGGATTCAGTTTGAACTCGGTCAGCTTGGAATCTTGGTGACTTCTTTCGTCGATTCCTTGGGCTGACTGCTCCAGGGTGAGTTTGTCGCTTTCCCTTGGAGTTTCCATACGAGCTTGGCTGGTTCCACGATCTGTCCCATGACTTATCCCAGTGTCGTCCAGGTGAGCGTTGACGTCCACGCGGTCCATCCCATCGGTCATACCTCTGTTTAGGTCGGGTGTCAGCGTGTGAGTATCGTTCTCTGTTGGACGGGGGTGCATTCCACTTTCTGTGTGGTGGCTTAGCGCTGTCTTGGCGTTGGGTGCCCCCTAGAGCCAGTTCATGGTGTTGCGTGTTGAAATCAAGAACTGTTGGGGTTTTTGCGCTCTTTTCTGAGGCCATCTTTTGTTTGTAGTAGGCCTTTTGCACCAAGTCTCGCAACTGCTGAGTGTTCATCGTTCGTGGACATGCGAGAACGCCAAGATGGTGGCTTATGCCAGGATGAAGGTTTCTTAGGAAGAGGGTTTTAAAGTTCAGTTCATCTTCCATGTCAGAATCATTGCGAGTTCCAAAATATACTTGTCTGAGTCGACTGTAGTAAGCTTGAGGAGGTTCGTGACGTCCTTGTCTCGTCTCCAGGGCAGCCACTAAGCCTTGATCGGACTCAGGGTCGGCGAACTCTTTAATGAGGGCTTTTCGCAGCCGTTGATAATCAGTCTTTGTGTTAACAGGCTGCCGGTCCAGGAAGCTGCGTACTTCAGGACTGGATGTCGTTCGGAGTAAATAGAGTTTATCTTTGTCCGTAACGTTAGGTCGCATTTCCAGATGGAAATCAATATCTTGCAGATACACTTGGACCTTTTGGCTGTTTGGCACGCTGGGGTTGAATTTGCCAACGTTTCGGGCGAGCTTGTCAAGGTCTTTAGGTCCAAGTGTGCGACGATCTGCGGCTGGCTGCAGCAGATTCTTCTGGTTCTGTCGTGATATAAAGTTCTTCAGACGGCGCTGGTGACCGTTTTAACACCACCCCTCTGTCTTATGTTCACGTGTCAGTCCAGGCACAGGTGACTTGGTCCTGCTTGGCAGGGGTGCGTTGGTGCACGTCCTGTTCTTGACGGCTCATGGCGTAGTTCGTTAAGCGTGCTTGAGTTCCTCTTGGAAACTTTCAGACTCCTCTGTGACGTAGTCGAGCTGTCGTGTTAGGCGGCTGATCTCGTTTCTTGATTCAGCCAAATGAGCTTCGAGGGCCTTGATTCTGCTGTTTTGGTCCCTGAAGTCAGTCTTTGCCTTCTCTAGTAGCTTCTCTGCATACTGTAGCTTGTCTGCACGATCAGCGAAGTCCTCTTTGAGTTGCTGCATTTCGTGGCTGGTAGCTTCTAGAGTTTCTTTTAGCCTGTTGATCTCCTCGGCGCCTTGCTCCACCTCATCGGTCCCTTCCTGTCGCTCACGTTCCCAGCTGCTCTATGCGTCGCAGCGCTTGTCAGCTCCTGCTGGCGTTGTGCGGCGTGCTTGTCGCTCAGTTTGAGGGTGGCGATGAGTGTATGACTTAAGCTTGAGGTGATCTTGGCTAATTCTTTGTGATTGTAGTTTTGACTTGGGTCTTGTCTCATGATGCTTGTGATGTTGTCATCTAGTTGGTCCTGTGTCTGATGTTGGAGTGCTTCAGCAGCTTTAGGGAGGATGCTGTTTGTTGTAGCACTTAGCCACATTTCCAGTCCTTCCCAGTGACCGACATGTTCTGTTTTGTGAGACATCTGGGAGATCTTGGACCGAACTGACACAGACCTTGGATGGGAAACAAAGCAAAACAAAAACACAAACAAAACAACAGGGGTGTAAATGTGCACAGTGTAGTGTATGCTAGTGTTGAGTGTGATTCTGTTTCTGTGGTCCTCTGTGGTGGGGTGCGTGTAATTTGCAGCTTCTGCGTAGAAATTGAGCCCACGTAGAGGCAGCACAGCTGGGAAACAGAAAGAAAAGCACACTAACAGAATGAGTACACAGGGACAATAACACTAGACCGATCTCTTTTAATAGCAGATTCTCTCTCGCTTTGTTAAGTCTGATTTAGAAGGACGCTTCTAATCAGAGGATTGTAGGCTAGTTTTCTTTGTAACAAGACTGGTATTGCTATTCCAATTTTCTCCTTGATGGAGGAAAACAACAGCAATGACAGTACTTGTCCCTGAATGGCAGGATTTTACACCGCAACGCTGGTCAGCGTGTGTCACGCGTGTTTAAAATTTTTGCCGATGTCTATCTTCTCATTGCACCTGTTTTAACTGGGAGAGGTAGGATTTCACAATAGAGGGTAAATGATAAACAGTTTGAATGTAGTTCTCAAGTTTCATAAACATCTGTTCAATTGTGACATTTCGCTCTATTCGTGATCTTCCCCTGGCCAAGTCTCAAGCAAACAAGTCAAATTAGAAGTTAGTAACAGGGAGAAAAGAAAAGAGAAATTAAGATTTATTCCCAAGATTTAAAACTAATACGTTGGCACAAGGTGGTGCTGTTGAGTCGCTATGCTAAGGTTATGCTTTTATGCTCCAGATTGGTGAGAAGTGACTTTGATTGTATGGTGTCACTGTCACTTCTCCAACACAACACTAGGGGGAGCACTATCTACTCTCAGGCCTAAGTAAAGAGGACTTTATTTAAATTTAACTTAACAAAATAATTTTAATAAAATTATTATTAATTTTATTTGAGTCAATCAGATCACCTAAGGAAATGAAGTATGGCCTACAGATAGAGCCAGACTTGTATTTAAGTTTGAAATTAGAATTAAAAATTAGAATTTGGTTTCTAATTGAAATTTATGATGTTGTAATTAAAATTAATAGGATTCACTTAGGATTAGAAATTAGTTGCAAAATGTAAACAGGAAGTGTAATTAATTATTAAATGTAATTAGAATTTTCGAATTCATAATTAATTATTAAATCAATTTACAGCTTCTAAATCACTAGTTTTGGGTTCCCATAATAGTAATTAAAATAATTTTCAACTTACTCATTCCTCATTGTCATTAACATCAAAAAGAAATTGTTTTTTCTTTAATAATTACTCTGTCCTAATTACTTGTAAATGAAATAAATTTCTGGCCCTCTTGATAATACTTAAGGTTTTATTGTAGTGGTCAAATTATAAGAGCGTTTATGGTTCATAAATGGATACTGTTGTTGCTGGAAGCAGGAATTGAAAATTTTATTAAATGAAATTAATTCAAAATTAATTTGTAATCAATTGTGACATTCAATTACCAATTAAAAATTCCTAACAATAGCGCTTATCCATTGATGTGTTATGAAATCATAAAAAGCCATTATAATTGAATTAAATCAAACTCACCATATTATCAAGGTAATGAGGTAATACTGAATTATCTTCTAATAACCCACCACTATTCAACTGGTATCCACACAACGTAAGATTTTAATCAACAGTATATTAAACCACCCTGTGAAATTGTTAAACTGATGATTGGGAATACCATTACACAGCCAGCTTATCAACATATGTTAGTCTGTTAACTGGGAAAATAGAGAGAGAGAGCAAACGGAAACTGTGAGTGGTTTTTCACACACACCCACTGCATTCACCTCATCCACGCTGCTATGTGCTAATCGCTGCCGTACGTAATGCTACCAGCATGGCCTTTGCTACGAGCTAAAACTTCTTTGTTTCAGTTAGCTTGTATCGCTAGTGTTATTCATTTACACGTGGCTAAATCTCCACGTGGCTAAACTGGTCGCTATGGCAACTCAGTGCCTGTAGGAAAAAGGAAAATGTGCTTCACATTAAACCTTCAGATTAACCAAGCATTGGTCAGATTTGAATCTTTACAACACATAATCTCACTCGTTTAGGGCGAGATAAATTTATCTACGGGTTACTTATAAACAAACAAAGCCTCGGCGGCTATTATGCGAATATTTGTCTGTTCAGACAGCACACATAAAAACAAACAATTAAATCGATTGCAAAATGTCTCCCCCTTTTCAAACCGCCTGGTCACTCCTTCGTCTGAGCGCCGTGCGTTTGAATTTCACTCATGTGAGATCAAATAATGGCTGAGAATTACTTAAATAGCTACTTTAATATCCTACAGCCGGGAGAGTCACGTGGCTGGGTTTGCAGTGGAACACGCACTAACAAAACATTACCACGAAGGCCTTAAGAGAGGGGCAACAAGGAACACGCTCGTTCGCCTCTCATGCGCTTTAGAGCGACTTTTTATTAATTATTTACTGCAGTTTAATTTCTTCTCAACGAGCTCGAGTTAACAGTTACCATCTATTTCATTCCAAACGCACTGTGTTTCACAAACAAGAATGCAATATCACAAATAACCGTTTGTTTCTCTATATTTACTCAATTCTTCCGGATAAAAGTGAGAAATATTTATATTGTCTCTGGTTTGATTTATCAGATTTAAATCTTTAATGCCCGCATCCTCCACCATTCTGTAAAGAAACCAGTTTAATATAGAGCTATTGTTTCATCTCCGGGAATTAGTTATTAAATATTTAATATTGCTTGGTTAAAAGTAATATTAATATTTAACTTATTTATACTGTATTAAGTAATCGTCCAGCAATCACTAAAGGTACATTCTGTTAATCTCAATTAAAATCTCGCTTCCATTCCCGTGGCCCCGGTAACGATAAACGAGATTAATAATTTCTCAAGTTTGAGCTAGGTTGCGTTATCTTTGGGCAAATAAGGATGAAAATACTTAAAATCACATTCCAGAGACACTTCTTTATAAAATGGAAAAGGTTTATTCGTGATATTGCTATTCTAACATAAATGGATTACCTAATGAAGCACAAACATACACACACACACATACGAGAGTTTTGAGGTTAACTGTGGAAAGAATACCATTCTTTCTATTTCATAACTTAACTAACCAGAAAAAGATCACGAACAAAATACGTCTGCTTTGTTACTGCATTCAGATCAAATTTTAACGGTTTAGTCAGGATTAGGAACGTTGGTTTGTTACTTGCTTTCTGTTGGTTTAAAGCAGGCTGGATGCGTTGGTTTCGTTTTCCCGCGTGAGTTCAGTTCTTTGTTTCGGGTGTCACGTGGTCAGCTCGGCGCGTTGCTCTGGAAACTCTGCTGGCTCACGTTGCGTGACGTCATCGGGGAAGCTCTCCTCTGCAATCGTCGAATTCGTGGCTCCGTTACGGCTTTGGCACAGTCTTAGACTCCCTCCGATGGTTGGTTCCGAGGTGAGCGTCCAGCGGACCGGCGCGCGTTGGAGGGCGCAGTTGCGAAAACGGGAAGCGTAGCTTCGACGAGTTCCACAGAGTTCAATAGAGTCAAGAGAGAAGAGAGTAAGCGCCGCTGGCCGCTTTTAAACTGTCCGCTTTTGGACATCGCCCACAGGCGGCTGGTCCAATCAGAGCGTCGGTACGGGGCGGAGCCCCGCCTGCACGGCTGGTTTTTGCAAGGCCCTTTTAATGTGAGGAAAAATAACTTGTTTTTACCCCTGTATTAAAACTCTTATCAGGTTTACACATTTATAATATCACCACATTCGTTATCGTACTGATTCATACATTTTTGCAACCATTCATAAAAGTCTAAACACTGCACCCTACACATTCCAGGTTAAAGCACGATTAGAAATCAGCCCACGTTTTCCTAAATTAATATTCCACAAGCATATCAGAAAAGAGCACACATTAATATCCATATATTTCTTTGTGGATGCTTTGAAAGTCATGAAACGAACGAATGTCTTTAGGAAATGTTCTCGGCACATTCCTTTGTTCCATAATAGGAAGAAAACGCGCGCTTTTGCGCTGAGGCGGAGGAGGGGCTTTAGAGGGTTGCTGATTCTTTAGCTGACGTGTAGACAGTTGAATTCCTGCCGATATACGTTACAGTTCAATATTTATTCTTTTTATCATTTTTTTTTTAATCACTATTTAGGTTACAACTTTTTATCATTACTATTTATTTTCAGTTATACATTTTTAGTGCTTAATTTAATTTAGTTTAACTTTCTAATTTAATATTTATAGTTTATTTTATGTACTTTCAGCTTTCTTTCAATTAAGAAAAAAGTTTTTAATAGCTGTAGTCGATAATATGCTGCAAGATAATCACATAATATGATCTGTTTTTTTAAATGCAATGTGTGCTAAGTTTACTTTATTTACACATTTGTAAATACATTTGTAAACATTTACACAACTTATACCGTAAATAACATTATTTTAATTATTTACTTATGATATAATGTATTATTTCATATTCTCAAATATTCATATTTTATTTTACAGAACAATTATAATATAAAAGTTATATATTTGTCTTCATTTTTATAATTCAAGCAACAACAGATACAATAATAATTATTATTGTTGTTGTTGTTAATAATAATAACATTGATTAATAATAATAATAATATTATTAAATAATTATTAATAATGTCATGAGGTTCCACAAGTTTTAATGTAATTTGGGGTGCTGGTAACGATTCTAGGGGAGGAGGTCATTAGTATTATTACCAAATATAAGTCATTTTTGTTGAATAATTATGTTCAGTCATAGGACCCGAATCTCAAGCGTACGTAACGCTGACGTCATGACGCTGGTGTAGTATAAAGTAGTTATAAATCATGACTTTGCACACAATACACACATCATTGTTGACAGCAATGTAGTTTAATTAACGAACGGCCGATGATTTGAACTGATCTGATCAGTGGCGACATGTTTTCTGTTTATCATGAGAAAAGTTACAGGTTCACTGGTACGGAAGAAAACGTGTGCAATACATTAGATAACTTAATTGGCACGTTTCATTTTCCAAAACATACGCACTGTGTATGAACAAATTATGAGTGATAATCAATAATGAACTAAGTAAACGATAGAGTAGACTTACCTTTTTCAAAGATGACAATAATAGCGGTCGGCGACGATTGGTCAAGAGTAAGCCACACGAGAGAGGAACGCGATTGGTCAAAAGTAAGCCCAAGAGATGAACGCGATTGGTCAAAAGTAAGCCCAAGAGAGGAACGCGATTGGTCAAAAGTAAGCCCAAGAGAGGAACGCGATTGGTCAAAAGTAAGCCCAAGAGAGGAACGTGATTGGCTCATGTGGGCTTACTTTGGCTCAGTCGGTGGAATGCAGTAGGCGCAACGCCAAGATCATGGGTTCGATTCCCAGGGAAAACAAGACCTGATAAAATGTAGAAACTGTAACTTGAATGCAATGCAATGTAAGTCGCTTTGGATAAAAGCGTCTGCTAAATGCATAAATGTAAATGTAATCATTTCCTTACATTATAATTTGATATTATTATTTTACCATGCGGATTTGTGTAAATGAGTATGCATATTTAATGTTACTTATGCTGCATCAACGTTAAGATTATTTTTAATATGGCAATAAAATTCTGTTTTTTTTAATGTAGTCTTCATCACTACATTAAAATTACATCAAAGAAAATGACAAAGGTTTACTTTCACAGGCCGTCACATATTTGTGAGCTAGCAGCAGGAAGATTAAAGCTTTCAAACTTCTGTACTTCATCTGTCTGCAGCGTCTTCTGCGATCTCTAATGTTGTATATTATATATTTGATGCATCATCTATATCAAGAACACATCCGGGTACTTTCATGCGTCCTCTGTGCTTGCTCGACGGCTGAACATATACAGTGGGTATAAAACATCTGCACACCCTACAGACAGCAGTTTTTTTTAAGATGTGTATATATTTTTAATTATGTCAGACCTTTATCTATATTTAAATAAAAATTTACACCAACAAAATCCACGTAAGAAATACATTTTGTAAAAAAACTAAATGGAAAATAAAACCTCAAATGACTTGCCTGCATTAAGGTAGACTCTTTTATAATAAGGCATGGTACCCTATTTGGATCACACTCAAACCCCTTCTGAGCAGTAGTTCTGGGGTCGTATGGATAAAGCTGCTTTGAGTCAAATTTAGTGTCAAAATCCTACAAATCATGTAATTTTGCTCTTATTCCTATACTTAATAGTGTGATTCATAAAAATGCATAAGTGTTAAGACTATGATATAATATGCGGTATTCTGGGTCTTTTTGACCCGCAAATTATGTTTACTAAAATAAAAAAGGTTCTCTTTGTCCAAATGGCATGAGACTTTGTACGGTGGTCAACGCTTTCTAGATCTACAAATAAAAACTAAAATTGGAATTATATCTTGACTTTATGTGAATAAAAGTCACACTAATGGTCTTCGACCCCGCTTAAAAAATTGACAAAATTTATCCTCAAAATCAGAAACAATTACAAACAACGCAGAATACACATGGACAGAAATGAAGTTGCACACTTCCAACAGTGCAAAAAACATCCACAATGCGAAATGATCATGCTCACACACACGCACGCACGCACACACACACACACACTCATTTGTAGAATTGTATAAAAACAGATAATTGAAATAAATTTTAAACTCTAAAGACTCCAACTTTTCTCTTTGTAACATCTTGTTCAGGTTTGATTCTAATCATAATGTAAAACTATTGAAAAACAAAAAAATTCAGAACAAAAAAAAAGCTAAACTTTGACAAAAAGTTTTTTTTATTGTTATAATTGTGATTTTATAATGTGTATATAAGAATCCAAATGGTAAAAAAAATTGTGAAAAGATATCATTTAGTTGGTCAAATAGCAAATAGCGGCGCTCTGCAGCTATCTAGTGGTAAATGTGATAATTTTTTACGTTTAAAACTACATTTTCCATAAGATGGGCAAAAATCTTACACTAAAACATCTCAGATGATCCATCATTAAAGTTAGAAATGGGTCTTTTAAAATTTAATTTTACATAAAATCTGGCTTTTTTTGTATAAAAACCTATGTACAATTATTTATTTTCTTTCTACAAATTAAAAAATATATCATAAATCCTCCAAAAACTACACACGTGGAGTAAAAACATTAATAAACAGAGTGAAATTACATTAAAAAAAAATACATTATTTTGTTACAAAATTTAATTTTGTTGCCTTGGGTCTCTACAGACCATGAGTGAGCCCCCGAAACGAAGACGGCAAAAGGGTTAAAAGAGCTAGAGAGTCTCCTAACCTAGTTATGATGACAGTCACGTGTTGAAACCAAACACTCTCCAACATGGAAAAAGTGTTTTAGCTTTGCATAATAGTGGACTTTGGATAAATGTGATTCATATGTGAACAAAAAAGTCAATCCATTGATGTATTCATTTACTGCATTTAAAAACTTCATTACAATTCATTATTGTGTATAATATCATTAACATCCTTATTCAGGTTGCATCTGTAATCACGGGGTGAAAAGCTAATCTAAATGTCAATAAAACATAAAATGTAAACATAAACCCTGACAGGGTGATCAGGATTAATAGGATATTAACAGGATATTTGACCATAGTTCATAACTAGCATTGATTTAGACTACGCTTATCTGTAAATTAGTGGTGGGCCGTTATCGGCGTTAATGTGCTGCGTTAACGTGAGACTCTTATCGGAAATATCGCCGTTAATCTATTCTCAAAGTTGGGTTGGGAGCTGGGTCTATACTACGCAAGCTATGATGACTTTCACCCTGATATTTTAGCACGGATGTATACCTAGCCGAATTGCACTGTAGGGGGAGAGAACGAGTCTTCGAACTAGAGGCTCGCAGTCCGTGATGGACAGATTGTTAACGGCTGGTCTATGTGGTAATACAATCGGGCAGGACATCCAAACGCTCACCTATCATTCATCAACCTCAAATATGGAATATATATCTGAAAGATGTATGTAGTAGCAACTTTACATGGCCGCTCAATATGATGTTAACCTAGAGAAATGTGCGCTATTGAAGTGTTTGTGTGGAAGCGCGTTTGCTGCAGGACATTCTCTGGTGCGTTCACTTGCTCTTAAAATCTCCGTCATTTTTGGTCATACAGATAAAAGTAGCCTAATACATCTTTCGAATCTGTAAAGACTCTACGTTTATTTGTGTGCACTCAGAATAACAACGAAACGTTGCGCAAACAGGATGCGCTTTAGGTCTCATGTGAACTTGAGCGAGAAACTTGAAACTCCGTCTTTGAAAAATATATCTATAGAGAGTGAAATGTCTAAAAAATTTAAATAGAAGACGTGTGTGTTAGCATGAATGATTTACATGAAATTTAATCTGTGCAACACTGTGCATAAGATGGCTTTCAGTTCAATATAATAACAAAAAACAACATTTTGGGTTTTTATTCAACTAATAAGGTGGGCACGCTGTGATCTGATATTACGGGAGTGGGAGGGAATGGATGTCATTCTTCCGGGAGTGGAACGGGATTTTCCTCCAGTTTTTTCGTGGGATTGGGACGGGAAGAGATTAAAGTTTGTGATGCATTTTGGAAACAGGAGATGAGCCCCTGGTCTAATGCGCCACCTGGCTTGAGAAACCCGTTCTCAAAGACTTACTTTTAGTCATTATTTGGGTAGCACACATATTCTGAATGCCTTCGGCAGAATTCAAATGAGCCATTTTAATCTAGATTAATCTAGATTAATTCCAAGATTAATCTAGATTAAAAAAAAATATCTATGCCCACCACTACTGTAAATAGAAAGTTAAAAAGTCAATTTGCTATTTCAATTTAGCAAAAAAAAAAATCTGTTGCTTGAAATAATACTGTTTTAGGCAGTGTATTCACATGCATGTTAATATTTTCTTTTGAAATGATGAAAATGCATCTACACAGTACATTTGGACTTCAAACGTTTCAGTATGTACATTATTAGTGGTCACTACTTGGCAAAAAAAATAATAAAGGGAATTAAAACTGGCTTTTTCATTTAAATGATCAAATAATGCATAAACACTATTGGTTGATTCAGTGATTGAGGGCGGCTATTTTGTCTTTGCATCACTGTTGTTCTAGTTTCACAACATTTCGGTGTGATCTCAGTCAGCACTTAAGTATCTGTCTTAGACTTAAGCTTTTATCTTCTTTACAAACAGCTTCTACACTTAGACTATACAAGTCCTAGATGACGTGTACCATTACACCCCTACATGATGTTTTCATTATTAGATCTATTCAGTGTTAAAGTGACAGAGCTGTGTCATTAATGTGTTCAAACAACAAAACACAGAGAGAGAAAATCATTGTTTGACCTGCCTGAAGAACTTAAATAAACATTTTAATTTGTATATTTGTTCTATTTTATTTATTTATTTGTGCCACTGGTTTGTTTATTTTTTCTTATTTTATTACCAACTTCACTTGTCTTTGATAACGTCTGATAAAGTTTGAACTTATAAATTAAGCTAGTAGTTTTTTCTGTATTATTAAATTGTGAATTGGGTATCTAAAATTGAGATTGCTTATTTAATATTTATCACTATCCATTATTACTGGTGTTTGCGTGCACAAGGCACGATGTTCCTCTGGGCAAACTGCCGCTCCTGAGGAGTGGGGTCATGTGACCTCACCATATCCTCAAATAAATAAATAAGTAGTTATGTGTGGCCATGTATGGTGACCCATACTCAGATTTTGTGCTCTGCATTTAACCAATCCAAATGCACACTCACAGTAGTGAACACAAACCGGAGCATTTGGTTTGGTGCCTTGCTCAAGGGTCTCACAAGGGTTGTTCACTGCTCCCACTGACAAGTCCTGCCGGACCTGAGATTTGAACCCACAACATCAGGTTACAAGTCCGATGCTCTATCCATTAGGACTGCCCCCTCAACATCATCAATCAGAGAGTCACAACACAAGCAGACGGCATGATCTGTGAAAACATACACTATAAAAAAATATTTGGTTCTTTAAAGGTTATTTACATGCAGTACTGGTTTTATTTAGAACCATAGCATTCTGAAGGAACCTTTTATGGCGAAACGGTTCTTTGTCAGAGTTTAGGGTTCTTTGTTCCCGCCCTTTTGTTTTTCAAATCTGTTACTGTCAAAGCACTTCATTACTGGTTTTCTGGAGTTCAGTGATCCAACTACACTGACTTTCAACACACTCTCAACAGGTAAATGATTTCATTCTTAAATTTAAAGACAAATTTAACTTTTAAATTGTAACCAGTTTCCAAGCAAATATGTTCTTATCTCTTTATGTTTTGTTTTTGGTCACATATAGCCACATATAGTGTGTGCAGCTCTGCTAAGTTTTGGGAACTTCTCTCCTCTGCTCCACTAAGTAAAAGAGACAATGAATTTATAATTCATATTGTTAGACTTTTTAAATTATTACTTTGTTTCATGTATAAACATACCCAGTCACAAATTTTGATTTAAAAAAATCCTGTGACTTTTATTACTTTTTTATTTTTAGATTGTGAAGGGCTCATATGCTGTCCATTTTTGCTTTTGGCCTTCATAAATATAATTGTTTTTACATAAACACGTGGACACACTGTTACTCTAAACTCAATTGTGTATTTCAGATGTATCCCATCCTACAACCTCATTATCTGCAGAGAAAAATCCACACTTAATCACACCAAAATAATGGACTTAAAGCTGTCATATTGATTGGAATGTGATTGTTTCACTGAAACTTTATTTTCATCACATCTATTTTTTTGTTCTTATTTTGTGTTTTAATTCTTTATGTATTTATTTATGTTCATTGTCATTCATCAATGTATTCAGATAATAACTGTTGGTATGAGCACTGACAATTTTGCATATCAATAAAAACATACTTAATTCATACATCATGCTGGTGTTGTGGTTATTGTTGTTGTTGTTTTAATGTGAAACTCTAACCGAGGCTACACTCTATGATGGGGAGCTTTGAGCTTGCCTGAATAGGGGTTTTTGACCCTAGATCTGCTGGGCAGGGATGGTGTTCCTCGAGTCTGTGACTTAGGAATCCAGCTTTTGGACACTCTTTCCCTCAGCATTGCGGCGTTGGCATAGCGTTCCCATAGCGCTCTCTAGAGGACGCAGCGTAAAAGTTCCCTTCGGAAGGGTTACATATACTTTGGATATGTAACTATGGTTACATATGTAACCATAGTTCCCTGAGAATAGGGAACGAGACGCTGCGTCTCTTGGCCATGCTTCGGGCATTCCTGTTGGCGTCCCCTTTGAAAAAAGAGTATGACGTGTTCCACAGGCGCCCTTTTATGCCCGCAGAAGCTCATTTGCTTACGTCATAGGCTTCCACCTGTCAATGTCAAGTGCATTGTGTGCTTTTATTGATGCTTCAGAGACCGGAAACGCTGAAGGCGTTCCCATAGCGCCCTCTAGAGGACGCAGTGTCTCGTTCCCTATTCTCAGGGAACTATGGTTACATATGTAACCTGAGACGTTTATGTTATATTTTGCTTTACTTTTTTAAGCATTTATTTATGTGCAATGTCCATTGTCATTCATTAATGTATTCTACTTATAGCTGTTGTTAGAACACTGTCATTTTTGCTACAATTTCACAAGTTTAAAAAAAATTAAGAAATTTACTTGTTGTTGATTTTATATAAAACCCTAATAGACACTTATATTATAAGATATTACAAGTATATAATAAGAAATGAGATAGGTAAGCTAGATTATAAGACCAGGCAAATAGAGGGGTAAAAAAACAATATTAATAAATAATATATACAAATAATACTAATATTAATGAAAAACTATCATTAAAAAAGTTATTTATAACGCCATTCAGGTCCTTATTAGCATTTTCAAAGCATGGTTCTTTATGGAACCCTATACAAAGGTTATATTTAGCACTAAAAAGGGTTCTGCTGTTGTTACAAGCCAAAGAACCCTTTTCTGGTACTGTTTAGAACCATTTTTTCTGAAGAGTGTTCCGAACACTGCAGAGTAAAGCTTGATTAATGCTCCTCATCACACAGTACTTCTCAAATCAACAAATAAGTGTCTATGTTAGCAGAGTGGTCACAGTGATACTCAAGGTGACAGCGAGGTTATGGAAAAGAAATAAGATTTACAGTTCTTTTAATAAATCTCCAGAATAACACTCAAATTGAGATTGTATTTTTCTCACAGTCATGCCTCCTGTAGTGCAAAAACAGCTCAATCCTATATGACATCCAATCAAATTACCCAGTGGTGGACAAAGTACACAGATCAAGTACTTGAGTAAAAGTACAGATACGTATAGTAAAATATTACTCCAGTAAAAGTAAAAGTACTGCTTTTTCAATTTTACTTGAGTGAAAGTACAAAAGTACTCAATTTTTTATGTACTTAAGTAAAAAAGTACTGATAGACAGATTTATTTAGCAATTTTATATAGACTACTTTATTTAATTTTATATTAGCACATATTTTTATAATCATACTGCCCAAAATACCTGGGTTTTCCCAAAATAACCACTATATAGAGTCAAGATATATATTTTGTTGATATGGACTACGTTGATGAGAGTGATGTAGTAATGTTCACTGTGAAGCTTACACTGCCATGTACCTGAGAGAAAACAGATTTCACCATCTAATCTTCACCAGTAAGAAAAAAGTGTTTTAGAACTTGTTGTTTTGCAGAACGTCAGTTATATATGACATGAGAATTAGGCCTGAAATTAGGAAGAACATTTTAAGGAAAATCTAATGATATTTTCATAATTATTTTTTCTGTGGTGTAAAAACACCCCTGGCCCAATGCCCCCAGAGGGCATCACTTCCCACTCTGATAATTACTGTAGTTACTATGTTCTGAACATCACATCCTTTCTTTTTCCTCAGATGGAATCTATCTAGGTGGCTGAATAAAAATATTTGGACTTTATATCTAAAAATTTCCTCAACTTAGCACCAGCAAGCTTGTTAGCTAGACAGTTAGCATCAGCTAACAATATTTACTTATTTTCAGTATGGTTATGAATAAACATTCATATCTGTCTACTCGGCTAGTTGATCTAAACAATATAAAAATGTATACTGTTGATAAACAATATAAAAACAGACGTCACATAGGTCTAAATGCATAGCATTTTAATAAAACTGCGAACGTTACGGCGAATATGAACGTGCATGAGCAGCGGGGAATATGAACGTGCATGAGCAGCGGGAATATGAAGCGTGCATGAGTTATTTTATTTAATCGGTGTTATTTTAATGTTTTGTTTTTTGACCTAAAACATAACGTTAGAGACACTGATGTTGATCTGTCTCCATTCAAGCATTTCAGTGGGCTTAAATAGATCACCCTTTACAGCAGATTTAGTTCACAAACAACTGACAGTTTTGACCTAAATATTATTTTCAGTTACAATAATTCATCTTAAAATTCGACATTAGTAACGTACTTTTCACAGCATCAGTAGCGCGCTCACAAGATCTCCGGTTCTTTACTTGTGAGTTCAGTTCACTGAAGAAGACTCGCTCTAAAGCGGATCATTTGAATCAGTGAGTCGTCGACTCGAGAACAGCTGCAATCGGATCATTGCATCAGTGAATGAATGGTTTGTTGCGATTTGCGAACCGATTGAACAGGTTCATTGAAAAGAATGAGTTTGTTCATGAATCAGACACCGTTTCTGCGTCTCGGAGCACGTGATGTATCACGTGAGTAACGATATGTTTTATGAAATGTAGTGAAGTAAAAAACGATCTTATGCTTTGGAATGTAGTGAAGTAAAAGTAAAAGTTACTCAAAATAAAACTACTCCAGTAAAGTACAGATACTTGAAAAATGTACTTAAGTACAGTAACGAAGTAGTTGTACTTCGTTACTGACCACCACTGAAATTACCCATAATTGTGGTCAAAAGCACTGCCCTAATATGTATTTAATGCTCATTGTATTAAATCATGTGTAAACAGATTGATTTATTAACCATGTGATGGTTTCTCTATAACAGTTCACTATGACTTCATAACAGTTCTGATTCAGTAAAACGACAAGACTAGACAACAATACACATAATACACCACTTGTCACAAGTACCAGAGCAGAAAAGCTTTAAAGTTGTTCACAATCAGGTGAAAAGAAACAATATTGTATAACTCTGTGAGTGTGTCACAGGCGCCAATCCACGTGTTTGCCTTAAGCTCGTTATAAACTGTCTAAGAGCACGGATAATGGAGACTACAATCGTACCAAGAAAGGCTGACAAATACGCAGCAGTTTGAGGGAAAAAGCAAGTTCTTCTTCTCTTTAAACGGTTATGTTCATGTTGTTTTAAAAGATGTAGGTATCACACCAGAGGTGAGAGACGAGTGTATAATATCAGTTAATATGTCAGAAAGATAAGATAAACAAGCTTAGACCATGTGAGGAGGGAGTGGATCTAACTGGCAAGTGGAAGACTTAGATAGTTTGATAAGACCTGCTATTTCTTCAATAGTTGGAAGTTCAAAACAGTAAAATAGAGACAGAAGAGAATCGTGAGAAAATAAATACAACAGATCAGATGCCACATTGATTTGAAAAGTTATTTGTTGATGTATATTTTGAATTTTAGTATTAAAAAATGTAATTCTTTTATCGCATAGATCACTAGAGTATAGATGAGAAGGAAGGGTATTAGGTGGACATAGGATAATATTTACTGTATTAAACAAGGACATTGTATTCCCTTCATCTATCCCAATTATATTCGAATAGTAATTAGAAATCAGATTTAGCGGTTAAAAGATAATTTTTGTAAGATAGCATGATCTGTGTACATATCTTTATGAACATTAAGTCCAGTTTTAATGTATAAACGTTCCAAGTGATGCCCCTTAGTTTTGAGCTGTCTCAGTTCTGGTATAAACCAAGGTGCAGAATGGGTAAAATAAACAGTCTCAGTTATTTAATGTTCAAATGTATCAAGCACACTTTGCAGTCCCTCATTATAATAGGAAACTAAGTCATCCGGAGTAGAGAAAACATTGGTCTTGAAGAAATTGTCCAGTCCATCAGAAAGAGCAGATAAATTGATGTTCTTAATATTACAAAATGAAGTGGAATGACCCATATTCGTTTTTTTAACCAATCAGTTAGCACTGAACGATATTAACTTATGAGCCGATATGGGCAGGTCTAAAGCATGACAGTTGCATGACAGTTGACCCATTCATTTTCAAAACAGTTGACTCAAATGATTCATACAGAGGCACGTTCATGGGAGAAACTTTCCACTTCTCATTATAAAGTATCGCAGGCCCTCCACCTCGACCAGATGCATGAGGTTGACAGTAGTAAACATAACCAGGAGGGATAGATTGATTAAGCTGCGAAAAATCATGGTATTGTTGTCATGTTTCAGTAAGTCAAAAGGAAGTTGAACTTACTGTCATTCAGGAGATCATAAATAAGAGGTCCTATGTTTGTTAAGGAACGAGTATTGAAAAAAAAACAAAAGTAAGATCAGTCATACCGGATTTTATGCTAGTTGTTCTGGAGATATTGGCCAGCACACTGTGGTCAACAGTACGTATTGACTTCTTTGGTGGATGCTGAGTGGACGACCAGAGTGATCGTATTGGACCGGTGTCATTGTAGATTTAATTCCGTCGTGACCTACGATGGATGTACTTCTGCAGAGGATAGTAGATAATATCCTGGTGAGATGGAAGGGTTGGTGGTGGTTCGGTGACACGGAATCGCAGTGAAAAGAGTTCCCGCCACAGTATATTGGAGGATCGATGTCACTGGATGAAGAATAAAATAAAATATAATCCATAGAAAGGTCGGCTGAACCACATTGTTAAGTGCAAACTCCAAGGTACTTTGAGAAGATGGGACGTCGTCAGAGGTCACGATAGGTAGCGTCAGGTTAATCCATCAAGTGCAGATTAAGAATCACCGAGCTGCTGATTCCATTTTTAGATTAAATAGTCCCCTTGATCCTCATGGATAAAGCAGGCCCATTGATCGTTTTAGTTAAAAATTACCAGGAAAGGCAGTTGCAGGAAACTCCAGGATGGCTCCACAAGAACAGAAGAAAAGAATCAGTCATGTACAGGGGAACTTTTATATTAAAATGACCAGGAAAAGGCAACAGTTGCAAGCAGGATCCGAGATAACCCTGTGAAAACAGAGCGTCGTCAGAGGTCGTGTTTGAAAACATCAGGTTGACCAGTCAGTGAAGATTGCGGAGTCACAGATTTTCTTATTAGATATAAACGGTCCTTTGATCCTTCTACACTAAACAAAATTAGAAACGCAACCAGTTTGTTTTTCCCCCATTTTTGAACTCAAAGGTCTAAGACTTTTTTTATGTACACAAAAGGCCTATTTCTCTCAAATATTGTTCACATTTCTGTGTAAACCTGTGTTAGTGAGCACTTCTCCTTTGCCGAAATAATCCATCCACCTCACAGGTGTGCCTTAGGCTGGCCACAATAAAAGGCCACTCTACAATATGCAGTTTTATCACACAGCACAATGCCACAGATGTCTCAAGTTTTGAGGGAGCGTGCAATTGGCATGCTGACTGTATGAATGTCCACCAGAGCTGTTACCCGTGAATTGAATGTTCATTTCTTTACCATAAGCCGTCTCCAAAGGCGTTTCAGAGAATTTGGCAGTACATCCAACCGGCCTCACAACTGCAGACCACCAGCCCAAGACCTCCACATCCAGCATCTTCACCTCTAATATAGTCTGAGAACAGCCACCCGGACAGCTGCTGCAACAATCGGTTTGCATAACCAAAGAATTTCTACACAAACTGTAAGAAACCGTCTCAGGAAAGCTCATCTGCATGTTCGTCGTCCTCATCGGGGTCTCGAACTGACTGCAGTTCGTCGTCGTAACTGACTTGAGTGGGTAAATACTCACATTCGATGGCATCTGGCACTTTGAATAGATGTTCTCTTCATGGATGAATCCCGGTTTTCACTGTACAGGGCAAATGGCAGACAGCGTGTATGGCATCGTGTGGGTGAACGGTTTGCTGATGTCAACGCTGTGGATCGAGTGGCCCATTGTGGCGGTGGGGTTATGGTATGGGCAGGCGTGTGTTTTGGACAATGAACACAGGTGCATTTTATTGATGGCATTTTGAATGCACAGAGATACCGTGATGAGATCCTGAGGCCCATTATTGTGCCATTTTTCCATAACCATCACCTCATGTTGCAGCATGATAATGCACGTCCCCATGTTGTAAGGATCTGTACACAATTCCTGGAAGCTGTTTGAGCATGTTTAGGATGCTCTGGATCGGCGTATACGACAATGTGTTCCAGCTCCTGCCAATATCCAGCAACTTCACACATCCATTGAAGAGGAGTGGACCAACATTCCACAGGCCACAATCAACAACCTGATCAACTCTATGTGAAGGAGATGTGTTGCACTGTGTGAGGAAAATGGTGGTCACCCCAGATACTGACTGGTTTTCGAACTTTGTGTGAATTTGTGTAATGTTAATTCCTAAAGTCATGTTTATCTTTGAATGTTGTGGGTGATTTATCATTCTTACAATGTATTTCGTTTTATAATTTGTTGAACTGTCCAATGTTGAATTAGTTTGATCATATTTTGTATTTTACTGTTTGAATTGTTATACTGTTAAGATGTTTATTCTTATTGTTTGTTATAGAAACCATACAACTGTATACATATATATATTTACATTTTACATTTACATTTATGCATTTAGCAGACGCTTTTATCCAAAGCGACTTACATTCAGGCTATACATTTTTTGTCAGTATGTCAGTATAAATTGATAAATATAAATTGATATATACCGTATTGACGATAACCGTGATATTCAAAGCAACAATTATCGATATCGTGTCAATTTAGTGTGTGACATATAACGGTAACGGCGATAACCGCAATATTTAAAATTAACAGAAAATGAGTCTTAACACCACATGTAAATACTCCAATGCCAGTGCCTGGTTGACTTCCAGGTGGCAGTATTATGCCTTAACCCTGACACCCATCAAACAAGAAGAAGAGCCTGGCCTTGTTCATCAGAGTAAGTTCACATTATTGTACTTGTGATAGAATGGGAAATGTTACCTTAACCTTTTAACAGAGGTTTTTTCTGCATAGAGAATTATGAGGCGGCCGCCTCCGTCAAATGTTGTGTTGCCTCTGGTTGTGACAAAATTCAGGCAGCCAGTCAGTGCAAATGACTGAACAGCGTCCAATATACCTTTTAGTTCATATTTGCCAAAATAATGATATTTTTATAGAAGTTTACTTGATATTTCTTTACACATATTCAACATTTCTATTCAATATCCAGTTATTTACGCAATCTGATGAGCATTAACTCAAATTACGTGATCACCTCTGTATAAGTGAATGAAAGATAAGCGGTTTCATTTACCACACTTAGTAAAGCACGTGTGATGCTCGTTGTGACTTCAGAATCTGCCATCTCACTAAATGAAAACATGGATTAACAACATCTCCAGAACTGTCCTGAGAGTCACTTCACAAGCATTTTACCATTTGATTTGAGGAAAACTAGCATCATATTATATACACCCAGAACTGTGAAGGTATTCACGACAACTGGTCAAAATAAAATTTCGGTTAAACTTGGAAGACACTGCGGCAGAAATATAGTAATATTGTTCAGCTGATTGTACATACTGCTACTATTGAAGTTATTAAAGCTTTATCTTTTTAAGTAATGATCAAACAACATTTCTTCCATGTTTTAATTTTAAGAGTAAGCCCATTTGTTTGCCAAAATAAATAAATACAATTTTATTTTCAATAATTTATAATTTAAATAATAATAATAATTTAAAGATAAATAATTGAATGTTTTATGCCTTCAGTTGATAACCATATACAGAACACAGAATTTCTGAGAAAAAAAGTAAACATTTCATGAGCATATTTTAAGAATACATTTAAATAAACGATTTTTATGCATTCAAAAAATTAGACATGCTACAACACAGAATTTGGTAACAATAAAACCTGGGCGAATGAAAATAAAACACCCACTTATGAAAGTGGATAAAGATTTTAAATTTCTTGAAGTCTTTAACAACCTAATGATATGTTTATGCTCACCTATTTTATTTTATTTTATTTAGTCATTTAGCAGATGCTTTTATCCAAAGCGTCTTACACATGAGGACATTATAGAAGCAATCAAAACAAACAAAAGAGCAACAACATGCAAGTGCTATTACAAGTCCTGGTTAGCCTAACGCAGTACACGTAGGAAGGATTATTATTATTTTATTTTTTTTAACTAGTATGTAAAATATAGAAAAATTAAACTTAGTGTTAGTTTTACAAGAAAAGCTAGCAGTTAGAGAATAAATATGCAATTGATAGAGGGTCAAATGTTTGTGTTTTTTTATATAAAAAGAAGACAGATTAGATAAAATATAATTAGAATAGAGAGTGCTAGAGTTAGAGGGTCAAATAAAGATGGAAGAGATGTGTTCTTAGCCATTTCTTGAAGACGGGTAAGGATTCAGCTGCTCAGATTGAGTTGGGCAGGTCATTCCACCAGATGGGAACAGTAAATGAAAAAGTCAGTGAAAGGGATTTTGTGCCTCTTTGGGATGGTACAGTAATGCGTCGTTCACTTGCAGAACGCAAGTTTCTAGAGGGCATATAAGTCTGAAGTAATGAATTTAGGTAAAGGGGTGCAGAGCCAGAGATGGTTCTGTAGGCAAACATTAATGCCTTGAATTTAATGCATTGAGCAGCTATTGGTAGCCAGTGCAAATTGATGAACAGAGGTGTGACGTGCGTTCTTTTCGGCTCATTAAAGATTAATCTTCCAGCAGCATTTTTTATTAATTGTAGAAGTTTGATGGAACTGGCTGGAAGACCTGCCAAGAGAGCATTGCAATAGTGAAGTCTGGACAGAACAAGAGCCTGAACAAGGAGTTGTGTTGCATGTTCCGAGAGAAAGGGCCTGATCTTCTTAATATTATATAGTGCAAATCTAAAGGACCGGGCAGTTTTAGTAATGTGGTCTGTGAAATTCAGCTTATCATCAATCACAACTCCAAGGTTTCTGGCTGTTTTTGAAGGAGTTATGGTTGATGAGCCTAATTGGAAGGTGAAATTGTGATGAAACGATGGGTTTGCTGAAACCACAAGCAGTTCTGTCTTAGCTAGTTTGAGTTGAAGGTGATGGTCCTTCATCCAGCAAGAAATGTCTGCTAGACATAAAGGGTGAGGCTAGCATCGAGAGCAAAATCGGCAATGTGCGGTGGCGCCTAAAGTCAAAAGATTCTGTTTTTTAAAAATCCAGTCTTTCTGACCCCCTTACTGACTGGGTGACCGATGGGCTTAAAACTTGTGAAAAATTGCAAAATAGGAAAACAAAGCTTGGCACATCAGTCCTTAACGTTCACAATGCATAAAACAGGGCTAAAAGGTGTGCGGAAGTGCTCCGCTGGGCCCCTAGCAGCAGTTACCCATGGGTTAATGGTCAATGCAATGAAGTTGATAGATACGGGAAGCAGGAGGCGGGAACCGGCGAACATTTAATGACTTTAATAATCAAATAAACAAACACAAAATAAAAGCGACAGCCCCTCACAGACGACTGCCGCACATAAAACACAAACTAAAATCCAGGCCTGGTCCTCTCTCGTCTTCCACTGTCGTCACTCCTCATTTAACCCTTCTGAAGCTCCTCCTTGGGACTCGAGACCGGTGAGTGGCGCAGGTGTCGTTCATTACCATTTACTCCACTGGCCTCGCTCCGTTCCTACGGCTCTCGGCCCCGCCCCACTCGTCACAGTCAACAACCCATGGGTAACAGCAGTAACCGATGGGTTGTAAAGTGAGGCATCCCAGAGACTGACCTGCTGAAAGACCTGGAGATAAAATCCAGGGCTGAGCCCGAACAACCAGGGGTCCTAGCCCGTCCTGGTCTGAGGATCAGAGATGGGCACAGAGGGCTAGTGTCGCGACTCGTGCCCCTCCCCCACCTGCGGGTAGGGGTAGAGGAAGGTACAGGTCAAAAGAGGTAGGCAAGACCTGAGGAATGTGATCCAGGCGAAACGTCCTCAACAACGTTCTCGTCAGGACCAGAGTAACTAACATCTACTCCCTTCCTTCAGGGGGCTTAAACACCGGCCCTTAGCTTCCCCTCTTTAATTCCCCTGCAACCGCATACCCCACCTGACCGAGGTTAGGTGGGAACCTAAGATTGTGGTCCGGGCTGAGGCCCCTTGGAGGCTTCCGTGGGAACATCCTCGGTCCTCAGGTAAATCTGGCTGCAATCCCATGGATTAGGCCTCTAATGCTCCACTTATATCGCCCTAGCCATGCTGGTCGAGCTAGCATTGCTCCCCTCACCTTAGAGGGTCACCTATGAGCATGCTGCCCCTTCTGAGCATTGTCAGTAGAGCTAGTATTGCTCCCCTTACCTTAGAGGGTCTTCTATGAGCATGCCGCTCCTGTATGAGCGTCTAAAGTTCCCTCTCCACTCTCCAGAGCTCGCTGTTGGTGGAGCTAGCATTGCTCCCCTCACCTAGAGGGTTACTTATGAGCGTGCCGCTCCCTTCTGAGCGTTTGACTTAACCATCTCATTCTGAAGAATGAGTTCTCCGCTCCCCAGAGCTCTGTGATAGGTCGCCGGTTGGTCGAGCTAGCATTGCTCCCCTCACGTAGAGGGTCACCTATGAGCACGCCGCTCCCTTCTGAGCGCCTAAATTTCCTCTGTGATAGGTCACTCACCCGGCTGGTTGAGCCAACATTTGCTCCCCTCACCAAAGAGGGTAATCTATGAGCATGCCGCTCCCTTCGGAGCATTTGGGTTTCCTCTCACTAGGGATTGAGATAGTTCTTTGAAAGTCTCCGCTCTCCAGAGCTCGGTATTGGTCGAGCTAGCACTGCTCCCCTCACTTTAGAGGGTCATCTATGAGCATGCCACTCCCTTCTGAGCGTCTGAGCTCATTCTGAGGAATGAGTTTTCCGCTCTCCAGAGCTCGTTGTCGGTAGAGCTAGCATTGCTCCCCTCACTAGAGGGTCACCTATGAGCATGCCGCTCCCTTCGGAGCGTATGAGCTCATTCTGAGGAATGAGTTTTCCGCTCCTCAGGGCTCTGTGATAGGTCGCTCACCTTGCTGGTCGAGCTAGCATTGCTCCCCTCACTATAGAGGGTCACCTTTGAGCATGCCGCTCCCTTCTGAGCGTCTGAGATTTTCACTCCAAGGGATGAGTAGTTCTCCGCTCCGAGTAGAACGTAATACCAATATATAAGTGCACACGCTAAACTCTGGGCACTTTCTAAAATCCACTTAGTGGTAAGATCGCACATCAAGTGTTTTGCGTTCTTTCTAAAATCCATGCTATGGTAAGTGCACACGCTAGACTTTGGGCACTTCTCTAAAATCCACCCAGTGGTAAGTTAGCACATCGAATGTTCTGCTTTCTTTCTAAAAATCCCGTAGGGTAGGGTTACTGTGGCAGCTTCGCAATTATTTGAGTTGGTCAGGCCCGGCTTGTGCCTTGGGCACCACTCCTGAGCTTGAGTTCTCTCTCAAAATGAGTTCTCCGCTCTCCAGAGCTCGCTATTGGTAGAGCTGGCGTTGCTCCCCTCACTTAGAGGGTCACCTATGAGCATGCTGCTCCCTTGAGCGTCTGAGCTCATTCTGAGGAATGAGTTTTCCGCTCCTCATAGCTCTGTGGTAGTTCGCCGCCTTGCTGGTCGAGCTAGCATTGCTCCCTCGCTATAGAGGGTCATCTATGAGCAAGCCGCTCCCTGCTGAACGTCTAAGTTCCTCTCACTCTGTACAATGAGTTCTCCGCTCCCCAGAGCTCTGTGATAGGTCGCCGGTTGGTCGAGCTAGCACTGCTCCCCTCACTTAGAGGGTCACCTATGAGCATGCCGCTCCTTCTGAGTGCCTAAAATTCCTCCTTCTAAGGAATGAGTTCTCCTCCATTAGAGCTCTGTGAGAGGTTGCTCTCCTGGTTGGTTGAGCTAGCATAGCTCCCTCACCATAGAGGGTCACCTATGAGCATGCCGCTCCTTTCTGGGCATCTGAGCTCCCTTACTCGGAAGACTGAGTTCTCCGCCTCCAGAGCTCCTCATCGGTAGAGCTAGCACTGCTCCCTCACTGTAGAGGGTCATCTATGAGCATGCCGCTCCTTTCTGAGCGTCTGAGACTCTCACTCCAAGGATGAGTAGTTCTCCGCTCCAAGTAGAACGTAATACCAATATATAAGTGCTAAACTCTGGGCACTTTTCTAAAATCCACTTAGTGGTAAGATCGCACATCAAGTGTTTTATGCTCTTTCTAAAAATCCATGCTATGGTAAGTGCACACGCTAGACTTTGGGCACTTTTCTAAAATCCACCCAGTGGTAAGTTAGCACATCGAATGTTCTGCTTTCTTTCTAAAAATCCCGTGAGGGTAGGGTTACGCCAGCTTCGTGCCTTTATTTGAGTTGGTCAGGCCCGGCTTGTGCCTTGGGCTCCACTCCTGAGTGTTTGAGTTCCCTCTCAAAATGAGTTCTCCGCCTCCAGAGCTCGCTATTGGTAGAGCTGGCGTTGCTCCCCTCACTTAGAGGGTCACCTATGAGCATGCCGCTCCCTTCGAGCGTCTGAGCTCATTCTGAGGAATGAGTTTTCCGCTCCTCAAAGCTCTGTGGTAGCCTTGCTGGTCGAGCTAGCATTGCTCCCCTCGCTATAGAGGATCACCTATGAGCATGCCGCTCCTGTTTGAGAATCGGAAGTTTCTCCACTTCCAGAGTTCGGTGTAGATCGCTCGCCTTGTGGGTCGAGCTAGCATTGCTCCCCTCATCATAGAGGGTCATCTATGAGCATACAGCTCCCTTCTGAGCATCTAGTCCCCCGACATAGAACGTAAATAAAACAATATATATATAAGTGCACACGCTAAAGCAATGGGCACTTTCTAAAATCCACTTAGTGGTAAGATCGCACATCAAATGTTCTGCGTTCTTTCTAAAAGCCCTTAGGGGTAGGGTTACGCGCGCAGCTTCGTGCCCTTATTTGAGTTGGTCAAGCCCCGGTTTCTGCCTTGGGCCCCACTCCATGTAACCAAATATTTTGGTTTAAAAAGGGTAATGCTACCAAGGGGTCTGTTGAGACAGCTCCCTCAGCAAGCTCATTTAGAGCAAGCGGTAGCCCCTGGTGACCGGCCAGGACCTAGTGGCTACCACTAGGTACTTGGCCCTATCCCCTTAAAGGAATCTTTCTGTATAAGAATGATTCCAAACCTGTGAGCTCTACCTTGGGTCCGGTAATGCCGGCACCTAGCAGGTAAAGTACTTCAGGTATGCAGCTCGGGTTTTTGGCCGAAGGGGATAATGTCACTGACAGCATCAACCGTCCACAGGGGCAACTCCCTGAGCCAAATGGTAGAGTTGACTTGTGCTCGCCTCCTGCGGGAATTTGGCTTGCATTCCCCTCAGCATGGCGGCGTGGGTATAACGTTCCCCATAGTGGCCCCTAGGGGACGCAGTTCGAAGTTCCCATGAAGGGGAACGTCTCAGGTTACGTGATAACCATGGTTCCCCAGTGGGGAACACCGCGCCCCTAGGCTTTGGGCCATGCTTCGGACGCAAGCTTCAGACGAAGAAGCGGATGATGTATTCTCCCGGCAGTCCTTATATTGTGGTCGCGCCGGTAGTGACGTCATGGGCTGTCGCCGGCCAACGGATGGTGTTTTTACATATGTTTCTTCAGGCACGAGTCACGCTGGAGGCGTTCCCCATAGTGGCCCCTAGGGGACGCAGTGTCTCGTTCCCCACTCGGGGAACCATGGTTACATACGTAACCTGAGACGATTTTTACTTGTTTAGAATTTTTTTCGTGATTTAAGAATTTTCAGATAGTTTGGCTGGAAACAAGACAAAAAAATCTAAGAAAATGTTTTTTTGCAGCCTCAAGTCTTCTACCGGCTGGGTATATGGATCTTATGCTCACATATTCTCAAAAGGTAATGAATTTTTTTATATCAAAGACAAGGGATTGGATATTATTGTTCAGGATACACTGTTGGATCAAGCACCTACATCGAACAATACAGATGCGAGTAAGTTGTATTTGGATTTAAGAAAACTAACAGAGTATGATATGAAATTACAATTACATTTGATTACGTTATCGGTTACTTTATCATTGATTACTTTATACTTTATTGGAGAGCAGAAAAAATTCCAAGAGGTTTAAGGATAAATATATTTTCTTCTTTTGGATGTGATAACATTGAGTTTAAAGGTACCATTTAATGCATTGATACAATATGTTAAATTGTTCTCTGATATCTAAATAGAAGGTATATTGCTTAGGTAAGGGCAAAAAATCTCCAGAAACGGTTTTGCATGTCCATTTACAACCTTAGGATTTGTCCCTATAATTAAATGGTCTGTTATGACCTTATTTGGAAGGGTCATGAATAATTATGTTTAGCTCTGCTCTGATTGGCTGTTTCATAGTGCGGCTCATTTCAGGAGCTCACACAGCAGGAAGGAAACACAGGGAAAATATATATTTCAATACTTTATTTTGCAGTTATATCATTGGGTAATTATACTGTATAAAAATGTAGGCATCAGGGAGCTGCTATTGCTGTCCCTGCAATGCGGGACATTGAAACTGCTTTAAAATGCATGATCGCTATTCACTTTCACTTTCGAGATTTGCGATCGAACTCTCTAAAGATACTGGGTTAAAAAAATGACCCAACCTTAACCCAGCCGCTGGGTAACTATGGGACAGAACATGTGCTGGGTTGTTTTGACCCAAGTGCTGGGTTGTTTATTTGACCCAACCAGTGGGTCAGGTTAACTGTGTTGCTGGGTTAAACATTACCTAAACATTGGGTTATTTGTTGTCTCATTGCCTTGTTACCTTTATATTTACCAATATTACCAATAATAATAAATAATCACAAAGTAATGTAAAATTATTATTATCACAAACTGCAACTGTAAATATCAATTTAAGGAGTTTTCAAATTTATTTTTAAAACAATTTTTGAATGGGTGCTACTGTTACACATAACATCCAACCCCTACAGACACAAATAAAAAAATGTTCCCTATCGAAAGGGAACTCTACGCTGCGTCCTCTAGAGGGCGCTAGGGGAATGCCTACAGCGTGTCCGGTGTCTGAAGCATGAATAAATTACTACAATGAACTTGACATTGGCAGGCGGAAGCCCATGACGTAAGCTAATGAGCGACTGCAGGTATAAAAGGAGCCCCTGTGAGATACGTAATCCTATTTTTTGTCTTCAGAAGTCATTTGTGTCTGTAGGTAAGAAGAAATGTCTACTGTTAAACGTTTTAGAAAGTGTGCGGATCCGTGTCAGCGCTATTTGACACCAGATGATGCACATGATCTTTGCGTTGTGTGTTTTGGTGAAGAGCACGCTCTGTTCTCGAGGGAACAGATTGCGTTCATTGTGAGCGTTTCTCATTGAGAAAGCTCCGCTTTTGTTTGTCCCTTTTCTCGAGGGAATTGGTACTCACCCCAGTGCTCTGCCGCTGAGGAGACTGAGATGGCTGATGAAGGTGAAGATGGTGTTTTTGAGCCCTTTCAGCCTGCCTGGTGAGCTGATGGAGGTTATGAATCATGCTACTGCTACATTAGACCTGCAGTGGAGGCACGAGAAAGGGGAAATTGCTTGTGGTAGACTTGATGAGAGATTTCTTTCTGAACATAACCGCCCAGCCCCCGTGAGCCTCCCATTTCTCCCAGATCTTCATAGTGAGATCGAGAGAGCATGGGATAAACCATACTCAGCCCGCATCCATCGCTACTGGCATACTAATTATGCTAACATCGAAAGGACGCGTGAGCATGGATATGCGTCGATGCCCCCTGTCAAAGAGATGCTTGTGAGCTATCTCTCGGCTGGGGTGACGTCGACGTTGAAGGCTCCGGCCCTGCCATCCAAGCCATTGAGGGAAACATCTCGCCTGAATGGTAGGGCATACGCGGCAGCAAGTCAGGCTGGTGCTGCCTTGCACACAATGTGGCATACTAGGCTGAGCTGCTGAGGGACCTAGACCAGGGTCAGGGCGCCACAGATCTGGCCCTCAGGGCCACCAAGCAAACAGCTGCCGTGATCGGTAGATCGATGGCGGCAATGATGGCCACTGAGAGACATCTTTGGGTAAACCTGGCAGACATCGGGGAGAAGGAAAAACTTTTTATTCCCGATACGCCGGTCTCGCCTTCAGAATTGTTTGGCATATCCGTTGAGACGTTAGTCCATAAATTCAGGGAGGCGAGAGCATGCTCAGTGGTTTACGAGTCTTTTATACCGCGTCGGTCTATGTCTGCGTCCAAACACAGGGGGGGACCTGACCCGTCCTGGTCTGTGGGCCAGAAACAGTGTGGCTACTCATGGTCCTCCTCCTCCTCGGAGTAGATTGCAGAGTCGACGCCAGTGGAGATTTAGGAAAGGGGATCTGAGGGATGTGATCCAGCACAGACGCGGTCAGCCGTCTGGAGCCGGTAGTAGATAAGGTAACCTCAGCCCCCCCCCTCACCATCTGGGGCCAGGTCTGGTTATAAGTGTACTATAAAAAAAAAAAAAATAGGGATAAGTGTTGCTAGGCTTCATCTCATTTCTAGAGAGTCTGAAGCCTGCTGAAGCCTCCACTCTCCATAGCTGTGAAGGCTCTTTCTCCTGAGCCTCACTAATTGTCTGCAGTATCGAGTGTAGGTGGGTCTCCTCTCATTCAGAGAGTCGTTATGCTAAGACCTCCACTCGTGAGAGCTCCTCAATGGGTTGAATGTTGTTAGGCTTCCTCTCACTTTAGAGAGTCATTCTGCTGAAGTCTCCTCTCTCCAGAAATCTGCTAATATTTTTTTTGCGAGGCGCTTTCGTCTAAACCTCACTAGAAAGTGTTGTGTAGCCCAGGTCTCCTCTTGTTTAGAGTATCGTTATGTTGAGACCTCCACTCTTAAGAAACTCTTCAATGGACTGAAGGTGATTAGGTTTCCTCTCATTTAGAGAGTCATTTTGTTGAAGCCTCTTCTCTCCAGAGCTCCGCTTGGGCAGTATTATATGTAGGATATTTTTATTTGAGCCCTACTAACTGTCTCTAGTTTTAAGTGTGGTCATAGGCAGCACTACTAGTATGTAGGCTCCGCTGAGGCAGCACAACTATAATGTAGGCTCTATTGCGAGCCTCGCTAGCTGTCTGTAACGCTGAGTGTTGTCAGATCTCCTCTCATTTTAGAGAGTCGTTAGTCTGAGACATTCACTATTAAGAGCTTCTCAACTTGGGTTGAGTGTTATTTGGCTTCCTCTCGTTTAGAGAGTCATCCTGCTGAAGACTCCTCTCTTCAGAACTCCGTCTTTAGCAGTAATATGAGTGTAGGCAAATTTGAGCCTCACTAACTGCTTCTGGCGTTGAGTGTAGCTAGGTCTCTTCTCGCTTTAGAGAGTCGTTATCCTGAGCCCGTTGGTGGTTGAGCTAGTCTATGATGTGGCGGGCTATGAGCTGGCCTTTAGAAGGCCTTTGCTGTGGTCACAGCGATCTGCTGGGGCAGGGATGGTGTTGCTTTTGAGTCTTTGACTTAAGAATCCAGTTATTTGGGCACTCATCCTCAGCATGGCTGCGTTGGTATATCGTTCCCCTAGCACCCTCTAGAGGACGCAGCGTAGAGTTCCCTTTCGATAGGGAACGTCTCAGGCTACGCATGTAACCATGGTTCCCTGAGAATAGGGAATGAGATGCTGCGTCTCGGGTCCATGGTTCGGGCATTCCTGTCTCCCCTCAGACAAAAAGAGGATGACGTATCTCACAGGTACTCCTTTTATACCCGCAGTCGCTCATTAGCTTACATCATGGGCTTCCGCCTGCCAATGTCAAGTTCATTGTAGTATTTCATTCATGCTTTAGACACCGGACAGGCTGTAGGCGTTCCCCTAGCGCCTCGTTCCCTATTCTCAGGGAACCATGGTTACATGCGTAACCTGAGACGTTTTTTTGTAGTTACTGTAGATTCCTATTATTTGTCAACATTACAGCATCATAACACTATAAAATGTATTCTTGCCACATGAGAATCAGTCCAAACGTTGTGCCATTAAAACTAAGCCAAACAAAGAGACCTACAACAGACAATACATGTGACAACAAATTTAAACATTACAAGTGGCCAGAAAAAACTGTTGCCCTCAAATACTTCACACGACACGTTAGTGTAGCTAACATAAAGCACAAAAAAGGACTTGAAAAAGATAAACAGCCTCCAGCAACAAGTCCATTCCAATGGCATGGCCCGAAACAATGACGAAGGTGTGGGATGTCGTTGTCTCATCACCAAGGCACAAAATGTGCAGGAATGCATCACCATGTTGGTCCCCACCTGTTAATTACACGACACTTAGTTTTTTTACATTTAAGTTGCAACATTTAAGTTGACTTAAATAAATAATGTTTAAGTGCATTTGTATGTAAATCAGCCAACCCATCAGGATTTTACTGTGAACTGGGTCTGGTAAAGTTTGCTCAAACTAAATATTTATTGCGTTACTGATTTAGGCTTCTTTTTGCTTACTGGCACTTCTTGGTTGTCTACCTAAATTTCATCCAACCAACATGGCATAAATTATGGGGTAATTAATGCCCCCAATATATATATATATATAAACAGTACTGTGCAAAAGTTTTAGCCAGCTAAAAAAATATGGGTTTAAGTCATTTTCTTCGATCTTTTGCTGTAATGTGTCAGTAGGAAATATCAGATTACATTTCCAAACATTAATTTTGCCATTAATTGTAATAATCCAGTGAATGTCTGACAACAGCCAGTGTTCCACACAGAGATCTGATCTGATCATCATCATCATCATCATCCAGTCTGTCTGGAATGACATGAAGAACCTGAGACAGACTAAATCCAAAAGAACTGTGGCAACGTATCCAAGATGCTTCAATAAACCTACCTGCAAAGCTTCATGAAAAACTATGCACAAGTGCACCGAGGACAAAAGCTACTTTAAATGCAAAGGATACTCACACCAAATGTTGATTTAGTTTAGTTAATAGAAGTTAATTGATAAAGGAAATCTATTTATGACATTATTTTTGACAGCATCCTCATTTTACAGAATGTTTTCACAAGTGTCTAAAACTTTTAACTGTACTGTAGCTTTGGAGGTAGGTTACTTGAAGCATATTGATAGTGAAGGATTACAAATTTTATTTTAAATGTTTAATTTAGATACACTTCCTGACTAAAGAAAGTGTCAGGAAATACAGATGTTTGAGAGCGCTTTCCTGACCATTTGAGCTCGAGACAACGGTGCCTTTTGTCTCTTATGTTAATGGTAAGATCAAGGAGTCAGATTCAACCTTTGTTAGGTTTATTGGACCACGGAAGGTTCCTGTAATTAACTAACGCCTCCCTCAGATGTTTGCTTTGTTTGATGTTTGTCTCCACCTCTAAGAATCCTCCTCCAATTCTGTCTATAAGATACCCTGTGAAAATGACTTAGATGAGATCTTCGATGACTGCAGATAACAACACATGTCATAGAATAAAGAAATTCTGCTGACGATCGAATCCGAAGTCTCCTGGTCTTCTCTTCTGAGTTTTCTACTTTAGAAGAACAGAGTTTTCAACAGATGGTGCCGTGACCCGGATAGAGTTCCAGCTTCCTCACCTGAAAAACTTCAAGCTAAAACAAAGATCTGCATCTTTTGGAATCCAGCGAAACTTCAAGCTGAACAAGGATTCCCAGACTGAATTTTTCTCTCAACCAAAAGGGTTGTGGTGTGCTGTCTCTATTCCAAAAGAACCTAAGACCAGTGTATCCTCTGTGCCGTCAGAGAAGAGTTAACATACATCTGTAGGGTTTGTTTAACTAAAAGTTATCCTCTGTTTCAGGCAGGGAAGGTTAGCATTTCATGCTAATAATTTTGTTTTATCCTCTGTTCTTGTAGGCAGGGACGTGTATCCTCTGTTTCAGGCAGGAAGAGTTTATCCTCTAAAATTTTTTATTTTTAGAGATGAGTTTATCCTCTAAAGTTTTTTTTGATTTTAGAGATAAAAGTATCCTCTGTTCTTGTAGGCAGGGACGTTTATCCTCTGTTTTCAGACAGGGAAGAGTTTATCCTCTAAAGTTCTGCTTTTAGAGATGAAATTTTATCCTCTGTTCTTTCAGGCAGGGAAGATTTTGGCATTTACGTGCTAATTTTTGGTTTATCCTCTGTTGTTTCAGGCAGGAAGGTTTTTAGCATTTACGTGCTAAAAAACAAGTGTACCCTCTGTTAATCAGAGAAGTGTTTGTTTTGTTTGTGTGGTACCAAGAAACTTACAAAATGGTTAGAATGAATGCTAGGCTGATTCCAACCACAGAAAAGAGTGGTCTTGCGACTCCTCTGTGGTCAGATAGTGAATTCAAAACACTGTTAGAAAAAAATGGACCTAATAGTCACTGAAAAGTTAGACAAGAACTAACGCAGAAATATGAGATTCATCCAGACAAGACTTGGTCAGTAGATGAGTGTAAAAAGGTACTAGGAGCAAGTATTCGTAAGAACAATGTGAAAGGCATTATCTGTTGTCACAGGGAATTCAGTGTAACGCTAGCGACACAACAGTCTCAGCGTAACGCAGAGCTAGAGAAACAGAACAATGAACTCCGTGCTAGAATATACACTTTGACCAAGAAATTGAACCTCAAGAAAGAGGCAAAACTGATGTGGAAGTAAGTCAGCCGGATAACATTTACCCTGATTTACAAGCTTTTGAAACAGATGTAGCTCTCCAATCAGTAACTGATGTGCCTGTAAATTCCTTCAATGTGTGTGGTGCGAGGAGGAGATCTCAGGGGATTGAGGAAACTGATAGTGTTCCTCTCAATTCTTCTGTGGTGCAAATACAAACTGTTGCCAAAGCTTTAGGTCCTAAAGATATAGAGAGACTATCTCAAAGTTTACCAGCAGCACGCACATTTTTCTGAATTTAGAAGAACATTGATCAGTAAATGCGTCTTATGACATGTCGTTGACAGAAGTCACGCAGCTGATGTCACAAATACTAACTGAATCTGAATTCAACAGTTTTGAATCTGCTGTCACTTCTGAACTGCGAAATGCCAGTAAGGGTGATTTAAGAGAAGGTATTTTGAAAATCCTAAAGAATATCTTAGGACCCAAAATAGATTGGTCTAGAATTACTACCTGTGTGCAAAGGAAAGAAGAAACTGTGAGTGAATATACTGAGAGATTTTGTCAGTCAGCTGTAATCTACAGTGGAATTGTTGATGACCCTGAAAGTGTGCTAGATGACAAGGGACCCTTGGTTCGTATCTGGTCAGATGGCCTTGTAGCCGAATACAGAAAAGCTTTACCATTCTTAGATCTAACTTGGTCTAACAGAACTCTCAGAAGTAACCTAGACAGGTTAACCACAATGGGAAAGAGATGCTGATGTCAAAGCAAAAGTAAGAGTAGCAGCAGCTACGCTTTAACACAACGAAACAAGACAATAGATGGTCTAAAAGAGAAAGCAAATGCAAATACTGTGAAAAATTTGGACATTGGGAGAAAGAGTGTAGGAAGAAGTTGCAAGATAGTAAAAGAAATGCTATGCATAATTCTGCTCCTTCTCAGCCTGCACACAACCCTGAAGTAGTTCCGCCAGTGACCACTGAAACTATAGGACAGTTAGTTCAGGCTCTTCTAAGAGCACAACAAGACCAGGAAAAACTAATTATTGGGGCTGTGAGTAGCTACCTTTCCCTGTAATCCAACACAATGACCAAAGAATTTTTGTGAAAGGTAGCATAAAAGAGAAGTTAGCAACTCTCACAGCCCCGAATATTGTTATACAGCGTGCACCAGTCACGAACCCATCCTCATGTATGATGTCTGCAATGACTGAATTTGTGTTAGAGGATGAAGGCGAAATGACTCATGATTGTGTTACGCTTACATATGCAGCGACAAGTGAAATAGCAGAAACTCCCATAGAGAACGCAGAATTGGAGTTGTTTGTTGATGGTTCAGCTCAAGTTATTGAAGGTAACAGAGCAGGATATGCAGTAACTTCCACCACTGAAGTAGTTGCTTCAGGTCGCCTTCAGATCATTTTTCAGCTCAAGCTGCAGAACTAGTAGCCTTAACTAGAGCATGCACGCTAGCTTCAGGATCGGTTGCAAATATCTACACAGATTCCAGGTATGCTTTTGGGGTAATTCATGATTTTGGTGTCATTTGGCAAACCAGAAAATTTCTAACTTCTGCTGGATCCCCATTAAGCATGCTGGATTAGTGAAAGATTTAATGTTTGCCATGAAACTCCCAAAGAAATTAGCAGTGATCAAAGTGAAAGCACATCTCACAACTAATACTACGGAAGCTAAAGGTAATGCTCTTGCTGATGTAGCGCTAAACAGGCTTGTTTCTATGCAACTGTACAAGTGTGTTCAGGTAGTACAGCACAGAAGATAATTCTATCCTGAATCAATCGTTGATCTGTATAAAGACGCCTCTATATGAAGCATGGACATGGTTAGACAAAGGAGCCACTGTGGATTTATCCGGCTGCTGGACCAAAGGGGAAAGTATGTTGCTCCTGAATCACTGTTGCCATATTTGGCTCAACAAATACACAGTTTGGGTCATAGTGGTCCAGCAACGATGAATCACAGGTTCTCAAATCAATGGTGGAATCCAAAATTCAGAAACGCAGCCACTGAAACAGTCAAGAGATGTGTTACATGTCAGAAAAATAATGATGTACCAGCAACCATTACACCAACAGCACATACCCCAGCTCCACCAGGGCCATTTCGTCACCTGCAAGTTGATTACATATCGTTGCCCCCTTGTAAAGGAAAAACTGACGTTTTGGTAGTAATAGACAAGTTCTCAAGATGGGTAGAAGCTTATCCAACAGGGCGCTACAGCTGCACATACTGCTAAATGTCTTGTCACTGATTTCATTCCCAGATGGGGATTACCAGATTGCATTGACTCAGATCAAGGTACCCACTTCACAGGACAGGTAGTCAAGGAAGTGTCTAGAATGTTGAAGATTATGGAACCTTCACTGTCCCTATAGGCCACAAGCATCAGGACAGGTTGAACGATCAAACAGAACAATCAAAACCAGGCTAAGCAAAATGCATCAGGAAGGAGTACCATGGGTTGAAGCACTGCCCGCAGTACTGTGTAGTATGAGAGCATCACCTAACAGATCAGTAGGACTGAGCCCTCATGAGATTATTACTGGACGCCCAATGCAGATGCCAGGTGTGATTGATCTTAGAAATGCTGATGTGCACATTGCTTCAGATGCCCTGATCGCTACTGTGAAAACCTCACAAAGGCAGTGCAGAGTGCCAAAGAGAGAGTTGAGTCGTGTTGGCAGACTCCACCAGAAGGGGGACACACAATCGTCCCAGGTCAATGGGTCATGATAAAGACATTCAAAACAAGCCATTAGAGCCTAAGTGGTACGGACCACATCAAGTGATGTTGATTACAGCAGCTGCAGTATTGTGTCAGGGAAGGAAAACTTGGACTCATGTGTCACATATTAAGGTTGTTCCTCCCCCTGCAGGGATAGGATAGGGCAGACACAAGAACCAGTGAGGAGCCCAGGGAAGAACCGAAGCAACAGGCTTCGGGGCCAACCCTGAGGTGAAGATTTCATAGGCCTTTCCCCTCCATTAGTCCATCCTTTCCTCACTGTTCTTTAGGTGTCGCAGGAATTAAGAAATAGGGAAAGAAGGAACAACCATAGCAGACTATATTTTGAACAGAGGATACAACCCTAATGTTTGCAGACTCTACAACAAATACTGCTCTGTGCCGTTGGTCTCTCTTGTTTGTGTTTCTTTCTCCCTCTGTGCAGATACCATTTGATGGCTGTCCTGAGATCCATATGCACCACCCTTCTCACCTGCGGATGAAGCCACAACCTCTAGAAAACAACCAGACCCATTGCCAACTATCACACAAGAAAGAAAGAAGAAAGAAGAAAGAAGAAAAAAATACACAACGCAGAGACTCACATACGATCTTTCAGCAAAACTAATTGCATGTTTTGTTTCTGTGTCAGCATGCAATTACATATAAGCAACACAGAACATGTACACTGTGCCTGTAACGATTACAAGTTACAAGAATTAACTTTTAAGTGTCTAAATTTGTATTTTTGTGAGAGTTATTAGAACTCTCAAAGAGGGGATTGAAGGATTACAAATTTTATTTTAAATGTTTAATTTAGATACACTTCCTGACTAAAGAAAGTGTCAGGAAATACAGATGTTTGAGCGTTTCCTGACCATTTGAGCTCGAGACAACGGTGCCTTTTGTCTCTTATGTTAATGGTAAGATCAAGGAGTCAGATTCAACCTTTGTTAGGTTTATTGGACCACGGAAGGTTCCTGTAATTAACTAACGCCTCCTCAGATGTTTGCTTTGTTTGATGTTTGTCTCCACCTCTAAGAATCCCTCCTCCAATTCTGTCTATAAGATACCCTGTGAAAATGACTTAGATGAGATTTTCGATGACTGCAGATAACAACACATGTCATAGAATAAAGAAATTCTGCTGACAATCCAATCCGAAGTCTCCTGGTCTTCTCTTCTGAGTTTTCTACACTTTAGAAGAACAAAGTTTTCAACAATAGGTTGCCACAGTTCTAAATGCCACATTGAAACACTTTTTCTCTGAAAATGTCTTATTCATTCCTTTAAATAGCTTGGGTCCATTTGGATTGGATTTAAATAGATTGGATCAGAAACAAATGACACAGGCAGACCATGTGACAATGGCATGGCTGAAGTGTGACTTAGTCAGCCTACATGAATGATTCCTGAGACAAACAATGTAATTTACAGTATGCAAGCCTGGAAATCCAGTGATCTGCCTATTATTAATCAATCTCAAATACACATTATTATTTCTAACAGTAACATATAAAGAACATTTTACGTGGCCTCTCTAACTTACTGTTAACCTGGATAAACCTCATGTGTCCTGATTAAAGCAACACAAGCATTCACTAAAATAGAGGAAGAGTAAATGACATAATACACCATGAGAGATTAATCTAACATACTGTAGCTAAGACAACATTACATTTGAGTAACAATATTTAAGAATAATATTACATACCAGTAATATCGTGGTTTAATGTTAAGGGCAGCTAATGCAGCCCGTTATCTGAGGAAAAAAGACAGCGAAAATGGAAGTTATTGTTAGATTCGCAGAAATTTACTTTAAAAAAAGACCTTAAAAGATACATTTTAGTACGAAATGATCTAATTCTGACAAAACAATACAAAGCCATACAGAAACGTTACACAGACAGTAAGTTGAACTTACCCCTGTATTTCTGACCTAAGGATAGTTCATACCTTCTCCATGAGGTGTTAAAATAAGTATAAGTTATATATATATATATAAATAAACTTTGCACGATCACCTTGTTTTAATGTTAAAATTATGCACACCATAGTGCAATAACCATTTCAAACATTTTGTATGTTTTATACACAGCAAAATAGCATGTATTTGACTGAAAATCCAGAACCATCAACAAAAGCTAACTATATAGATAGCTCTGTTAATGTTTGTATGGTTGTCAACAAATGGGATGGTGAATTCTATTCAAAATTAGATACCTTAAATATCTACAATTTTGGCTTTAATAAGATTTTCCCAGGAAACCTGGCGTCCTCCACGATTCCAGTTCTTTCAGAACTTTTGTAATCAGTTTGTAATCAGACTTCTGAAATTCTAAAAACTTGCTTACCCAATTCTAGATGGAGTCATACAGCTGCAGCTCACATGACTGAAAGTGGCATGTCTGAACTAGTTGATACAGGAAATCAGCAGTCTAATAAAGAGGTAGGTTGGCAAAAAGTATTTTATGTATTTTGAAAATACAAAAATTAAATGTATTTAAATTAGTGCTGTCAAAGTTAATAACGCGTTAACGCAAATTCCTTTTAATGGCACTAATTTTATTAACGCAGCACGTGTTTTCTGTTTGACCCGTGGCCTAACCCGCAGTTGGAGAAATGGAGATGCCCAGTGTTGCCAACTGTTGCCAACCTTATTTAGTCTCCGAGAATCACTGGTACTGCCACGTGAGGTCTTGCTTTCCCTGCACGTGCACATCTGTCTCTCTCTCTCTCTCTATCCGTCTGTTTGCCCAGTTTATGTTCAGCATGCGCGCGCACATCTCTCTCTCTCTCTGCATCTGCTCCGTTTCTGTTCAGCCCGCGGCAGAGAAGAGCAGAGCCTAATTCAGTTAAACACAGATATTATGTTGCTTGCTTCTCTAATTTTACATGGATGTATAGCCAAAATCACAGCACAGCTTTTGTCATTATCTTATGGGTATTTTATTTAATCAGACAACGGCTCGATTATAAGGATTCTTGTGCAGATTAACATCTAGTAAAGGACAACTAGTTATGTAAACTTATAGGGTCGCGTTTCAATCACTTTTTCATATTAATTCTGTTGTCTGACAACAGAAACAGTAAAATATATAAAATAAAACTGTTTAGAGAAATTCTTTATTGAGAATTTAGCTGCATCAAAATACAGTATGTGGGCACAGAGAGGCAAACAATTGTAATAATAAACAATAAAGGCTATGTACATTTACGTTTGCATGTTCAGAAGAAGTGAGCCGCCCTGTTCTACAAAAATGTAAATATGTTTGTGTAAGTAAATTGCTCAGTGCAAAGAAAGATAAGTAATGGAAACCTTGTATTTATTTTTTCATGTGTCTAATAGACATGAACAAGTTCTTTGAAAAACATCTATTACCTTTGAAAAATGTCTACTATTCATGCTCTATGTTGCCTAGGGTTTCAATAATAATAAACATACATTTGCATAAAGCATCCATATTTGTGCCCATATAAAGCATGCCCATGTTGATTAGAGTATTAAAAACTTGAAAAGTATTCATTTAAGGTACATTTAGAATAAAAATGTGCGATTAATCACGAGTTAACTCATGACAATCATGCGATTAATCACGATTAAATATTTTAATCGTTTGACAGCCCTAATTTAAATACAAAATACATTTCTTTTTTTTTTCAATGGCATTTAAATGCAAAATACAAAACAGTATTTTGTATATATTTTTTTTGAAATACTGCCCATGCCTGTCCATCAGCATATTAAATTTACTTTCATTTTTAATTACTGAATGACTAACCAGATAAGGATGTGTGAATGTGTCTATACATGACTGGCTGTCATTCTTCATACTTCCTTATACAGTATATCATGTTTCATATTGAAAACCAGTTTCGCTAGTTTTGCTGAAATGTTCTGATTAAAAGGTTTTTTTTTTCTTCCGTCCTCATTTGTTTTCATGTGAGGGGAAAGTATTTATCAGTGGAGTAGTACATTTTATCATTTTATTTGAATCTGTAACTGATGATAACTAATAACAATCACTATAAGTATTGTAAGTATTTAATTATAGTAAAATAATCTTCAGCTTTTCAGTGGCAAATGAATTTTTATTTCTAATGTATTTCTTCAGTGGATGAAATGTCTGTGAATTATGAAATCTGAATCTCCACCAATTAAGAATATTAAGGTTATCTTTCATAATGCCCTTTTTTCTAAGGTATCAATTAGTGAGATTGTACAATGTTATTAATATTTTAATATCCAAAAATACACACACTGACTTGATAAAGCAGACAATGGTTTGATTAAAAACTTAAATGCAGAGCAGACAATCAAGACTTTCAAAACCAAACTGCAGTATATTTAATCTCACTATGATATTGTCCTACCTTATACATAAATTAATAAATATTTGTATACACAAGGTAGGGTGTATGATTAATCGAATGTGATTGTAATTCGCATCTTGCCAGTAAAGCCGGTTCTGTAATCAGTAGTAAATATCCATCACCTTCTTTCAGATGGAGCAGCATTTACTACACAGAGCCGCAGTTTACTAACAAGCTACGCAAAAAAAATAGCAGACGATATAATCATGCAATTATGAAATCAAAGAAATCGTTTGCGATAATGACAGCTGTTTGTGTAGCTTCTCAGTGAACTATGGCTCTGTGTAGTAAATGCTGCTCCTTCCGAAAGCATGTGAGAATACTACATTAAATAGCATTTGTTTTACTCCAAACTCACTTCATATCGTCAGTCAAGTGTTGAAATAAATCCTTCTGTGAGATGATATCGCTTCTTTTACACAGAATACGGCATGCAATATTTCATAGCATTCTAAGCAGTGATAAACTCTATGTCGAATAACATTGCATTGTTAGATAGTTTATTATACCAAGCTCGGGAGGAGGCGATGTCTCTAGTTGAGTGGGCTCTTACTTCCATAGGGCATTTTAGGCCCAAAGAAGAGTATGCTAGCGCAATAGTGTCAATTATCCATTTGGAAAGTCTCTGTTTCATGACCGGAGACCCTTTGGTGCGGCCGCCTAAGCTTACAAAGAGCTGTGCCTGAAGTGGCGGAACGCTCAATATAAACTTCCAATGCCCTGACGGGGCAGAGTAAATTCAAATCTTGGTCTTGCTCCGAAGGAGGAAGTAAAATTCCCTGATCACTTCCTTTGTTTCTTTGCTTGGTTATTGTTCTTCCTAGCCAGTTGCTGCCGTAAGTCTGCTCTAGCTCTAAGTACTAAGCTTAGAAAGCCTTTTTGTATTGTTTTTCTACATTTATTCTTGCTGTCTTTTTGGTGTTTTTTTTCTCTGAGATTTTGTTTTGGAGATTATTTTTGCTCCTTTTGGATCCTGTTTGGACTGAAGATTTTCTGTTTTGTGGCTTTCATTAAGAAAAGGTTTTTGTACCCTTTAGCTGTTTTTTTTAATAAAGTATTTTTTTTTTATAATTAAAAACGCGTCTGACTATTGGGTTCAACTCCCTTCTGTGGCTCAGTGGTGGAGTCTATGACTCTTGCACCAAAGACCCAAGTTTTAATCCCGGGTGTGACAGAATAACCAAGCCAAATTATGAAACCAGAGACGCCTAATTCTCAAGAACTCTTTGCCACAGTTGTTCAGCATGAGTCCACAGTCCAACGCCATGAGTAATAAGAAAATTTATTCAGCATATTCTCGGGGAGGTCCGCAGGCTCCCATCGAGAGAACAAAGATGCCAAGCCTATAACTCGGGCTAGGGGTGCCATATTGTTCTGTTTGCCTGAGAGAGGAGATCCCGTCTCAGGGGGATGGGCCGTGGGGCTGTAGAGTGCAGCCGAGACAGTTCTGCGAACCAGTGTTAGTTCCTCCAGAGCGGGGCCACTAACAGAACCCTGTGCTTCTGTTCCCTGATTCACCTGATTACCTGTGAGATCAGGGCAATCTGGGGAAAAGCGTAAAGGAGGAAGTTGGGCCAGTTGTGGGCCAACGCATCTTTGTCCTTCAAAAAATAAGTTTGGCAATGAGTGTTGTCTTCTGAGGTAAAGAGGTCGACCTCTGCCCTGCTGAAGAGATGCTACGCAGGCCTTGCTCACCTTTGCAAGAACACGTCTGAGACGCCAGGTGTGGGGTGGAACACGTGGTTTCAGCCAGTAATGAAGGGGCCACATGCAAAGCAGGCCCAACTGAAGTACCAGAGATGCAAAAGTCATGAAGCCCAGCATCTTTTGAAAAGCCTTAAGAGGGCGCATTAACAACTACCACCCTCGTTTGGGCTGAGTCAAGAACTGTTCCCAGGAACGATATCCATTCGCTGGGGGACAGGGCACTCTTCGCAAAATTGACTCAGAGTCCCAGGCATTCTAAGTGGTTGAGGAGGAAGGATCTGTGATATAGTAGCTCGTCCTCCGACTGGGCCAGAATGAGCCAGTCGTCAAGGAAATTCAGAATGCAGATTCCCATCTGTCTCAGCAGGGAAAGAGCCGCATCCATGCACTTCGCAAAAGTGCGATGAGCTAGGGACAGTCCAAAGGAAAAGACAGTGTATTAATAAACCACTCCTTTGGAGGCGAATCCAAGAATCGCCTGTGGTCAGGGCTATCTAAATGTGAAAGTAGGCATCTTTCAGATCCAGCGAGAAGAAGCAGTTCCCTGTGCATACTTGTAAGAGGATCATTTGCTTCTTCATTGAAGAAGGCGAGCCGCACGCGAAGCAGCCTGTCTATGTGAACGTAGCAGCCTGTCTATGTGAACGTAGCTTCAGTGACGCACACACAAATGCAAAGTTTGTCAACGATAGCTTCTACTCCGATCCGCTCAAGAGGATAGAGCTGCTCAATGTAACGAGGGGTGCTGATTCTCATGTTTAAACCACCGATGGATCAGGGCGCTGCAGGAAGAATAAGCACGCAAGATTGTGCTGGCGTGGGATCACTCAAACCCGGTTTCTCAGCTCCGTGGCTCTGTTGTTTGTAGCTTGCTGAGAGGAGAAACGGGAGAGCAGAGCTGCCTTCATTGAAGGCAGTCAGTGAGCGGAGAAGAGCGAGACACATACTCTGAGTGAGCATTCCGTCTCAGTGCACGCAATCTCTGTGTGGGTGTTACCCAGACAGGCGATGCACTCACGCACGAACCACACTCGTAGTGCGACATTTGCAGCAACGTCACTAGAAATTTGCTATTTTAGAACTCACCGGATAGTAGCAGTGGACGGGCAGAGAGCTGCGCGGGGCTTTGTCGCCATAGGCTCGTGCAGCTCTGCTGTCGAGCCATTGGTTCGTTTTTAACACACTACATGAACCAATGGCCATGCAGTTTCACTGCGTGATTGAAAAAGCCTTCTTCAAGGAGAAAAAAGCCTTTTTCCCATAGCGTCTTTTAACAAGATGCAGTACAAGTGAAGTGTGAACAGGGAACTCAGAAAAAACATATATTGTCGTAGTCGTGTGTTTATTAGTCACATAGAATCAATAAAAGCAATTAAATCTTCTGTTTATCCAGCTACCACTATAAGCATTTCCTGGGATTCTTCTGCGGAGCTTATTTGGAGTTTCCACGTGAAAGCGCCCTCTGGCCTTCAGATGGACATTTACGACATATTGCAGAACCGTGTTTCACTGAAAGATACGCATGACAATCGTAGCTTTTGCCTAATCGCGATTACGATTTCATTTCAATTTATCATGCAGCCCTAACACAAGGCAGCTTTTCCGCAATCATGAAATAGGGCTCTGCAATCATCGCATGCGATTGTTATGCACATCTCGTCAGTAAATCCAGTTCTGTGATTAGTAGTAAATCTCCATCACGTGCTTTCAGATGGAGCGGCATTTAATACACAGAGCCGTAGATATGTGACAAGCTACGAAAAACTGCGTTCATAATAGCATGCGATTTGTCTGCGATTATGATTTAGTACTATGGAGATTTACTACTAATCACAGAACTGGCATTACTGATGAAATGCGCATGACAACCGCATGTGATTAATTGCACAGCCTTATCAAGAAAGCATGCTTTATTGTTGTCAGTCTATAATCATATAAATACAATTCTAATTTAATTCCTCTGTTATATCCAATTCCTTTTATAGCTTTCAAATTGTTTCTCTATTAGAATTGAGTAATTTGGGTAACCATATGAAAAGTTTCACTGTAACAGGACTGGGCGTGACAACGGAGATAATATCCAAGTGCGAGCTTTTATTAAAACAGTTCTGTAATGTATGGTAATTGCGTTATTACTCCTTACTTGTTGATGGCGCTCTCCGTATGGAAAATGTGTTGTGAACATAACATGTGGAACGGGGGAGAAGCAGTTCAGTAAAAACAGATCTTCACGTTCAACAGGTGTCTCTGTGAATTATTAAAATATACATAAAACAAATATCACAAGTTCATGGTCAAAACAGGCAGGGTCCAACACCACCAAACAGTATCCAAGGCAAAACAAAGTAATCCAGAAACAGGCAATGGTCAGGGCAGGCAGCAAACAATCACAAAATCAGTGAAACAGTCCAAGGTCCAAAAAACGAGGCGAGGCTAGATAAACATGAAAAACGCTCAGTAGTGTCCGTTAACAGTGGAACAAGACTTTGCAAAGACACATGGGAAAATACAGGCTATAAATAGGGAGAGACAAACACACTGCAAAAAAATGCTTTTCTTACTTAGATTTTTTTGTCTTGTTTCAAGCCAAAATATCTACAAATTCCTAAATAAAGAAGGATTTTCTAGACAAGTAAAAATTTTCAGAAAAAACATGTCAAAATTGTCTGCCAATGCGGTAAGCAAAATAATCTTGTTTTCTGTTTGAAAAGGCTGTTGACATCAGCTAAAGAAATATGATCATATCACTTTATAACTGAATCATAACTGTCACATATTAAATAATAAACAATGAAGCCATTTTTATATATATATACATACATCACAAATTCACCTTTAAATCTGGAAACCTATCACTGTCCAATCAAACAGCGAACAACATCCTAAACTAGGGCTGTAGTACTCGAGTCCGGTCTCGGACTCAAGTCCGGACTCGAGACGTTTTTCTATCGTCTCGGACTTGTCTTGGACTCGTTGGTATTTGGACTCGGACTTGTCTCGGACTTGGTCATTGGACTCGCCAAATGTTCAAGTTGGTCTCGACCGAGTCCAGCAATATATGCTTTTTTTTCTCTTTCAAAACAAAGACTCGCTTGTTCCGCAAATGGGTAATGTAATTGCCATTGGTTTAACTCCATCTAGAACGGGCATTGTCATTGGTCCATCTAGAACGGGCATTGTCATTGGTCCCCTGTTAAATGCACAGCTGCGTCATTGGCTCTGAGTGTGCGCTTGGCTCTGAGATTGCGCGCTGCCTGGAGGCATAAATTATCTTTATTTTGGCCACAGACACGCTGTCGGCAAGTTGCATAATACAGTTTGGTTGTACAAAGTTCGTTGGAGTTTTCCCTCTCACTTTCCTTCGCTTTTAAATACCTTATTAATGCCCGATGGCATTTTGCTTTCACTTTCATTTCAGGTCAATTGCTTATTAACGACACTTACACTTATAACTTACAACGACACATTTTCTGCAATAAACATGGGACTTTAATTAACAAACGAATAAAAATACACCATTACCATGCTATAAGCCTAATATAAAATTACAAACTTGCAAAATGTTTAAATGTAAAAAAAAAAACTGACAATCATCAAACCCGTGGCACCAAATGAATAAGAAAAAGAACGAATAAGAGCAAAACGAATAAAGCCTGGAGGCACGGAATACAACTGGATGAAAAAATAAAATAAATTACACAAAACGTAAATAAAGTAAAAATAAGCAAACACTGTGGCAATGGCTGAGATTCATCAGATTTTATTGATTAATTCGAATTTAATGTTTTGGCACAATTAGATTTTTATAAATCGAGGAATCGTGAGTTTGAATAGAAATATTACCAAACGCTAGAATTAGACACTTTGATAAAGAACAATCCAACCGCATGTCGATGCACATGATTAACCGCCACGTGTGATGCTCTCTAGGTGCCCTGCACACAGAGTGTGTTTTGTGTTGATGCGGGCAGTGGAATAGGAAAAATACAAGAAGATGTGGAGTTAAACATCTTTTAATAACTTGAGTGCCGCTTTTTAGAAAGCCGTTTACGTACCTAGACGCTGCACGAGACGCTGCAAGAGACGCGAGCGCAACTGGCCAAACGCGGCCGTCATGTTTATATAGAAAAACAACGGAACAGCAGCGTAATCGAATACAAAACCTGTGAAGAAACTTACTGTACATGTACTGTATATCTGATCTTTCAGGTTTGCATCAGGGTGACAGGCTGAGAACTGCTGTTCATTGTTTTACAGAGCCTTTATAGTTAATAATAGCACTCTAGGTGTTATACCTTCAGTCATTTTGAATTTGAATTACTTGAGTTTTTTGGAGCATTTGTCTTGTATTATTTCAGAACATATAGCCTAATATGCATAATATAAGTTTGTACAAGATGTAGTTGTAGTTCATCTTTTCTGCAAAGATATTTAGTGATTTGTTTAACATTTACATCATGAAGACAACGTCGTGTGTGGTGCACTTAGAATATACTATTCTTTAACTAGAGGGTTAATAAAGAGAAAGTTTCTTGAATCATTACATTTACATTTACATTTACATTTAGTTTATTTAGCAGACGCTTTTATCCAAAGCGACTTACAATTGGGGAGTACATAAAGCGATTAATCTTGAAGAGGCAAACATACAGAGGAAGTGCCAATAACACCAAGTCTCAGGCATTGTTCAAATAAGTACAAGCTAGCAAGGGAAGGAGAGAAAGATAAAGAGAAAGATGAAGATTTTGAAAAGTGAAAGGTTTTTTTCTTTTTTTTTTATATAGTCAAGTAGAGTTGAAAGAGATGAGTTTTCAGTTGTTGCTTGAAAATTGACAGGGATCCAGTATTCGGATGGGGGTGGGAAGATCATTCCACCGCCAGGAACGTGTGAAAGAGAATGTTCTGAGAGTGATTTTGAGCCTCTCTGTGATGGTACCACGAGGCGTCGCTCACTAGCAGATCTCAGGCTTCTGGAGGGATGTAAGTTCGTAATAGTGAGTGGAAGTAGGTGGGTGCTGAGCCTGTGATTGTTCTATATGCAAGCATCAGTGTCTTGAACTGGATGCGAGCTGCAACTGGTAGCCAGTGCAAGGAGACAAAGAGAGGTGTAACATGGGCTCTTTGGGCTCGTTGAAGACCAGACGTGCCGCTGCATTCTGAATCATTTGTAAAGGTTTGATTGTGTTTGATGGAAGTCCAGCTAGAAGAGCATTGCAGTAGTCTAGTCTGGAAATGACAAGGGCCTGGACAAGAAGTTGTGCAGCATGCTCTGTCAGAAAGGGCCTGATCTTTCTGATGTTGTGTAGTGCAAACCTGCAAGATCGAGCAGTCTTTGCAATGTGCTCTTTGAAGGTCAGCTGGTCATCGAAGATTACACCAAGATTTCTGACCGGCTGATGGGGTAATGTTGACGATCTAACTGAATCGTGAAATCATGCTGTAGAGTTGGAGTTGCAGGAAGACAAGAAGCTCAGTCTTTGCCAGGTTGAGCTGTAGATGGTTTTCTTTCATCCATGCTGAGATGTCCGCCAGGCAGCCTGAGATCCGTGCAGCTACCGTTGGATCATCTGGTCGAAATGAGAGATAGAGCTGTGTGTCATCAGCATAGAAGTGGTAGGAGAAGCCATGTCCCTGTATGATGGGAGCCAGTGACGTAGTGTATGTGGAGAAGAGGAGGGGTCCAAGAACCGATCCCTGGGGAACCCCAGTGACCAATTTATGTGCTTTGGATACCTCCCCTCCCCAGGCCACCCTGAAAGACCGACCAGTGAGATAGGATTCAAACCAGCGAAGTGGAATCCCAGTGATATCCAGTGATGAGAGGGTGGACAGGAGGATCTGATGATTGGCAGTGTCAAAAGTCAGAATCATGTTGTAGTTACATTTTCAAATTGACTAGATAAAATCTTACAAAATCGAGCATTGGTCAAATATAAGTGAAATTGCTAAACCTAAAATATCCTCCTGAGACGCCCCCCCCCCCCCCTAAAAACAGGTTTTCATGTCATTACATTGTTTAGACCATAGGAAAAATGTTTTTTATTCATATTTGATTATATGTCCTCTGTAGAGGACACAAGGACTAAAATTAAATGGCATGAATAGACATAAAACGCAAAATCAATGGGAGTTCTTTAAATCACCAAATACATTTTTAGGTTTCAGGATTTTTATACTAAACTTTGTTTAAGGATGATTATCAACTATGTTTTAAAATGTATAACTAAATGATTTGATATACCATTTTGTTTTATGCAATGTGTGTAAAAATTCCATAAACTGGTTTCCCATTAAACACAGTGCACCTATACACTGTATCTAATTTGCTTATTAATGTGTTGCTGTTGGGACAGAATGTTGAAAAAAATCATAATGGGAGTAATACATGGCCAGATTTTCATAATAATATATGATATTTCATAAGCAAACTGATATATAATTTATTTCCCTATTCAATTGCTATGTCTCCCAAAATGCATAATAAACATGCTTTTAGTCCTGGTGTCCTCTACATTGAACATGAATGAAATGATGTCCTGTTTCATAACAGGAAGTTATATTTGAATTTGAAAACCCATAACATTTTCCTGAGATGTTGCTTTATGACAAACAATCTGAAAATGATTCAGATTTAAAAGACATTACAGAATATAATCATATTTCCATAAGGATGTACAATTTTTCACTAAATTAAATATTGCCATCTTTAAAGACGTATGAGAGGGTTTAAAAAACCTTTAGTATCTCTATGAAGCCCTGAATGAGCTCTGTACAGGACATCCAGGCTTATAACTGTGACATGTGAGGTCTCAGAGAAATTCACTAAAATATAATGTCCACTACAGAGGCACAAACTCCATAGCTGGGTCTCAGGAGGATAAAGAAAATAGCCTAATTTGATCCTACAGTGCTGCTGCACATGCTTTAGAGCATTACAAACAATAATGCAAAATTATTACATTAGAATAGAAGATATGCCGTCTCTCGTATCACATCAATTATCAATAATTAAATATGTGGTTTTGAAGAAGATTTTTCTTTCTCTGTTTTGACCGCCTCATTTGGACTTGGACTTGGACTTGGACTCAACCTCTTGGACTCGGACTTGACTCGGACTCGAACCTCTTTGGACTTGGACTTGACTCGGACTCGAACCTCTTTGGACTTGGACTTGTCTTGGACTCGACAAAGGTGGACTTGACTACAGCCCTATCCTAAACATCTTGGACTAACACTTGATACATTTTAGACATTCAAAGTATATATTCACAAACTTGTAAAGCAACTTTAAACTAGATAAAAAAGTTTGTGGAGACAAACTTTAAGTTGGCTTGAGAAAGCCGGACCAGAAAGTTTAAAAAAGTTTGAAAAGTTTAAAAAGTTTAAAAGTTTGGAAAGTTTTAAAGTTTAAGTTTTAAAGTTTTAAAAGTTTAAGTTTTAAAAGTTTTAAGTTTAAGTTTTAAAAGTTTTAAAAGTTTAAGTTTTAATAGTTTTAAAAGTTTTAAAAGTAGCAAATAAAATGTTCTTACCTTACTAAGGAAATGCTAAGAGATTGGTGATGGCGTTACGCTAGTCCTTCATAGTTAAAATGCTATTGTTAGCATGTTGATAGCATTATTAGCATGTTGATAGCATGATTAGCATGTTTGCTAGCATGATTAGCATGTGACTAGCATGTTGCTAGCATGATTCTAGCATGATTAGCATGTGACGCATGTTGTTTATTAGCATGGTGCTAGCATTATTTTAGCATGATTAGCATGTTGCTAGCATGTTGTTAGAATGATTAGCATGTTGATAGCATGTTGCTTGCATGATTTTAGCATGTTGCTATCATGATTAGCATGTTGCTAGCATGATTTTAACATGTTGCTAGCATGGTTAACATGTTGTTAACATGTTGCTAGCATGATTAACATGTTGTTAGCATGTTGCTAGCGTTATTAGCATGTTGCAAGCATGATTTTAGCATGTTGCTAGCATGATTAGCATGTTGCTAGCATGTTTCTACCATGATTTTAGCATGATTAGCATGTTGCTAGCATGATTAGCATGATTTTAGCATGTTGCTAGCATGATTAGCATTTTGCTAACATGTTACTAGCATTATTAGCATATTGCTAGCATGATTAGCATGTTGCTAACATGTTACTAGCATGATTAGCATGTTGCCAGCATGTTGCTAGCATTATTAGCATGTTGCTAGCATGTTGTTAGCATTCTTAGCAAGTTACTAGCATGTTGCTAGGATGATTCTAGCATGATTAGCATGTTACTAACATGCTTCAAGCATGATTAGCATGTTGCTAGCATGATTTAGATCAGGGGTTCTCAACCTTTTGCAAGCTGGGCCCCCCCAAAGCTGGTTCATTGCAGTTGGGGCCCCAGTTATTATTATTATCATCAGTATAGGCCTATTATCATTACTAGGCTATTGCTATAATTGGGAATTGGCACCAGACCTCTGATATTAATTTATGCTTTATTATTGTTATTATTACTAGGCCTAATAGTAGGCATCATTTGCATTTTTTTACAGAAGCTTGCAGGTAGGTGATGTTAATGTGAGACCTGAGCCTGCTTTGCCTTGCAAAGATCCTCAATTCTTGGCTCAATGTTTGATAAACATAGCCTCAAATCATCCTCGATTTGTGCACGATTGCGGTATTTAGTTTTGAGTGCAGTCATTTTTGAGAATCCTGCCTCACACAAATATGTCAACGCGAAAGGAAGGAGAATCTTCAAGGCGACGTCACAGAGTTCAGGATATTCCTGCATTAATGCTGCCCAGAATGACGAAAGAGGGCAGGAGCTAAAGAGTTCCTTCAGTCTACTGTCACTCTTCAGCTCAATAAGCTGTTCCTGCATATCAATTGATAGCTCGTTTGCTGTGCACACAAACGGATCTCGAACCCACGCAAAAGAGCGATAATCCTCTTTAAAGTACGTCGCAAATTGTTTTCTCATTGCTGACAGGTGCTCAGACGCTGATTGAAATAGGGAGGAGAAATCGTGTGACGTGCCTGCATCAGTGATAAAGTCTGCAAGGCTGGGGAACATGTCGCAGTTCCCTCGACTAATGCGGCCATGCCAGAGGTTTAGTTTTGGACGGGAGATGGGCTCACGGCAGCACCCGCTGCTCGTTAAGCACAGTAGGCCTAACTGCAGAGTGATTCGTGCTTTCAAGTCTCCAAACACCACACAAGTCTCCAAAAACACCAGTAAAAGTCGCTGGATTTGTCCCTTTTGACCAAAAAAAAAAGTCGTCAGGAGGATGATTTGTTTGTGTTATAATCAGTGCTTGAAGTGGGGGAAAAAGGTGGCGGTACTCTCTTTGCATTGGCAAATCATTACATTTTTAAAGTGAAAAACAAAACTGTTATTACTGTTATAACAATTTATTGTTATTTATTTATTAACAACAAAAATGTATTTAAACTTGTATGTGTGTGCGTGGCTGCGTGCGTGCGTGTATTTCAGAAAAACTAAAGGAAAGCTTTAACTGTAGCCTATATTCTGACTAGTTTATTCGTTTTATATATATATATATATATATATATATATATATATAAAATGAATATTCCGGGTCCACACCATCCTAACTCGTTCTTGTTCCGAGCGGGTCTCGAACCCGGGATTCCGGCACAGGAGGCGGGCACTCTAACAAGGAACGCCAAAGGCTACAGCCTCTAGCGTCAGTCGCCAGAGCGCCTGTTTTTGAAGTCAGGAGAGGCATACATCCGTTACATATATACAACTAAATACGACCTCACGTTTTATACGTTTGCAGCCTCTAAAACTTCCGGCCGTCATAAAAATTAATTCGGATGGTTCGATTTTCTGCATTTTTCGCATCCGTAACAAATATTTTGAGGGGTGTTTTTGACAATTGAGAGCCACCAAATGACGAATATGAAAAAACGAATACGACACTTTCGGACTCAGTCAGGGTGCAAGGACCTTAAACTTTTGAGGCTTGCGCAGCTTCTCGAGGAGAAATCAAACAAATGAGCGCCGTTTTCTAAAGTCTATAAGCACAGCACACACAAATAAACTAAATTGACATACTGCAGTTAAATTTCAAAATGTGGTGTTTTTATATTTATAACATTTAAATACAGTTCAGCAACATGCATCACACGACCTGACGACCAAGAGAGCTGACAATTGACCATCACTTAATTTACCATCACCTCACGATTGAAAATGTGACACTGATTTCATATGACAGTTCAACAAACAAGTTAATAATATTAAGTCACTTGCATTTTAGATGAAATAATGACTGTTTTGGTCTATTTTAGCAGCGAAAATAGATCCGATGAATCCAAACAAAGATCACAGCATAGCGCATCTCACAGCAACACTCAATGGTGTTTTGAATGATTCAGTGTTTTGAACGAATCGGTTGGTTCAAAGATTCAATGACCCATGCACAAACATCTGTCTCATTCTTGATGAATCGGCCGTTTGAAGGAATCGTTTGAATGAACGACTCAATGACTCGCTTAATAAAACCGCTTATCACCTGCATTTGCGCTCACTATCGACAAACCAATCAAATTTGTTCAAAACTCTTTTTTTTAAATCAGTCCAAACACATTTTTATTTTTATTCAGGAGTTATGAGTCAGAACAGTCTGAAGACCTGGGCTGAGTTTGGAGTCTGTAGAGTTAAAGCTCTAGGAGGAGTTAGAATTGCAAATTTAGTCTCAGAAGAATAATAATAAGAAGTTTAAATAGGATTTCAGTAAGTTGGCTTTCACAAGCCAACTTAATAAGTTAAGCAGTGTTTTCAGATAATGCATTACTTTAATTATTTTAAGTTATTTTTTTAATTTAAGCATTAATTATTTTAACTGACTGAACAGCAGAGTTTAGATGACTGTCATTCTTCTCATTCTTGTCTCGTCCTGCTAGAAGTGAAATAAAAAAGAAAGATGTACAAAATAAAAGGTAAGAGTTTAATCTTACTGTAGCTATTTTCATGTATGAGTGTCATCTTATGATGCGTCTTTGGTCACTTTGTACTTCTTTAGTATGTTGTGCAGAAGTCATTTTGACTTTTCATGTCATGTTTAAACTTATCAATTGTGTATTTTTAAGTGAATCACAGAAAGCTGCTCATTCTGATATTGTTACATGGTGTGAAATCATAGTTTTTTCTCATTTTGCTGTTTTTCTTAGTGAGGGTAACACTTTATAATAACCTTCATTAATAAATCATTAACAAACATTATGTAATGCTTAACGGATCATTAGTATATTCAAATAGCTAGAAATGTGAGATAATGTGCTTGTTAATGTTTACTAATAATGTATTAGTGTTTACTAAATGATGTATTAAACATTTCCCAATAATTAACATTTCATGTAAATTAAAATGCTTACAATTGGTCATTAAACTTCTTATTCATATGATCATGCACATCTTGAAAATCTTCAAATGATTTTAACATTTAAATACATGTTATACAATTATTAAAAGCTTTTGTTAATGCACAGAACTTTTGGTGCTGTTGAAGTGTGTGATATTTGTAAGGTTAGGGACAGGTTTGGTTGTATGTGTGGGTTTAGGGGTTGGTTAAGTGATCGGTGTGTACAGGGATAAATTGGATTACAAAGGTAACATGATTAAATCTGTTTATGTCAGACTTTGTTTCCCGGTGTCTTGTGTTTTCATGTGCTTCCTTGTGTTTCCGTCCCCATATTTGGTTTTCCTGTCCTAGTTTTGTTAATTAGTTCATTAGTCCCTATCTTTGTTTGATTACTTCTCACCTGTTCCAGTTTTCCTCATGTGATTCCTCAGTGTTCTTAAGCCTTAGTTTTTCCCATGTCTGGTGTCCGATATAGTTTGTCTTCAGTCTTAATCCGTGTTCCCCGAGTTGGTCAGTAAAAAATAAAAGTTACTGATTGGAATCCTGGACTCCTCGTTCCTAGCACCCGGCGGATCGTGACAGTTTACATGGCATTGTTTTGATAATTGATAAATTAAGTATTTTGTTGAATTTTTTCCCCTCATTTGAACAGACGATTCAATTAATATTCTGGTTAATGATATTCAATAGTATAGTAATATATGTGTTGAGGTTATAAAAACATGTTTTGCACCCACATTTCTAACCACCCTTCACACAAATGTTAACAGTAGCTAAAAGATGATTCCAATAAAGATAATATATTTTTTAAAATGTTTATAAACATTTACAAATTATGATTAGTCTCACCTTTAGATTGTGTACTGCAAAATCATGAATAAATTATTTGTAAAGATGTGAATATTGGGTAAATTCGCATCATTTGGGACACAGTTTGTCATCGAAGTGACTGCTAATAAAGATAATAATGATTAGTAAATATTTATAAAAAAAATGAAATTCTCAGTCAAAACCTGAAATATAAATTCTCATAAATTATATTTATTACCAATATATTGAACCATCTCTTTATATTTTTCTAAACCCCTTAAAATAGAGTTCATACATCAGAAAAGTATCAGTCTATAAACCTATTTTATATTTTAAATGTGGGAAAAACCTGCGTTATGGACGTGACAAAAAAGACACGAGTTTCTGGGAGGCAACGTATTTTGTAGACTTAAACCAGAAGCAACTATATCTGCCGAATAGAGAAGGGTTGGCTATTTACAAAGCATAAAATATACATTTTTGTTTACATTTTCGTTTTTGTGTTTCACAGGAAAAATCAATGTTATGGACGTGACATCTCTCCGTTACGAACTTGACTGTTCTGAAAGCAGAATTTATCCAACAAAGAAAACGCCTATAAAAATGCTTTAAAAACTTTAACAGAGACGTCTAGTGGATATTTAATAGGGCTGCCTCCACTAAAGATTTTTTCTAGTTAACTAGTCGTTCGTTTAAGCCATTAGGCTATTCAACTAATCGCACATTTATTAAATCAATATGCCTACTAATCCATATTGAGCTTCAATATATTCCGTGCTCAAGCACACGTATACATTTTGCCACAAAGCGCAGGAAAAGGTATCCTAATGATTATTAATGTATAGAAAAAATATAACATTTTAGTTATTTATTAATAAACTAATGTTTTCTTGTGAGCTGCCAGATGAAATTCACAGTGTTACTGTCAAGTCCACAGTAGCCTTCTGGACGCACATTTAGAGAAAAATGCAACCTTCATACATAATCAGGGAGTATTTAATTTCCTTTTTAATTGGTTCGTTTAAAAGTAGACATTTAAACCTTTCTATAGATACATTTCTCTATGTGAGACACATGCTGAGTTTTGGTTCTTTTTGGAGACGCACTCCTGTTCACACAGACAGAGTCAGCAGAAAGTGCATCCTGTTGTTTTCGTTATTTTACAAAAGAATTATTATGAATTTACATAAATAAAATCAGTTTAGAATTGATTTTAAGTTGTTTCACTATCAGGAAACAAATTCAAGTATTACGTCTGCTAGGGGCTAGGACGCAATAAATAAAAGAAAAGGGACAATAGACTTCCGGCAGGCCATCAGACCAAAAAGGACCCAAACAAAATCACAATAAATTATAAGGTAAATTCATTGTAGATCACAAGGGGAAAACCACCAAGGAGTAGTAGATTTCCTTAAGGGACCCACGGTCCAAACAAAAGTAACATTAAAGCAATACAATTAGTCTGAAAAAAATGATAAAAACAAGAATAAAGTGGTATTTTTCGTCAGAGAGACCCAAGGCCAAAATAACAAACAAAACCAATCTAATAAAATAAAACAGCAAAATAAATGACTTACCACAAAGAAAAGGGAAAGAAAAGAAAATACAATCAACCTGACCTACCTACTCTTAACATAAAAATCATAAAACATGAGGTTTAAACAAAAAGGCAGGTCTCTCCTACATGTCTACCACATTCCAAACTAAACCAATGATCAGAAAGAAAACACTCAGAAACACTGAAAACCCATTGTGGTCTGGCGGCTAGCAGGAATCCCCGAGCAGAGACCAACCCAAAGTCGCATCAGCTCCATTCTGAAGAATGGAAGAGGCGTCTTAAAGGGAACCGCCCGCTGATCACCCAATTACTGCTGATAGGCGGCAACACTCTTAGCAAATCACAGCGATCTGAAACTAAAAAAAAAACATCCAACAGAATAGAAATATTATATAAAAAACACAACAGAAAATAAACATAATAACGTAACAGCAGCTAGCCTCCCTTTCATGCATGCATATTCCACACAAACACTTGAATACGGGCCAAAAATATAGCACATTTATAGCCTATAGGTTAATCCCAGAGTTTGGAATCCACATTAAAATACAACCCGAATTCCAGAAATGTTGGGTAGTTTTTTAAATTCTAACCAAAACATGTGTGTGTGTGTGTGTGTGTGTGTGTGTGTGCGTGTGTGTGTGTGTGTGTGTATGTGCGCTCCAGCGCGATCACTTCAACTGTTTCCTTATACCAGCACAAAAATGTACTGAAACTGCAGGCTACATTACGTTTCACGCATTTTTTTTCCCCTTGTTTATCTGTAAACTAAATAAAATATATTTCAATAATTTATTCATTGTATGTATATATATAACGTAATGTAATAATATTGAGTATTTTTACATCTAGGTGGAAAAAAATTGCAATTTGTACTACTATCTGTACAAAATAAATTAAAAGAAACCGAGCATAGTAGTTTTTTTTTTCTGTTGTACCGAAATCGTATCAAACCGTGACCCCCGAACCGAGGTACTGAACCGTGACATCTGTGTACCGTTCCATCCCTAATATATAGTGTATATATACTGTATACATATACATACACTGGAGTGAAAAAGTGTTGGCCCCCTTCCTGATTTTTTTTGCACGTTTGTCACACTTTAATGTTTCAGATCATCAAACAAATGTAAATATTAATCAAAGATAACACAGGTAAACACAATGCAGTTTTTAAATGAAGGTTTTTTATGAGGGGAAAACAAAATCCAAACCCACAATGAAATTTGTAATTATACACTGTATTAATATGTAAAATTAAAACACATCACAAAAGGTCAATGAATCTGAAGTGCAATGCAGCAGATAAGCAACAATCTCTAAGTTGTGAATAATGAACTGGATCCTCGCTGCATCTGGGGGGAAAAGGGCACATTTATATTGATGGATGTAGCTAAATTTCATTTTTTACCATTTTGTTAAATAAGCTATATTTAAATTCAATTACCGAATATGAGACATTCTGGCAATATGCAGAGTACTGTCAGCTTTGACAGTTCTAATCGATAAATATTTACCAAACGTCCAAATATTTACCAAACATGCACATGTCTTAGTACTCCCACCAGAAAATGTGAATCACCAAAAGAAGAAAGATGTGGATTCACAATGAAAACTTTTCACAGATGTATTTTAGCAAGTTGTAAACAATTACATTAACTAAAGGTTGGAACATCATATTTATAATAAAATGTAATAACTGTATTAACTGCAACTGTATTCATCCCTGTTTTGACGTGTAATTTGCAATTGCCAGCTATAAAGTAAAAATTGTGAGATACAAACTTGCAATTGAAAGAAAATATTCAGAATTGGACTGTAATTCGGACTTTATGACTCACAATTGCGAGTTTACATACAGATAGAGGGAATCGCTCAAGTACACTGCAGTTGCTTAAAGGGTTTAAAAGGTGCACATCTGTTCAGCAGATCCATCTAGAGTGGTCATGAATAAACCAGTGTGCTTCATTGACACTGAGTCAGATGGGAAGCTGTGTGTGCAGCAGTCAGCGCTGCAGATCTTGCAGCAAATCCAGCAACCGGTGGTGGTGGTGGCCGTGGTGGGGTTCTACCGCACCGGAAAGTCCTACCTGATGAACTGCCTCGCAGGGAAACAAAAAGTTTAGACTCACACGGGCAGCGCTCACAACAAGCTTAATAGAAACATCATCCAGTTCAAATGAATGACATTACATGCATAAAAGTAATTGTCATCATCAGGGTTTGCATTGGGCAGCACAGTTGAGTCCAAGACGAAGGGCATCTGGATGTGGTGTTTGTCCCATCCCACTAAATCAGGAACCACTCTAGTGCTGCTGGATACAGAGGGACTCGGAGACATGGACAAGGTTATGTAACTAATAAACTACAAAAACACTACTAGTATCAGATGTCACAAGCTGTTTCATGGGTCTAAGCATACTTTCACTTTCAAAGCAGAGATAACCATACTCATAAAAAAACTGCAGTTTTATGAGATTTTCATTGTGCAGTGTTTCAAAGCTGACAGAGAAAAAATAAGGTGCCTCTATATCAGAGCCCCTGAAATTGAAACCAAGGATTTCAATTGTGTTGCTCAGTGACCGTATAACTCTCCTTTCCATATTCAATTTGCACGAATGGCCAAACCACAGCATGCACTTTAGTCCACTTTAGACATTCTACTAACTATAAGTAAATGTGTAACTACATGCCAACTAATTCTCATTAATTTGCAACTACATGTCTACTAATTCTCAGTAGGGTAGGTTTATGGTTAGTAGAATAAGTTGACATATGCTTGCAAAGTTTCTGATAGTCAGTATGTTGTAGACCCATCAAAATAAAATGTTAGAAGATATTAAGCAGACAGTCTACTAATACTCTAATGACTGCTAGTTGACATGTAGTTGCAAAGTTACTTACTGTTAGTAGAATGTCTAAAGTGGACTATTGAATTAAAGTGTTACCGGGTAAACAAATGAAGATGGAGAATGGGAGCTTCTAAATAAAAGTCCCACCTAGGACACGTATTTTCCAAATAAAAAAACATCATGTGATGCTGATAATTGAACAAAGGTTAAAACGTTTTTTTAGATCCCTCTCCATGATTGTCTTTCTCCATCACAGGGAGACCCAAGGCATGACACCAATATCTTCTGTCTGGCTGTGTTACTCAGCAGCACTCTGATCTACAACAGTAGAGGGACGATTGACAGCAGGGCTGTTGAGGAGCTGCAGTATCCTTCTGACCATTTATACAGAATGTACAGTATATACCTATACAGAATGTTCGAACAAACTCTTTATTAAAAATCAAATGGAATACATAAAAGGAAACAACAAGACGTTTCAGTGTTCTAAACACAATCTTCAGTTGTAAAATCATAGGAAGTAACACTGGCAAATATACACATAATTCATGACTACTGTTATGAATGGATTCGTGTGCTGCTAGGGAAACGGTACATCATTCACTCGTGTGTGCATGTGTAGGTTTTTTCCCTGTGTTTTTATTTGTCTCTCCCTCTTTCGCTGTAATTGATTGCAGGTGCAGCTGATTAGGAGGACTGGAATGGTTGGTGAAGAGCAGGATCGCTGCAGTACTTAAGCTATCTGGTGGAAGGGATTGTTGGCTCCCTGCTCTCCTTGTGTCTTTGTTGTGAACATTGCTGTTTCCATGGTGTACTGTGTGTTAGTGAAAGGATTGCGAACTAAGACATTTGTTGTCAACCATTGAACATTGGTTGCTTACGTCCTAGACCTGTTTTCAGTGGAGCTTACTAGGGAGGTGGTGCCTGTTTGTTTTGTTTGTTTTCTCCTGTTTCTGTTAGCAGGGAGGTAAGAACTTATTTTTTCTTCAAGAACTTCTTCAGTAAGAACTTCTTCGGGAGGGGCAATTTATTAAGTAAATAAAAGTCTTCATATAAATCCATGCCATCTAGACATTGCATATGCGCAACTAAAACAAAACCTAAGTAGTTTTAATATATTTATTAATAGTACTCATGTAAACAAATGTGTTATATTTTTGCTACATATACATTTGTGCATATCTAAGCAAAGCTGATTAGATATAGTTTGTGGCTATTACATATTTGAACACATTTCCTTGACCTGTATTATCTTTTATTGTCTATAGATGCAGAATATTAATATAGAAGTAAATATGCACAGCCTACCAAATCTCTTAATAAATTTGCTAATTTAAGTAAATATAAAATTTACTTGCACTTAAATAAGTGTCTTGTGGTTGAGAAACTTTTAATTGTTACAGACCAATTCAAGTTGTCTTTGAATAGAGATTTTATTTGTAGTTAGTAACAAATGGGGGCTCGTCCGCTTGTTTTTTTCCCCCTTTGTCAATTTGTTTTGATGTAGCAAGGGGAAGTTTGTCCTTGTTGACGGTTTTCTCATTTACTTTGAGTTTTTATTAATGAATGTCTCAAATTAACCATTATTGGTTTCTCTTTTCAGTGGGTAACAATTGTTCTTTATTAATCGTGTTGTTTTTAAGAAGGTAAAAGGCACTGAGTAAATATGGAGCTAGATATTAGAGCATTTGTTTCTAAACCTAGTATACAGCAATTTAATTTGTTTCGTAAGAGATCTTTAGCAAATTGCTGAACTTTTGAATATTTCTGTATCAAGCTCTGCAGCTAAGAATGTAGTTAAAGCTGAAGTGTATGCTGAACTTGTCGAGCAAAGTTTATTGTCTGCAGAAACTGATTTAGAGGGTGAGGGGATAAAGTGATGGATTAGAGATGGGTGAAACAATTGATTTTCCCTCATCTAAACTGGACCCTTTGCTTCTTTTTAAATTAAAGGAGTTAGAATTGCAGATTAAACGACAAGAGCATGAGAATCATAGATTACATTTGCGTGAACTTGAAATGCTTCATGAAGAAAAAGGCAAAGAAAGAGAGCTGCGATTTCACCTGTTGTACTTCCTATGCATGTAAATGTGCCTCCAGCTGATCAGTCTGCAGGGAATGTTGCTCCTATACGTGATGCTGTTGTTCCATTTGATCCTAGTAAGCATATCAAGCTTGTACCTCCATTTAGGGAGTCAGAAGTTGACGCTTATTTCATTGCATTTGAGCGAATTGCAGCTAAACTTAATAGGCCAAGGGATATGTGGGCACTAATGCTGCAGTGCAGTTTAATGGGTAAGGCGCAATAAGTATGTTCTGCTTTACCCATTGAAGACTCTCTTAATTATGATTTGGTAAAAGCTGCTGTTTTGAGGGTTTATGAACTTGTTCCTGAAGCATACAGACAAAAGTTCCGTAGTTACACCAAATCAACGAAGCAAACATTTCTGGGTTTTGCACGTGATAAAAAAAAGTTTTTGGAAAAATGTTGTGCTGCATCGAAAACAACTACGTTTGATCAGTTGCAGGAACTGTTTTTGTTAGAGGACTTCAAGAACTGTTTGCCAGGTAACCTAGTAACTTACCTTAATGAGCAAAAAGTGAATTCCCTTTTAGCTGCAGCAGTGTTAGCAAATTAATATATGCTTACTCATAAGACTGCCTTTTCTTCTTTTACATGTCAGAATTATGGTACGTCAATGTTTTTGAATACTGAGAAACTTTTGGTTTCACATTCAATGAGACCTGTGGCGTGCTCTGCAGAGAAGTGTAAAGAACAGGGTAAAAGTTCTAAAAATAAGAGTTTGTTTTTATTGTTTAGACCCTGAACACCTGATTGCTTACTGCAAAGATTGGAAAAAGAAGAACATTGCAGGGAAACCTAAAATTGTGGCCAATATTGTCTGTGAACCAATGGTTAATGTTGAGAACCAGAGTTTTTCTGAAGTCTCTACCCTTGAATACAAATGGAGAAAAAGCATATCAGCAATTTATCCTGATTCTACAGGGAGATCCATCTCAATTTTGAGAGAGCCAGGATTAGAGCAGTCGTTCATTCTTTAAGGTGCGTTACTTTTTTCAAATGAAACGTATACAGGAACGGATGTTTTGGTCCATGGAATTGAGTTGAGCTGTATAAGAGTTCCTCTTCATACTGTGTTCCTGACGTCTGATCTAGTTTCAGGTCCAGTAAAATTGGGAGTACGATTACGACTGCCTGTAGAAGGTGTGAGCTGAATTTTAGGAAATTACCTGGCTGGTGGTAAGGTGTTTCCTCACCCGATTGTAACAAACACTCCTGTTTGTTATGTGGAGCTTGAAAATCAGTTCCCATCAACGTTCTCCGCATGTGCAGTTACTCGTGCACAAGCACGTTGTCACGACTGAGGCTCCCGTACCGGCTCCTCTCCTCCGCCAGAGGGAGCCGTCCCCTGAGTATTGACTTTCCCTCGGACTCAGTTTCCCATCACTCCTCATACCTGGGTCTGATTGCCTTGTCACACCTGCACCTCATTTACACGCACATATAAGCAGCACACATACACTCACCCATTGCGAAGTCTTGATTTGCCCCGGCTGTCACCTCTGAGGTTTTCCTATCCATAGTGTGTTTCCTGGTTATTACCCCTGCCTCGTTCCTCGATCCTGTGATACTCTGCTGGTTACCCCGACCTCCCTGCCTGTTTCTCCGACCACGTCTCTGCCTTGCCTTCTCTGTTTCCATTGTTGGTGTTTGACCCGTTCCTGTTTGACTATTCTAATAAAGCTGCAAATGGATCCCGCTCCGTCTGATGTTTCGTCACACACGTAAAAATGAGGATGTAATTGACCTGTCTGATACTTTTCTTGTGTCTGCAGATTCCCCTATGAAACTGACCCTATCTATACATCCCAGTGTAGTTAAAACCGATAGTGAGAGTAAGTCTACTGGTCAAGAATTTTCTTTGACAATGGGTAGAAATCAACTTGGTAAAGCCCAGAAATCTGACGCTTCCCTGACGCGCTGTATTGAGGCTGCAAAGAAAGTGGAAGAAGAGGATGCAGATGAGGTTCAATATTTTTGGGATAAGTGTATTGATGTATAAGTGGTTGTCTCAGAATGCTAAAGAATCTGGTTTAAGTCCAGACTACCAAATTGTTTTGCCTTCAGGCTATCAAACCGCAGTTCTTAAACTTGCTCATGATCATTCGTTATCTGGTCATTTGGGCAGTAATAAAACGTTCAAGCGAGTGGCTAAGTACTTTTATTGGCCTGGTTTAAGGTCCGCTGTATCAAGATACTGTCGTTCATGTCATACTTGTCAACTCTCTTGTAAACCCAATCAAATCATTCGGCCGGCTCCTTTGCAGCCTATTCCGGTGATGGAAGAGCCATTTGAGCGTCTTATTCTAGACTGTGTTGGCCCTTTACCAAAGTCAAAAGCTGGTTACCAGTATATTCTGACATTAATGTGCATGTCAACACGTTTCCCTGAGGCAGTGCCATTATGTAATCTTAAAGCAAAAACGATTGTGAAAGAATTGATTTAAATTTTGCTCAACATATGGTCTACCTCGTGTGATTCAGACGGATCAAGGGACACATTTTAAATCTAAAGTGTTTGAACAAGTGTTGAATGGAATTCCTGTGAGTCATGTTGTCAAGCGCGTATCATCCGTAATCTACGGGAGCTCTCGAGCGATTTCACCAGACACTCAAATCGATGATGCAAGCTCATTGTGCTGAGTCTGGTAAGGACTGGGCTGATGATCTTCCTTTGCTCTTGTTTACGATAAGAAACCGTTCAAGAGTCATTAGGTTACAGTTCTGTGGAGCTCATTTTTGGTCACATGGTTTGTGGCCCATTAAAGTTAAGTGAACAATTGGTTGCTGATAATGTTCCGCTTTTCCCTGTGTCAGAATATTACTTCTATTCGTGAACATCTTTGCCAAATTCATTCTCGCTCTCACATACTTTGCGGAGTCTCAGGCTGATATGAAGTAGTATTATGAACATAAATGTGTCGCTCGTTCATTCCAGCCAGGCGAGTCTGTTTTGTTGCTATTGGCTATGCCAGGTTCTGCTTTGAAACCAAAATTCTCAGGTACTTGTACAGTGAAGAAACTGTCTGACACAAATTATTTGATTTGCACGCCTAATCGTCGAAGAAAGTCGTGATTGGTTCATGTTTACATGATTAAGTCTTATGTGAAGGATGCGTCGGTTACAGTTAAGTCAAGTGCTGTTGTTGCGTATCTGCCTGTGGCAGTTGATGATGTTGGTTTCAGATGATGAGTGTTCTCTGTGCCTTCTGGTCAATTGTTGAACTCTATAATATTAAAAGGTTTAGAAGTTCATTTATGTCACTTAACTCTGAATCAAAGAAAGGATATTGTTGCGTTAATTGAAGATTCACGTTCACTTTTTTGTGATATTCCATCACAGACTACAGTACTTCAGTATAATATTAATGTTGATGATGCGCAGCCTATAAAGCAGCATCCTTATCGGCTTAGTCCTAAGAAACGTGAGTTGATAGTGAATTGGTGTTTTTTTTTTAAATGTGAGCCAAAATCATCACAATTAAAAGAACAAAAGACTTCAACTACTTCAGTCTGTGTGCATTGAATTTATTTAATACACAAGTTTCACAATTTGAGTTGAATTACTGAAATGAATGAACTTTTCCACGACATTCTAATTTACTGAGATGCACCTGTATAACATTTATTATAATGGGTTTGTGAAGATTGCTTTAAGTTCATTTAAATTAGAAGTTATTTTTATAGTCTAATAGCTCTTAATTATAATGTAATCGCTTTAGTGGCCGCGATCATCTCCGGTGGCCGTGTCAGAGATGTAACACAACCCATTGTATACAAAGGGGTGCAGAGATTAGTGGGCAGATAAAATGAAGGCTTGTTTCCAGCCCTTCCACAACATTAGTCACATTCCGTGCAGTCTTTAAAAGATAAATCTCTAAGATGACAACAGTTCAAGATCTGGAAATTTTTGGATTGTCGAGAACAATGGTATCACATCCATAATTTTTAACAATCTATTTATTAAGATGTAACAATTAGCGCTGTTAATTTAACGCGTTAATTAGATTTATTAATGATGGTGAAAAATAACGCATTTAATGCACTTGCCCCGCCCCAGACCTATGTGGGTCATCAGCCATTTCATATAGTTGATTGAAGACAACTATGAGGCCGGGCAAAAACTCACTGCATGATGGAGCCTAGTTAGAATGTCTCTAAAATTCAGGCTATGGTGCAAAAATGCCCTTGTTTGAGTGTTTGTCTCGTATTTACATCATATAGTTAAGCAATATCACACATGCAATAGGCTAAGCGCAATATAACATGAGTACAAATGTGATACTGATCTTATACAACAGTTCAGTAAGAAGTTAATATTGTATTATTTTAGACACAATGTTGTCTGTTTTGCTACATTTTGCCAATGAAAATATAAAGACAAAGCAGAACTGTTCATCTCGAGCAACACACAGCAGCATTTCATTTCTTAATGCACGTTTTAAACAAATTGGGTAAACCATTTGGTGTGTTTGTGTGTATGACATCAAATTACCGGGAGAGTAATTCAAAAGCATAAGGAGCTGTCTGCTCTCTATAGCTCTTGCGATACTTTTATGTCACACACCAATCGATCTGATGATGATGATGATCCACTTCAAGTCGAACAAGCCTAATGATTCAATGGACTATTCATAAAGAACCATTTACTTCACTCCTGGAAGTATTGGGTCCATCCAATCCTAAATTGTAGAGAGGATGGGGAGTTCCGCCTCATTAAGGAGCGGCGGGATTATCACATGGAATTCAAAGGTTACTTCAGGATGTCAGTGGCTCAGTTTGATGCTAGCAATACTAGAGCCACATATTAAAAAGAAGACCACCAATTTCTGTGAACTCAGTGTGGAAGGATCTATATACAACTATAATATAACTATTAAACTATTATTATTATTAGTGGTGGGTCAGATCGGCGTTAACGTGTGAGATTCTTATCGGCGATAAAAAATATCGCCGTAATCTATTATTGGGTTGGTTGGGTCTATACTACGCAAGCTATGATGACTTTCACCCTGATATTTTAGCCGATGGTTCATCTTGCACTGTAGGAGGCGCAGAGGCAGTCTTAGCTGAACTAGAGGCTGCATGATCCGTGATGGACAGATTGTTAACGGCTGGTCTATGTGGTAATACAATCGGGCAGGACATCCAAACCCTCACCTATCATTCATCAACCTCAAATATGGCTTTTCATCTGAAAGATGTATGTAGCAACTTTACATGGCCGCCAATATGATGTTAACCTAGAGAAATGTGCGCTATTGAAGTGTTTGTGTGGAAGGCGTTTGCTGCAAGACAGGCTCGTGTTCACTTGCTCTTAAAATCTCCGTCATTTTGGTCATACAGATAAAAGTAGCCTAATACATCTTCGAATCTGTAAAGACTCTACGTTATTTGTGTGCACTCAGAATAACAACGAACGTTGCGCTTTTAAGCAAACAGGATGCGCTTTTAGGTCTCGTGAACTTGAGCGAGAAACTTGAAACTCGAATATATCTAAAAATACAGTACATAGAAAAATATATCTATAGAGAGTGAAATGTCAAAAAAAAAAAAAATAGAAGACGTGTGTGTTAGCATGGATGATTTACATGAAATTTAATCTGTGCAACACTGTGCATAATAAGATGGCTTTCAGTTCAATATAACAACAAACGACATTTTGGGTTTTTATTCAACTAATAAGGTGCACTGTGATCTGTACTATATTTTACTGTAATTGACAGTTATCGGCAAAAAAAACAACAACAACACGGGTGAGGGAATGGGAGTCATTCTTCCGGGAGTGGAACGGATTTTCCCCAGTTTTTTCGTGGGATTGGGACGGGAAGAGATTAAAGTTTGTGATGCATTTTGGAAACAGGAGATGAGCCCTGGTCTAATGCCCCACCTGGCTTGAGAAACCCGTTCTCAAAGACTTACTTTTAGTCATTATTTGGGTAGTACACATATTCTGAATGCCTTCGGCAGAATTCAAATGAGCCATTTTAATCTAGATTAATCTAGATTAATTCCAAAATTAATCTAGATTAATCTAGATTAAAAAAATTAATCTATGCCCACCTCTAATTATTATACAGTACTTTGTGCTGCGAGATTAAGTGGATGAATTTGACAATCGGTGGCTCTGAACTGTCAAAACACCTCTCAAAATGTTTGCTATGGATGCGAAATATGCAATAAATTGAACCCGATCCCAATTTTTTTTGACGGACGAAAATTTCAGAGACAGTGTGTAAACTAGATTGACATAATGTGAGTTCGTATTTATTTTTCAACGTGCAAACATTTCGGACGAAAATTTCGGACTCCGTGTGCTATGAGACTTTAGACTTTACTGAAAGTTGCTTTTAGCTTCTTTATAAAAGTCTCCTACTCTTAGCAACCTCCTACTTTTTACTAATACTTTTTTTGACACTTAAGTTTAAGCTTAAAACTATACTTAAGATCATATCTGAGAAGTTTTATGCATACGGGCCCTGATCTTTTCACGATCGGATGAGTAAATGCATGAAGTGACCAGGTGTAAACAGGCCCATAGTGAAAAGTATTTAGCACAGGTGTTGTGAATTTGCTCAGTACCTCATGGAATGACACATTTTTTATTAGACTATGTATTATGAGTTGTCGCTTTGTGTTCATGCCTTAACAAACTGTCAGATGTGTTACTGAACTAGCAGAGTGCATCAAGGTCAAATCATCAGATGAGGATAATGACAATTCAAGAGATTTTGTGAAGTTCTTCCCTAATTTCATCTGGGCAGTGAGGGACTTCATACTGGAGCTAAAGATCAATGGCCAAGATATAACAGAGGATCAGTATCTAGAGTTTGCTCTGAAGCTAAAACATGGTAATTTAAAACACTGCAAAAGGTTATTTTAAGAGTCCCCCCAATCACTATCACAACTATTTATTGTGACTAGTTTTTCAGACTTGGTTTGTCAACAATTGTGTTATTAAGGTTCAAGGTTCAAGGTTTCTTTATTTGTCACATAATAGTTATACAGGGTATAATTAGAAGTGAAATGTAATCGAACCAGGTCCGCTCAGTGGACAGTGCAAAATAATAAGAATACAAGTTATATAAAGTAACATAACACAAGGGCATACATGTGGTAAGAAAAGGAGAAATAAGAGTAAAATGTGCAATGAAATAAAAAAAGTGCAAAACAATAAGATGTGCAAAAAAACAATACGATGTGCAAAAAGACAATAGGATGTGCAAAAGGATGATGCAAAAAAAAAGAAAACAATAATAATAAGATGTGCAAAAAACAATAAGATGTACAAAAAAAGAAAAACAGTGTACTGGGACTTAATAAATAGTAATGTGAATAAGAGGGATGTGCAGACGGTTGTTCAGGGTATTGTACATAGCAGCAATGATGAGAATGTGATAATATTTACAGTTAATTAAGTTACAATGGGTCATGTGAGTGTTTATGAAACAGAGTTTGTGTTTAGGAGCCTGATGGCCTGAGGGAAGAAGCTCTTCCTCAGTCTTTCAGTCTTTGCCATCATACTCCTGAAGCGCCTGCCAGATGGCAGTAAACAGAAAAGATGGTTACCGGGGTGATTCGAGTCCTTGATGATTTTAGCAGCTCTGCTTTTACAGCGTTTGATGTAGATGCCCTGCAGAGAGGGGAGTGTAGATCCTGAGATGCGCTCAGCTAAGCGCACGACTCTCTGTAGAGCTTTGCAGTCCTGGTTTGAGGAATTACCATACCACACTGAGATGCACTGAGTCAGTACGCTTTCTATGGCCCCTGAATAGAAAGTTTTCAGGATAGCTGGTGAGACCCTGAATTTCCTCAGCTGTCGCAGATGGTACAGTCTTTGCCTGGCTTTCTTAACCTGTGTTTGAATGTGTGTAGTCCAAGTCAGGTCCTCGGAGATGTTTACACCGAGGTACTTGAAGCTACTCACCCTCTCCACAGGGTCCCATTGATCATAAGAGGAGTGTAGGGCGCTGCTGTCTCTTCCTGAAGTCCACGATCAGCTCCTTAGTTTTGCTCACGTTCAGAGAGAGACAGTTGTCCTGGCACCATGATGTAAGTCTCTCCACCTCATCCAGGTATGCGGCCTCATCATTGTTGGAAACGAGGCCCAGAACCACAGTATCATCAGCAAATTTAACAATAGAGGTGGAGCTGTGTGAGGACACGCAGTCGTGTGTAGAGAGAGTATAGCAGGGGCTCAGGACACAGCCCTGTGGGGCTCCTATGTTCAGGGTGATGGAGTTGGAGGTGAACTGGCCGACTTTCACCACCTGTGGTCTGGCGGTGAGGAAATCTTGAATCCAGTCACAAAGTGAAGTGTTTAGGCCAAGGTCTGAGAGTTTAACAGTCAGCTTGGTGGGGACTATAGTGTTGAAAGCTGAGCTGTAGTCTATGAATAGCAGCCTGACATAGTTGCCATTTTTGCTGTCGATGTGGGTGAGGGAGGAGTGCAGTACCTGGGAGATGGCATCATCAGTAGATCTATTTGGCCGATAGGCAAACTGAAGAGGGTCCAAAGTAGCAGGGATGGAGGAGCAAATGTGTTTCTTTAAAAGTCTCTCAAAAACCTTCATGACCGTCGATGTGAGGGCAACTGGACGATAGTCATTCAGGCAAGAGGGTTTACTGTTCTTAGGCACAGGGATGATGACAGATTTTTTAAATGAGGTGGGAACCACAGAGGTAGCAAGGGACTCATTAAATATGGAAGTAAACAAACCAGCAAGCTGATCAGCACAGGACCTCAGAACGCGGCCAGTAATCCCATCAGGTCCTGCTGCTTTCCTTACGTTCACTCTCTTTAGTTCCTCCGAACGCGTCATCCTCTGAAAAGGTGATAGCATAATCATTGCTGCTCTGTCTGCTGCTTCCTGACGGGCTGTTCGGCAGATTTGCGCCGCCATTGCAGTCAAAGCGACCGTAGAAGGTGTTTAGCTCTTCGGCCAGCAGCGGATCTGCTCTCACCTCTGCGGAGGATTTATTTCCAGAGGAACAGATGGTCTTCAGTCCCTGCCACATGCGTCGAGAGTCATTGAGCTGGAAATGTGACTCAATTTTCTCACTGTACCGGCGCTTAGCGGCTCGTATTGCACGCCGGAGAGCGTAGCACGATGTTTTGTACTCGCTCATGTTTCCTGACAACAGACCGGCATTGTATGCGGCAGTGCGATGGTTAACCGCATCACGGATTGATCTGTCCACCCACGGTTTCTGATTAGTAAATGTCCTTATTGTTACCGTTTCAGTGGCTTGCTCGGTTAGCGTGTTTACGAAGCTTACTGCTACATCCGTGAATTCGCTGACGTCAGATGAACTCGCCCGGAACATGTCCCAGTCGACGTCATCAAGAGACGCCTGTAGCATAGCTTCAGAGTGGGGGACCAGCGTCACTTCCCTCTCCACCGGCGGATCGCGGCGATCTTTGTTTGTATTCCGGCATGAGAAAGATGGCGACATGATCTGATTTGCCAAAAGCCGGCAGTGAGTGGGCTTTGTAGGCGTTATTGAGCGGGTGTAGCAGTGATCCAGTGTATTCAGTCCTCTGGTTGGACAGGATATGTGTTGATGAAAGTTCGGCAGGACTTTCTTGAGGTTAACCTTGTTAAAGTCCCCAGCGATGAATACAAGCAGCGTCGGGATGTTTGTTGACATATCCGCTGATTTCATCGTGGAGATTGGACAAAGCCACGCTAGTGTCTGCTTGTGGAGGAATATAAACGGCAGACACGAGGATCGATGTAAATTCCCGGGCAGGTAGAAGGGCGGCAGATAATGGAAAGATGCTCCAGATGAGGCGAACAGGCGACAGAATGGAGATATTCCTGGGGTCACACCATTTCTTGTTAATAAAGAAACACACTCCACCACCTTTGTTTTTCCGCCTCGGCTGATCTGTCCATCCGTAAAACAGAGAAGTTATCAGACGGCGTTACAGCGGTGTCCGGGACCATCGGCGTGAGCCATGTTTCGGTCAAACAAAGATGTTACAATCCCTAATGTCTCGTTGGAAACTAATCCTGGCTCTAAGATCGTCCATCTTATTCTCCAAGGATTGGACATTAGCGAGCAGAATACTCGGCAGAGGAGGGCAGTGAGCCTTTTTCCTCAGTCTGTTGCGTATTCCAGCACGTCTCCGCGGTGTTTCCTTCGCCTCCTGCGGTTGTTCAGGTGGTCGTTGTTCAACACGTTGTTCGGAGTATCTCAATGGCCACGCTGGGTCCGTGGATAAAGTATCCTTAATCAGGTTAGTGTAGCGATGTCCAATGTCCAAAAGTGTTCTTCTGTCGTACATAATCATTGCAGACGATACACGTATCAAAAGAGAAGTAAAAAAAATAAAAAAAATAAGTAAAGAAACACATAAAAGCACAATTCTGAGCGGAGCTAATTCACAGGCGACTGAACTCAGCAGCGCCACCGGAAGAGGTAGCTCAACTAGCTACATTCATTAAACAGACATGCTCTTCACTATAACTGAGAGTAGCTATGGGATGTGCTCATCTTTTCTAGGAACTTCAAGAAGTGTGGAGTATAACCTTCTCAGGAAGTGCATACAAAACTTCTTCCCTTCCAGAAAGTGCTTCACTTTCCCCTTTCCAACTGCCCCAAAAAATATGTCTTGCCTGGAGGGCTTGGATTCTGCTGACATTTCCTCTGAGTTCCTGAAGGCCACAGATAATTTATGCAAGTTTGTCTTTCATGACAACAATATAAAGAGGCTGAAAGATGGATACACAGTGACTGGAAGAGGTAATTATTATTTTTTTCATACAGAATACATCTGCTTTATTTCAGTGTTTGATTTCTTTCTTTCCCTGAAGTTCTGGGTAATCTGGCAAAAATGTATGTGGACACCATCTCCAGTGGGGCCGTTCCATGTGTGGAGAATGTTGTGATTGCCATGGCAAAGATTGAAAATGAGGCTGCGGTGAAGCTGGGCCTTGAGGTTTACCAGAGTGGAATGGAGAAGCTGAAGAATTCCTTTCCTCTGGAACTGAAGGATTTGTCCTCAAAACACCAACATCTCAGAAGCACGGCGACATAAACCTTCATGAAGCGTTCGTTCAAGGACACTGATGGGAAGAGCCTGAAATCTCTAGAGGTACGCAATATCAGTTTAATTAAGATGTTGGTGAACTAATGACTCAGGAACACTGGGCAACCATCTGGAAATTGTGTTGGTTCTGAAGACATATGGTAAAGCCAGAAACTAGTGTATTTATTTTGCTGCCCTTTCCTGTGGTACAATAAATTGAAAAGATGAACTGACAAATGTTATCTGATTCATTACAAAATGGAGAACTGCTTCTGAAATGTTACATGTTATGTTTTAGGAAAAGATTAATAAACTCTTAGATGAATACCAGTGCCAAAATGAGCAAGCTTCAAAGAGACGATGTGAGGATCTCCTGTCATCCGTCTTTGCACCAATGATGGAAAAACTCAAGCAGGGCTTCTATACAAAACCAGGTGGCTATGATCTCTTCTGCAAGGATCTGGAGGACATTAAGAAGAAATATAACAGCCAGGCCAATAAAGAATTCAAGGTCTTGCACATATTAGAGAACATCACAGGAACATGACCACTTTCATCAACATTGTCATAATTATTATATGTGTGTCCATGTCAATAGGCTGAAGAGGTCCTAGAGGAGTTCCTGACGCAAAAGTCTGTGGACTCTAAAGCCATTCTGCAGGCCGACAAGCAACTGACTGAGAAGGAGGAAAAGATAAAGGGTGGGAATTTTAGGTCATGATATCCCATTTTCCCTGTTTGGAAAATAAAAATAAAGGGTGGGAATTTTAGGTCATGATATCCCATTTTCCCTGTTTGGAAATTCTTCCTAGCCCTAGTGAAGAATAAATATACTACAAATACATTTTCATATTTATGTACTTTATAAAATGCCCTGCAATTGTACTTTTAGTATACTAAACTGGTATATTTAAAGTCTGCTAAATTGGAACAACAGATTTTGTACTTAATGCACTTTAATTGTGCGGAAGTAGTGCTGAAGTCAAATTAAAGACATGCTTAGTATATTTGATTGATCTAAAGTGGAACTATTGCAATTATATTTTAGATACACTTTAAATATTTTGCAATATTATACAATCCTCATTGAAAGTGACATTAAAACCCATTTTAGGCTTATTAGTAAGAAATGTGCATTGTGCAAAAATAATACTCCAAATAGAGTTTAATTACATTTTTTATATCAGTAGGTCTTGAGTTATCTGTGAGTAAATATGTTAATAGATTTGAACTATACTTAGTATGAAATAAATGTATTTTAAATATATTACTTTTTTTACTAGGGAGGTTCCTTGTGAAATAACTGCTTTAGGTTCAAAATATCAGTGTGATCAAGACCAATACTTGTAACTCTTCAGGCTCTATTTTATCGGTTCTAAATCAGTACTAACTTAGTCATATAATAAAGCCTGAATTACATTAGTGAAAGTGACGTGCCATGTGGCCAAGTATGGTTACTCGGGCTGTCAAAAACAAAATCGAATTTCGAATATTCGTCAAATTTAAAATAAAAATCCACATTCGAATGCAAAACGCTGCATTCGAATTTTAGGTGTCCGTCAGTCAGCTTGGCACACAATGCGATGACGAGGTGTCATTGCATTTTAATGCTTTTTTTTAGCCTGTCCAGTTGAACCCACTCGATGCGGTTCTGCACATTCACAATATTGCGGAAAAAGAGAACATCAATGTGGAGATGATGTTGTTTAGGCTTACCTCAAAACTGAAACCAAGCCGTTCACACATAACGCATTTATTGCATTTTAATAGAGGGACATATATCATCGTTGCACTTGCGTCTCACACAAGAGAGCCCAAAGCCATGTAAAATTTATGTAAGTTCAACTTTTTTAAAAACATGTAACCTAATTACTAGATTAAGAAACTAGCTTCCTAGCTAACGTCTATATTAACAGCGTAAACATAAACCTTGTGATCATATGATTAAATGTTAATAAATTGCGTGTGTCAGCAATGATAAATCTTTGAGTTTAAAGCGGCTCTGACATAAAGGTTGCATGTGCCCTGACAGAGACGCGCACTTTTGAGTTATGTGCTCTTTTCCTATGTGCATTACTTACATTTCACAGGTATATTCTCCATCTGTAAATGTTAGAAATCCATGTAACTATTTCCATCTTGCGATTCTCCGCTAAACTCCACAGACTTGGTTCTGAACGTGCGCCGCCGTGCGCATGCATGCCAAACAGATAGAGCGCAATGAAATAGGAGTGCAATAACCCTGACTAAAATATACATTTTGCTGAAATGTTTGTAGTTGGACATTTTAAACCATAGCACTAACTGTAAAGTGACTGTAATGGGGTAATCAAAATAGCCTTTTTAATCAATTAGCCTAGTCTGGGTTTTTTATATTTTAGTTTAGTAAATTTAACTTTGCTTTTAAAAGCATTATTTTTGTTTATAGATCGCATTGTTACAATGTTAGAATGTAATGTGATTTCAACCCTTTTTGCACATTATATATCCCTACATGGTTACATTCACTTTATTAATTTGTTTAATCCAAATACAATATCAAAATATGTACCGTACACCGCAAATCAGCCAAAAAAGACAGAGATATGAATTTTGAAATTTCTGCTTTGAAGAAACATGCATTTGGTAATATTTAGCTCGATGTGGCCTCAGGAAAGAAACCAAAAGCTTTTTTTCCTAACTGAATTTATGCCTTTTTAAATTCGAATATAATTCACATTTTTATAATATTTTAGTATAAAATTCGAATTTATTTTTTTAGCCAATTTGACAACCCTAATGGTTACCCATACTAGGAATTTGTGCTCTGCATTTAACCCATCCAAAGTGCACACACAGCAGTGAACACACACACACACCTGGAGCAGTGGGCAGCCATTTATGCTGCGGCGCCCGGGGAGCAGGTGGGGGTTCGGTGCCTTGCTCAAGGGCACCTCAGTTGTGGTATTAGCTGATTTCACATCAGTATGTTTTTAATGTTATTGAAAGACAGCATTTTAGATGACAAACTTTTATAATTGAATATGGAAGGAAGTGTTAACACTTTCCCCTCCATTAACAAGATTTTCCATAATTTATGGCACAATTCTTCCCTGCTAATGATGTTGGCAAACCCTGTTTTCACTGTTATATGGTAGGGGGCGCTGTTACGCATTTTCTGAAATAGTACAACACTTCTGGATCCAAAACAAGTGAGAAAGATCTGCGTAAACCTGCAGGTATGGATAAAAGTGTGTGTGGGAGGGGGGGGTAAAAAGGCCAAAAATAGAACTTAAAAAAACAGAGGTGCTGAGCTTTCGTTTAATATAAAATAGTTAATATATTATTTAATTTATATTTACATATTCATGAAACAAAATATTCTGGGGGTCATGAAAATATTTGACGATCGCAGTGGCTAGCAACTTAAAAAAAACAGTTGGGGAAAGAGTTTAATACTAAATATTAGTATAGTACAATACAAAAATTGTATTAGTATGTTAAATTAGTATTTTTAGAAGCATTCACCGAAGTGTATGTCCTTTTATAGAGCAATTAATCATTTTTAAAAATAAATTACCATGCAAAATTTATCTGCCTTCAGAGGGTTACACTCCAGATGAGAAGCACTGGGCAAGCGGCCTCAATTATAAAGTGTGCATAAGCACAGATTTGATTTTAGAGCGTGTGTACGATTAAATCCACGCCAGCGCTCATATTTGTAAAAACTGCCTTTGACTTGAAAAAGTGCTTAGCATCACATCAGGGTCTGAGCAGATATTCAAATACTTTTTCTTGTCGGAGTACTGCAGGTTTTTGGAAATGTAAGCTGTTCTTGCAGCTCGCTGTTCTAAATTAAAGGATTTGGATAATGACTGGTGATCTTTTTTATGTTAATGACATTTATTAGTTGTTAAGGCAGAGAGCTGACACCATTCAGTTGCGTGCAAGGTCAAGATTTATAGATTTAAAAAAGAGGGGAGTATGTTCGTTTTCTGTGCATACGTACATTCTATTAAATCACACGCATGCATATTTGAGAGATGATCGTAAGATCAAATTTAAGATGGTTTCTGCATAACATTTGATAAATGAGGCCCCATGTTTTAAAAATTTAAATGCATCTACGCATGAACAACAGCATACTACGACTCAAAATCCTGCCATGCCACAGAGTGCCACTCACATACTTTTCTATTAGATTTCAATGTAATTGTCCCAGATCGGCGAGACATCACCCTTGCAAAATGTGTACAGACCTTTATTTGGTGACAAGTTTGATATTTTGTTAGTGGCTTGAAGGTATATGCCACACATAATGAAATTACATTACTTTCTATTTTCATTTGTACTATTACAATATTTTCATAAACCAAACTTTAAACTCATTAAGACCAATTTCTTTATTCTTGAAGTGAACCTTTGGCTCGACAGTGATTTGATTGTACTGCTGCCTTTAATTTGGCACTAAGCTTCTTGTCCAGTGTGTGACAAGTTTTATAGGAAAATATAACCCTTAAATATGATGGATTGAGTCCTTTCTCTGTCTTTAAAGCATGTTTTTTTTCTCCTTTTTTGTCTATAAATGAGCAGAGGAAAAAGAGAAAGCAGCCCTCCTGACGCGGGAAGTCAAATTTAAAGAAGAAAAGATGCGACAACTAGAAAAGAAAATGGAAGCAGAGTAATGAAGAGACGATGAGACAGATGAAGAAAATGGATGAAGAGACGATGAGACAGATGAAGAAAATGGATGAAGAGATGAGGCTTCAGAGAAAGGAGGCTGAGCATGTCATGGACCGTAAACTGAAGGAGCAGGCTGCTCTGCTGGAGCATGGCTTTAAGGAGAAAACTTACAAGATGAGACAGGAGATGGATGACTTCAAGCGACAATGCACTGCAAATGAATATCACAGAGCTAGTCAGATGGCAATGATGATGGAAAACAGGAGATGTATGGAAGAAATGACTATGCGTATTAATGAGATGGCATTAAGTGCAGAGAACAAAGGTCGAGGAACAAGGAACAAAAGAAAATAATACACGCTCAAGATGTGACTTGTTTTAAATTCTACGTATTATTATTATTCATTTATTACATGGCTCTCTGGAATACTTGATTCCAACTGGTCATTTTCATGATCCAGTGGTTTGTAATCTCCTAATAACAACCGGTAAAACTGATAACACACCTCTCTACTTTCACGTTTCTCGTATAACACCGCAGAATAAACTGTTTAAACTCCAAAATTTAATGTTCACATTATTATTTAGTCAGAAGCCATGTATTAAACGGGATGACTGTTCATTATACCTTACTTACATTTTCATCTTGTTTGAAGTTGTTCATTCATCTCGGCTATGCTTGCTAGGAACTGGTTTTCTTCAAAGAAACTATTACAAGTGATCTAATAAAATGTTTCAACTTATATTCTTATTTTGTGTCCAATTATTTACTTATGCTGTAGTTGTCAGGGTTGTGCAGGAAGGACGCCGGAGACTTCAGGTAAGACGAAATGGGTTTAATGAACATAATACAGGCAACACAATGTAATAGACAAGTGAACGGACAAAGACTCAGGGGAAACTCAGGACTTATAAACATAGAACGTAATCAGGGAAAACAGCAACAGGTGAGTAATCAAACACAGATGGGGACTCATGAACTAATGATGACAGAACAAGGACAGGAAGGACCATATACTGTATGGGCACAAGAGAAAGGAAGAGAGACACAAGACATGGGGATACAGGTTTGACATTAAAACAGCGCTCTGGTGGCGCTACTACTGGAGGAGCCGGCACAGGAGGGCGCTGGCGAGGAGCAGGCACTGGAGGGCGCTGTGATTTGACCATACAGGAGATCTTCTCTCCAGGTTTGGGTATATATTCAAGTTGGGAGTGGATCTGGTAGTACCAGTCCCCATTAGCCAGCTCCTCGATGAACACCGCATCTGTGGTCATCTCTTTACCGTCTCTCAGCCAGGAAACTTTGATCAGTTCTGGGTAGAAGTCATATGCACTGCACACCAATGCAGCAGGAGAGCTGCTTCCAACTTGTTTCACTGACCTAAGCTTGATCTTGGGTTGCACTGAACAAATAAGAGTAGATTATTAGATAGGTTAATTCATCTGAGTACTACTCATACAACTATACACGACAATCTTATAACAGCCATAACATGCATATTATAAATAAGTTAGAAAGAAAACAAAGACCTTAAAGATAATATTGAAACAGCTAAACCTCTTTAAATTTGCAAGCAGTTGCTGTTAAACAGGAATCCTAAGACACAAGGTTTTTGCCACTTACCCAATTTATTAACAATGGCTGGGTAACCTATTTCTCCATAATGTTTGCATTTGTGTACCATATTGCTTAAATGTGACAAGATTTGGTTATTGTTGTTCGACAAGCGTGCACATTTCACTCCAATCTCAGTAAACCCTACATACTTTCCAAGAGTGCTGTTAAATTGCATTTGTACAGTTTTATTAAAGGAAGTTGAAATAATGAGTTCCATGTTACTAAGCTCACGGGAAATATAGGTGCACTGATACAGTATAGAGACGTGATAACCATCTGGTAAAAAACAACAACACAATAACATCATAACTGAACATCTTTGTCACGAGATGTTTTCATAACACACATTATGTTAGTGTTAGGATAGATTTTCCAGATAGGTAGAAGCATTATCAGTTGGCAAGCAAAGTGGAGAAGCGTTGGCACAGGCACTTTCCAAAGAAATAATACCACGGTTTGGGGTGCCAAGTATATTACAGTGCGATAATGGACCAGGATTTGTGGCAAACGTAGTTAAGAAAATGTGTGAGATACTACACATAACAATTAAGTATGGGTCAGTCTATCATTCTCAGTCTCAAGGTGAATGAAACACTAAAAGGAACGCTTTCCAAAATATGTGCACAAACAGGCCTGAATTGGGTAACAGTGCTACCAATAGCCCTAATGGCGATAAGGGGAAGTACAAACTGCGGAACTAAATTGACACCTCATGAAATGGTTACGGGAAGGAGAATGCCAAGAGGAGACAGAGAAACAATAGAAATGGAAGACATAGACAAATTGAAAACTGAATTAGATAAATATGTGACAACTCTAACCAAAATTCATGCAAGTATTTTTCAGACTGAATCCCGACCAAGAGAAACTCCAGACGAATCAAACAGAAGTGGACCGATAGCAGTGGGGGATCTGGTCTACATAAAAGTGTATCGAAGGAAGTGGGACGAACCCAGACGTGAAAGACCGTATGAGGTGACATCTGCCACTCTCACATCAATCAAAGTGCAGGGATCAAACTTCTGGTACCACATTTCACACTGCCTTAAAATAAACATGAACAAAAGCGAGGTAATAACACACGAAGCTAAGAACCTGTTCGAAAGCCCTGAGGAAGAAGCATTGGGTCACTGCATAAGTAAAGACTGTGCCCTAGGGGCAGGAATAGCCTTAGAATTTAGAAACAGATACGGTGTAGAAGAATTAGTGGAACAACAAAAGGGGGTGGGAGAGTGTGCATATGTAGAAAAGAAAGGAAGAAGGATACTACACTTAATTACCAAAGAAAAAGCGAGTGACAGACCCAATTATGACAACTTGAAACAGAGCTTAAGAAACGCCAGAAAGATCTGTCTAGAGCAAAACATAACCACTTTAGCTATCCCAAAGATAGGGTGTGGATTGGACAGATTAGAGTGGTCCAAAGTAGAGACATTAGTTAACAATTTTTGGAGAATCAACCATACGTGTAAAGGTTTATACTCGTCCAAATGAGGATGTGGTGGTTGATAGTGATAGGACTGATGGAACTTAAGGGGATAGTGTGACAATCAACAAAGCTGTAAGAGGGCTTCATGAGCAATTAGACAAAACCTCGCTAATGACAGTACAAAATAGAATAGCGTTAGATATGCTTTTGGCTGAGAAAGGAGGGGTGTGTAGAATCATAGGTTCAACCTGTTGTACCTTTATCCCAAATAACACTGCCCCAGATGGTAGTATCACCAGGGCACTAGAAGGGCTAGAATCACTGTTTAAAGAATGGGCTGAGAACTCAGGAATAGACAATCCACTCACTACTATTATGGAAAAATTTGGAAAATGGAGTGGGTTGCTGACCTCAATATTCACGGCCATTATTGTGGCAGTAGCAATGCTGGGTCTGTGTGGGTGTTGTTGTATAGGCTACCATGTATAAGGGGTTTGGCACAACGTGTGATTGAAACTGGAATGACTAAAGTAATGGCAGTAAGGGTAGAAGAAATGACCCCCTTGCGGGAAGAATTAGACTCATCCGAGGACTGGGAAGAGGAGAGCTGTGCAGTGTAATAAGACTGCGAGGAGGAATAACACGGCCAGGCAACAACCACTGGGAGCTAGTAACCTAGCCTACGGCCAGGCTCTCTACCTAGCGCAAAGCTAGTGAGCTGAAGACAACGAAGATGCATTTTTTACACATACACGTATAGGAAATATAATGTTAGGTCCGTCTATATTAAAGGACAACAATCACAATTATCAACTGTTTTTGTACTAACTGTATTGTTTAAATGTTAATGAGGATTGGAAATCCTCAAAAGAGGGATATGTGTGGTTGAAATATGTGGTTTTGTTAATCATTTAATACTCATGTTTATCTTGAAAAGGTGTCTTGTCGATGGAGATGGGTGTGTGTTCTCTGCTCTGTCTCCTGAAATCCACCACCAGCTCCTTGGTCATGTCGATGTTGAGTGAGAGGTGGTTCTCCTGACACCATTTAGTCAGGGTACTCACCTCCTCTCTGTAGGCCGTCTCATCGTTGTCAGTGATCAGGCCTATCACCGTTGTGTCATCGGCAAATTTGACGATGACGTTGGAGCTGTGTGTTGCTGTACAGTCGTGGGTGTACAGGGAGTACAGGAGTGGGCTGAGGACGCAGCCCTGCGGAGCACCAGTGTTGAGTGTCAGGGGAGATGAGGTGATGTTGCCCATTCTGACCACCTGACTTCTGCCTGTCAGGAAGTCCAGGATCCAGCTGCACAGAGATCTGTTTAGTCCCAGAGTCTGGAGCTTCGCAACCAGTGTGGCAGGCACTATGGTGTTAAATGCTGAACTATAATCCACGAACAGCATCCTCACATAGGTGTTCTTATTTTCCAGGTGGGAGAGAGCAGTGTGCAGGGTGAAGGCAATAGCATCGTCTGTGGAACGGTTGCTGCGGTATGCAAATTGTAGTGGGTCCAGTGAGGCAGGTAGCACAGAGCAGATGAGTTCTCTGACGAGCTTCTCAAAACACTTGCTGAAGATGGGTGTCAGAGCAACGGGCCTCCAGTCATTCAAGCGTGATTTCATTTTTCTTAGGTATGGGCACAATGGTTGATTTTTTTGAAGCATGAGGGAACCACAGACAGAGGGAGGGACAGATTGAAAATGTCTGTAAAAACCCCGGCTAGTTGGAAAGCGCACGCTTTGAGCACACGGCCTGGTATACCATCCGGTCCCACAGCTTTGCGGATGTTCACCCGTTTGAAGGATCGGGTTACATCCGCGACAGAAAGGGAGAGTGGACTCACCTCTTCTGCAGCAGCTACGGGAGCGCTCTCTGTATAGGCGGTGTTATCAGCCTTGAAATGAGCATAAAAAGTGTTGAGCTCGTCCGTTAGAGAGGCGGCAATGTTCACAGTAGCTGGTTTATTCCCTTTAAAGCCTGTGATGTTGTTGATGCCCTGCCACATGCTTCTTGCGTTGTTGTTGTTGTTGAAATGTTCTTCAACTTTGATTTTATATTGTCGTTTGGCTGCTTTGATGGATCTCCTGAGATCGTAACTCGCTTGTTTTCGATCGTCAGTGTTTCCGGATTTAAAGGCAGATGTCCGCGCTGACAAGGCTGATCGAACATCGCTGTTAATCCACAGTTTTTGGTTGGGGTAGATGCGGATTGTTTTGGTCGGAACTACTTCCTCTACACACTTCCTGATGAAGCACGTGATAGAATCTGAATACGCCTCTATGTCATCATCAGACGCTGCCCGGAACATGTCCCAGTCCACGTGATCAAAACAGTCCTGTAGTGTAGCGTCCGATTGGTCCGACCAGCATTGGATTGTCCTGAGGGCGGGTGCTTCACGTTTCAGTTTCTGCCTATAAGCAGGCAGAAGCAGAACGGAGGAGTGATCCGATTTGCCGAAAGGTGGGCGGGGGAGGGATTTGTATGCGTCCCGGAAGGGGGAGTAACAATGGTCCAGTACACGATCACCACGCGTGTTTATGGTGAGGTGTTGAAAGTATTTTGGAGCTATTGTTCTGAAGTTGGCTTTATTAAAGTCCCCCGTAATAATAAATGCTGCATCTGGGTGCGTGGTTTCCTGCTCACAAATATTCCCATACAGTTCCTTGAGTGCCTGGTCTGTGTTGACTTGAGGGGGGATGTAAACAGCCGTGATTATAATCGCTGATGATATATGAAATTCCAGATCAGGGGAGCAGAAGGATTTAATAGAGTGTGAGTTCCTTTCATCACACCACGAGTTGTTGATATAGAAATAAACACCCCACCTCTGCTTTTCCCTGTGAGCTCTTTCATTCTGTCCGAGCGGTACACGGAGAAGCCCGTGAGCTCGATGGCTGAGTCTGGAACCATTGCAGACATCCAGGTTTCTGTGAGGCAAATAACGCAGCAGTCCCTTGTTTCTCGTTGGTATGAGATGCGCGCACGCAGTTCACAGAGTTTGTTATCCAGTGACTGAACGTTAGCCAGCAAAATGGTTGGAAGAGGAGGTCGGAAACCACGGCGTCTCAGTCTGACGAGGACGCCAGCTCTCTTCCCTCTTCTCCGCCTGCGTTTTTTCGGTTTTGCAGCCAAGACAAAGGGTTCTGATGCCGTGTCTGTGAACAATCCACTGGCATTCAAGAACACAAAGTCCGCTTTGCGTTGCGCGACGGAGGAACCAATGTTTAAAAGCGTGTCTCTATCGTAGACAGTTATACTAACAACATCTAACACGTAAAACAACAAAACAAATAAAACATACGAAAAACTGCAAAGTATTCCCGGAGCTCGCAACACGGCTCTCAAACACAAATTATATACAATTCTAGAACACCCATTATTCCATCTAAATGTTTAAGTTAGTTCTAAAATCAGTTAGGGATTAATTTAAAAGGATTGCAGCCGCTATCATCTCAGAATCATTGAGCATATCACCGAAGCCCTTGTTCACACCTGCAAGGATTACATCTACTAGGCTCTTGCAGAACTTCATGAATATCTTGGCTCATTTTAGTTTGGAAAACATGACTTTGAGTGTTGGTACAAGCCAGCCCATATGCACATTGGTTTCTCCCTGCAAGATATGAATCGCTTTGGCAACAGGGGCCATAGCTGTGACATATTCCCCAAGAAAGGCCTTTTCTGCAGGAGTGAACCTATAGAATAAAAACCTTGTTTAAGACTATTTCAAGTAGCTGATTGCTGCAAAATATAGATGCTACTCAATCAGGATAGAAATGTTTCATCATAGGATAGTAGAACAATATGCATTGATTTGTAATGATTTGCTGCTACACCTCCTGTTTCCCATTTTTTTATGAATAGTGAAAAAATGTGATGCGATCTGAGTAAACCCGTCGGATGTCACGCTGGGATGTTTTCAGGAAATTATAAAAATAGGTCGAATGTCATTTTTTTTGGTCAAAATTAGGTTTTTATTAAATTATTATTCTATAACATCTTGTCTATCATCTCTGAAAATATCTTGGCAAAATTCACTTGTTTAGTGCAGAAAAATAGCGATTTATTGCAGCAAGCAGAAAAGACTGTGTCTTTCTCTTAAGAACGCACTGCGGAGTGGAAGAGACCAATGCAGTCTGAAGCAGCTTTTCAGTTAAACGATCTTGCTCGTCTCAATCTGCTCAATCTTGGTAATCTCAGTGGCCTAAATTATGTTATAATGGACTATTTCACATCCAGAGATGAAGGATCAGATGATAAAGTTACTAAAGAGGAGGAGTCCGATGACTGTCTGTATATGCACAGGTGCGTGAACAGTTGCGCTGCGTTCGCTTTTCTGAGGTACGCTATTCGTGCTATCTAAACAAACAAGGTGTGATCAAACGTTCAGAGACTATGCCCATGATAAACGATGGAAAATTGTCTCTTTAGGGTAACGTTAGTCTGTTTGTGTAATGATGCAGTATAGCGCTCCTTACAGACAGCTCTCGTTAAACCCGTGAAGTGAAAATGAAGCCCGTCTCACTTTAAACAGGTTTTTTTTTTTTTTTTTTATTCCAGCTTTCATACTGTATCAAAACCCCAAAAATGTCCAATTTCACCATGTGTTGGATTTTCCTAAATCACATCACATATATCCATTATTTCATCTGACAATTCAGGATGCCTTGATGGCACACAAATATACATTTTTGCTGGTGGAAAAAGGCATGAAGTCTCTGAAATAAACTTTAAAAGAAAATGCACAGCATCCTTACTGTACATTATAACATTGCTCACATGGGGATTTTGAATTCTGCACAGAGATTCCGGAAAGCAATATCTCCCTTTTCCTTCATGATCTTCTGGATCCGCTCCACTGAAAGAAACAAAAAGTTTCATCATATGGCATTTGGATGAATTAACTGCAAACTATATTCCTCTTCCATCATCTCTGCAGCTGTGTTTGATCGGCCACTTTTGTTCCACAAGGCCCAACATTTGGAGAAGGATGATCTTGATAACCTTTTGTATGTTTCATCCGATTGAGCAGTGTCAACATCCACGGTGGAAACCAGGTTCAGAAGATAGCAAGCACAATGTTGATTCTTGAGCAAATGAAACTCAACATCATCCTTGGCTAGAATTTCAGCAACTTCAACATATTCAATTTCCTCACATTTCTCCTCATCTTGAGTGTCAGATTCATCCTCATCTTCTGATGGGGTTGCTGTTGCACTTTCTGTGTTGTTGCCGTGTATGTTCTCACCTCCATAGACACGAAAGGCTTTCAAAAAATTTGATCCATTGACCGTTGTGATACAGACAACTTTTTCATGGATCTCAAATTCAGAATGTATGCCATGCCATCGCAGCTGCAAGTACATCAAACGTGTGTGACCCCTTTAATTTGTCGACAGGCAAGTGCTGCAGATCATTGTCACGAATCTGGTTGCCATTCCACCACATGGACTCACACAGCTGTCACCTATCGCTCATTTGCCCTGATTGTCTCGCCACACCTGCACCTCATTCACACACCCACATATAAGCAGCACAAAATATTGTCTTTAATGTATTTTATAATGTTTGCATTTATACCTGCAAAATATATACCAGAAAAGTTTTGAGAGGAGCAGTCGACCACTTCCAGAAAAATGAATGGCTCTCTATGGTCCTCTCCTGGATATATATGGTTACTACACTATTCTTTCAAAAACTGTGATTTATACAAGCTTTTCTCTAACCACCAGATGGCAGAATTTTACACCCAACACCTAGATCAATATCCAGAAACAATTTAAATTAAATTTAGATCATCATTTAAGTGATTTTTTCATAAAAAGATAATATTTCACATGCAAGCTAATGGTGTAGTTGAGGATTTTTGTGGTAAAAACCCTAACCCTAAGTACTTAATATCTCCCAAAACACAGCATTAATGTATAGATGAGAAGTAAAAAATAAATGATATATTATTTGTATGATTAAATATGAATATATTTTTTACAAGGCAGTGCAGACGAGCTACACCTGTAACCGTTCTGATTACCTTGTCAGGTGCACGGTAACTAGGCAACGCTGACAAGCACAACGAGCGGGTCCACCCACACAGACGAACACAGAATGAGCACACAGATCCATGAACCGTGACAGAGGGTTAATACAGTTGCTTTAAAAAATATTAAAATTGATGTAAATGGTGTATATAGTGTTTTATTTATTTGTTCATGCAATTTCTTGATTTTTTTTGCAATTTTACTGCTAAATACTGCACCTGAAAAATAAAGCACTGTTTTTTTATTTGTATAGTATGTATATTTGTAATGTATATATTTAAATAACAAAGATAAAATAATGACAAAGATTTTTTTTCTTCGCCCACTTTGGCCTAAATGTCTGTCAATCTTTTTTTATTTTATATTTTGTTAACTTGAACGGCTTTTTTTCTTTTACAATATAGGGAAATTAGTTTGGCTGTATTGCTCAGGCAACTTGCAAAATAGTAAAACTAACATGACAAAGAATCGTGATAAAATCGTGAATTGTGATATTCCTGAAAAAATATATTTGTGCTATATTGCCCACCACTAACTTGTGCTACAGCTGTTTGGTCTGCTACGAAACTTTCAACTTCTGTAGCACCAGTGCTATGTGCAAAAAAGTTAACATACAGCCCTGCTATCACATTGTTGCCTCTGGTTTTCATCTTCTAACTCCAGGTCAGCAAGGTAGGTCATTATCTGTATTTGTGCCCTGTTATGGTTTCTAGGAAGCAGCCTTTTCAGTTTTGGAACTAAACTGAGGGCAAAATAACAAATTTCTTCCTCCTGTCTGTGGACATTTGGTGGTGCAGAAGTAGTGGGTTGTGTTATGATGTCAAATAACTGTTGCTTGGTTGTAGTTGGTGTTTCTGTCTGTGTTGACTGTCAGTCATCAGTGCTTGAACCCTGAGATGTATTTGTGGTGTGGAGGTGCTGGTGGTAACTTGCCAGTAACTTGCAGGCCTCTGTATGGGAGGAAAGGGACTTAAAAGTTGTTACAATTTAGCAGACTTTCAGTATACAAGTTTAGTATACCAAAAGTTAAATTGCAGGGTATTTTTATTAAGCTCATAAATATGTAAATGTATTTTATAGCATACTTAGCATGAAACTAATGTATTTCAAATACATTTTGGTATTTTTTTCCACTAGGGATTTGCCCCATTTTACCCTACTGTAAATTACAGTATTTTTCTCTTTCAGTAAGTGAAACTGTGAAATTCAACTGCCATATTAAACATTTAGCTGCATTTGATGCATTGCATGATCTGGTTTGAGACTCGCTTCACTTCAAGCTCTTGTGAAGTATAGGAAGAGATTTTACTGCTGCAGAATATATGTGCTTTAGACCAGTTCAATCTTTGTGAAACAACTGAAAATAAAGAGAAAAAAAACAAAACATATCTGTTTTTAAAATTAGGGTAAAGCTTTAGAATAGGGAACACTTATTCACTATAAACTACAACTTTTACCTCAATAAATTCCTAATTTGCTGCTTAATAGTACGGTAGTTGTTAAGTTTAGGTATTGGGTAGGATTGTAAAATAAGGCATTAATATGTGCTTAATACTAATAAATGGCTAATATTCTAGTTATATGCATGCTAATAAGCAACTAGTTAAGAGACCCTAAAATAAAGATCAAATTTACTAATTTACCAAAATTACTAAACTAAAACTATTTCAAACTTGATCCTCAAAAGTGAAAGCTGTAAAAACTCCCCTCAAACTTTCTGGTCTAGCTTTCAAGCCACCTTCAAAGTCTGTTCATAAACTTTCCTCATCTAGTTGAAAACATAATTAGATTTTGTGTTTGTTTACTGTTTGTGTTTTAAAGTGTGGATCATGGAGGAGAATACAGGGTTACAGCAGGACTACCGAAATGTATGTCCACACACACACACACACCTGTAGTGATTGTTGTTATAAATGTCTCTGTTCTTATGTTCAGGGCTTTGTTATCTCACACTGGATCCAAACACAGCAAACTCTCAACTCAGTGTGTCAGAGGAGTACAGAAAGGTGACGTGTGTGGAAAATAAAGAGCCGTATCCTGATCACCGAGACAGATTTGATGCACATCAGCTGTTGTGTAGAGAGAGTGTGTGTGGACGCTGTTACTGGGAGATTGAGTGGCGTGGAGATTATGGTGTGTATATATCAGTGTCATATAAGTAGGGATGGGTATCGTTAAGGTTTTAACGGTATTACTACTCTTAACGATACTGCTTATCGGTTCGGTACTTTAACGGTATTCTTATCGGTACTTTTTGTTTTATGTATATATATATATATGACAAATTAAGAGCTGAATTAACATTGCTTTATATTCTGAAATGTAAAATAAATATTTAATGAAATGAATATAAAGCATCAATTTGTAAATGCACATGTGTGCAGGCATTTTTAGTGTTTTATACATATTATAAGATACAGTAAGAACATGAACAAAGAAAAAGTAAAACAAACTGAAAAATTCAATAAAACAAATATACAACTGAAAAGAAATAAACAGTGCTTTTTTCATGAAGGTCCACTAAAATTAATGTTCTGGAAAGTAATAGCTACTAAATAAATCTAAAAGTATTAAAATGTAAATGAACACTGCATAGTTTTCACTGCATGTATTGATAGATTTATGCTTATTAAAGCTATAACGTTATACAGATTAAGAGCTGTGAGTGATTTTCTCTTTCATTTTGTTCTTTGATTAACATTGATGAAGCGACAGTTTGTCACTTTAAGACAATATATTGACACACATCAGATTTTCTCCCAACTGTTCTCATCCACTTAAGACATAAACTGTGTTTAAGTGAATATTCTCCAAGCTGGCCATTTTGACATATTTTGTGTGTATCTTATCGACTATGTATGCGCATGAAGCTCAAAGTGTTTTGGAGCGCTCCACGCACACACAAACACACACACAAACACACACACACACACACACACACACACACACACACACACACACTTCAGCCTGGGGAACAGTGTCTCTCGTGCGGATTGTGCTTTCAACATCTCTTTATCAAACATCTCCCGCAATTTAGCAACTGTAAAGACGGCATTTTACAACAATCACCGATTGAGCTGATTCTGACGTTAAGTTTGGGTTTTAGGGAGGAACGAATGTGTGAAGGGAAGAAGAAACGCGGCTATGATGCTTAGAAGCCAAAATCGAAATAAAAAAATACAATTAGCAGCCGCAGCCACAGGCCTAAAGCGTAAGCAGATGTTTGAATGTTTAGTTCTCTCTTCTATCATAATTAAACCGCTTTCATGTTGCGCGTGCTGAAGCTCCTCCGCATGAGCGCGATCTCGCTTCTGAATTGCGAATAGCAAAAATGCATCATAGACAAATGTTTTAATATGAATCTATATAAAAACAGCAGGCGACTCTGGTGAAAAAGAATTTGCAAGATAATGTGTATATATAGCAATAATAAATGTATGTGTGTTTTCTTAATTTAATCGATAGCAGAACCGTTAACGTCAGAGCTTATCGAATACTCCGGTCTTTCATAATTTAGCCCCGAGACCGATTAAATACCGGGTTTCGGTACCCATCCCTACATATAAGAGCATGAGCAGAAGGGGATGGGGTGATGACTGTGTGTTTGGATATAATGATCAGTCCTGGAGTTTGTTCTGCTCTCCTGACAGATACTCATTCAGACACAATAACACAGTGACTCATCTCTTTGTGAAGCCCATCAGCAGTAGAACAGGAGTGTTTGTGGATCACAATGCAGGAACTCTGTCCTTCTACAGCGTCACTGACACAATGAGCCTCTTCCACAGAGTCCAGACCACATTCACTCAGCCGCTCTATCCTGGGTTTGGTGTTAATATTGGATCATCAGTGAAACTGTGTTGATAAAATCAAAACAGATTCCAGAGAGATTTTACCCATAATGCTTTGAGCTACATGATAAATCAGTAACAGTGAGATGTTTTAGAGTCTTATTTTCTCCTTTTTACATGCAGCTGAACTTCTGTCAGTTAAATTACGTCAGAATAAATGTGTGTAATAAATCCCCATATAGACAGTAAGATCAGTGTGTGTGAGATTCCTGCTGAGTCATTTCTTAACCTACATTTGGAATGATTGAAATCAGTTTGAATTGTTGTCAATAATTTCTATTAGTGTTATCAAAATTACTTTTTAGTTCAAAACTAACTTTCATAAACATATTTCATTGAGAACAGGTAATTAATTTTCCTCTGTTGTTTTTGTGCAGACATAATAAAACAAATAAATTTGAGATCAGATTTGAATTGCTGAATATTTTAAATGTCTTAGATTAGTTCACTTTCAAATAAAAATGTCCTTATAATTTACTCACCCCCATGTCATCCAACATGTTTATGTATTTCTTTCTTCAGTCAAAAAGAAATTAAGGTTTTTGATGAAAACATTCCAAGAATTATGTCCATATATTGTACTTCAATGGACTCCAAATGGTTGAAGGTCAAAATTACAGTTTCAGTGCAGCTACAATGGGCTATGAATGATACCAGACTATGAATAAAGGTCTTATCTAGCGAAACGATCGGTCATTTAAAAAAAATAAAATAAATGTATATGCTTTATAAACACACAAATGCTCGCCTGTTTTGCAATGCGAATGTGGGCATGTCAAGCGATGTGAGTCAAGCGACAAAAGTTAAGAATTGCTCAACTTTATGCAGATGAACAGCAAATTTTGCGAGCGACAACCAATAGGAGTTAAGAATCTGTCAGCGGCGCTCACACGTCACCGTCTCGAGTGCACGCAAGACAGGACAGATTTCCGGAGCGATCTCACTGTTTTAAATGAGGGCTGTAAGGAAACTTTAAATGAAGTGGTTGAAACATTGTATTGAAGAGCGCCATTTATGTACGTCTAGAAGCATAGTAACTGCAGACAATACACATTATATGTGGTATTGCAACTTCGGCACCTTTACATACTGTCTAGTAGAGTGGGAACTATGTGGTAATAAAGTACATACATAACTATTACCTTTCATGTTACTTGTCTTTATGGTGTAATTAGCCAATCTCCACCTCATGTTTGTAGTATATGAGTGTGGTGGATCGTTATGGTCTAACCATGAATCATCTTCATCTATTAATCTAATTGCTTGTGCAACGGCCAGGATCATTACTAGATATTTAACTGACATGTTGGACAATTTAGACCCAAGTGTGTAACAGGGGAACCCTTCAGAGGTGATCGGGAAGCTATTAATGGGGCAAAATTTTGCCCAGTGTTCAGCCCACAGGTGACCCCCCTCGCCCACTAAAAGAGCAAGGATCTTCTGTCTGGCGCAAGCCCTCTCACCAGTGCCCTGTCACACACTTTGGGCAGGCTTCTTAGGCCCTACAGTGTCAATTGGTAATGAGTATGTTGATAGATGTCTCAGCCTGGATGCATGAATCCACAGCGGTTGATGATCAGTTAGCACTCTCATCCTGGTCACCGCGATGACTACAGCTGAACCCAAATATCTCGGTTCCCCAACGGTGACAGGTTTCAGACTCCAAATCGGCACCTGTTAGCCTGGAACGAAATTATGGGTGGGCTTATCTGAAGGAATAGGGAGAGAAAGAGAAACATCAGCACACACAGAATTGATCAATAAGGGAAATCACAAAGTCATCCAGGATCACCTCCATGTCTCCTAGGGAAGAAACGCCTATGCGAACTTTGACCCAAAGAGTCGGGAAAGGTCTACCCATCAAAATGTCAAATGGTGAGTATTTGTCGTTGAGGATGGGGTCATTCTTATTTCTGCCAATACGGCTGGTAGTACATCTGGCCATTTTGAAATCCTATCGATGATAGTTAGCATGTATTTTAGATTTCCGACCGCTGGCATATGAGAAAAATCAATTTGAAGGCACTGAAAAGGCGCTTCTGGAAACGGTAACGCTTCGTGTGGCATTTTTCTGGGAGGGTTTGTTTTGGCGCATATCAAACACGAGTCTAAAATTAGTTTGACAATTTTCGCTGTATCCTGTATGCAATACTGGCGATTAATCGTCTGTGTAAATTTAGACGCGCTGTTGTGCAAAATATTGTGGTAATGTCTTATCAATATCATCAAGGACAGTTTTGGTAATGCAATTATGTTGTTTTTATCTCTTATCAAACTGTTAGCATCTGGCGTGCGTCCATTTTCTGCCCAATGTTTAATGTCTCCCTGTGTGCGTTAACTTTGCAATATTTTCAAATCTGTGTCAGGAACACATGATACATGTATAAACATCATTGTTTCTACGTCCCTACTCTGTGCTCTCTGATATGGGGAAAACTCTGCATGTTCCGCGACCAGTTTAGCCATTTTGTCAGCATTTCTGTTGCCAACAGCATCTGGTTCATCTCCTGACGCATGTCCCTTGACCTCCAGTACAGCTAGTTCAGAGGGCAACTGTCACGGTTCATGGATTCCCGGTCCCATCCTCGCTTTGTCTTATGTGTGTGCGTGTGTGTGAGCAGGTGTCTGTGGGTGTGTGTGATTGAGGCTGATTCGCTCCAGCTGAGAGTCATCACCGTGGGCTATATTAGATCCTGTCACGCTGTCTCCCTTTGTCAGATCCTTGCAGTGTTTGCCGTGTTCGGGTCGGCCATTTCGGTCCGTTCCTGTTCCTGGTTCCGTGATTCCAGAGCCCTGCTGCCTTCCTGGTCTCCGAACGCCGGAGACTCATCTGCCCATTGCTTCCCTGCGCTACCCGCCTCTGCCTACAGAGAGAGCTCCACCGTAGTTTCCCCATACTGTTTATTTCTGAAATAAACCTTCTATTTTCCGCAACTGAATCCTCCCGTCTTCATTGTGACAGCAACATTACAGCTTGTAATAAATCTCCCACCAACTCTGCATGTGATATTGGTTTGCCCTCAGATGTCTGAAAATTGCGCCTAGCCCAAGTCTGGGCGAAGTCTTGAACGACCCGTACGAATATTTGCTATCCGTATAAAAGGTGGCTCTTTTGCCTTTTGTTAACTCACAGGCTCTTGTAAATGCAATTATTTACGCAGCCTGTGCAGAGTTATGGTTCAGGCGATATGCCTCTACCCTCTCACCCTCCTGTGTCCCAATGGCATATCCACACAGATAGACTCCATCAATTCAATTCAAGATTATATGTATAGCGCTTTTTACATTACAATCGTTGCAAAGCAACTTCACAGGAAATTACGTTTCTAAAATAGATTTATATTGTAGAAACTCAATATAATTAACTTATGGCAAAATTTGGTTAATTCAGTATAATCGCTGATGGTTGGCTTCCTCTGAGGGGTTTGGCATCATCTCTTCTCAGGTGTTCGGTCATCTCAGATCAATTAAGGGTTGGATCCAGACTGAATTAGCGTAGATGTTGTTCCATCCAGGAACAACTCTGGATGAAATTATCTGTTCAACCCAAGCTAAAGCATAATAATGTGCGTTTGATCAGATATACTTGTAGTACAAGATTGTGAGATGCATTATATGAATGCTTGGCTAAAGAGATGTGTCTTTAATCTAGATTTAAATAGAGAGAGTGTGTCTGAGCCCCGAGCGTTATCAGGAAGCCTATTCCAGAGTTTGGGAGCCAAATATGAAAAAGTTCTACCTCCTTTAGTGGACTTTGCTATCCTAGGTACTACCAAGATTCCAGAGTTTGCAACCTTAGGGAGCGGGTTGGATTGTAGCGTGATAGAAGATTAGTTAGGTATGCAGTAGCTAAATCATTTAGGGCCTTATAGGCAAGTAATAATATTTTGTAACTGATACGGAACTTAATAGGTAGCCAGTGCAGAGACTGTAAAATTTGAGTAATATGATCATATTTTCTTGACCCGGTAAGGACTCTTTCCGCAGCATTTTGTACTATCTGTAGCTTGTTTATTGAAGATGCAGGACAACCAGCTAACAGTGCATTACAATAGTCCAGTCTAGAGGTCATGAATGCATAAACTAACTTTTCTACATCAGAAACAGTTAACATGTTCCTTAGCTTGGCAATATTTCTAAGATGGAAGAATGCTGTTTTTGTAACATGGGAAATATGATTTTCAAAAGATAGATTGCTGTCTAATATAACACCCAGATTTTTGACTGTAGAGGAAGTAACAGTACATCCATCTAGTTGCAAATTGTGATCCAAGATATTCTGTGTACTGTTTTTAGGTCCAAAAAGTAATATCTCTGTCTTATCTGTATTTAATAGGAGAAAGTTATTGGTCATCCAATCTTTTATATTTTTAACACACTCCGTTAGCTTAGATAGTTTAGAAGTTTCATATGGTCTTGTTGAGATATATAGCTGAGTGTCATAAGCATAACAATGGAAACTAATCCCGTATTTTCTAATAATATTACCAAGGGTCAACATGTTTATTGAAAATAGCAGAGGATCTAGGACAGATCCTTGTGGTACTCCATACTTTACTGGTGATAATTGAGATGCCTCCCCGTTTAAATAAACAAAGTGGTAGCGATCGGACATGTAGGATCTAAACCATCTTAAAGCCTGCCCTTGAATACCTGTATAGTTTTGTAATCGATCTATGAGTATGTCATGATCTATAGTGTCGAACGCAGCACTAAGATCAAGTAAAACTAGCAATGATTTGCAGCCTTGGTCTGACGCAAGAAGCAAGTCATTTGTAATTTTAACAAGCGCAGTTTCTGTGCTATGGCGGGGCCTAAAACCTGACTGAAATTCTTCATAGATATCATTTTTTAGCAAGAAGGAGCACAATTGAGCAGACACTACTTTTTCTAAAATTGTTGACATAAACGGAAGATTTGAAATGGGCCTGTAATTTGCCAGTTCACAGGGATCTAGTTTTGGTTTCTTAATAAGAGGCTTAATAACCGCCAGCTTGAATGGCTTTGGGACGTGACCTAAAGATAACAAGGAGTTAATAATATTGAGAATCGGTTCTTCTGCTACAGGTAACAACTCTTTCAATAATTTAGTGGGTACAGTATCTAATAAACATGTTGTTGGTTTCAATGCAGTGATAAGTTTATTTAGCTCATCCTGTCCTATAGTTGTAAAGCAATGCAGTTTTTCTTTGGGTGCGATGAATGAAGCCGAAGTACTAGACTCTGTAGAATCTACATTTATTGTATTTCTGATGTTATCTATTTTATCAGTAAAGAAATTCATAAAGTCATTACTGTTTAACTGAGGGAATATTTAGATCGGGTGACATTTGTTAATCTAGCCACTGTGCTAAATAAAAACCTTGGATTGTTTTGGTTATTATCTTTGAGTTTGCGGATATGCTCGGTCCTGGCAGCTTTTAGAGCCTGTCTATAGCTGGACATACTGTTTGTCCACGCAATTCTAAAGACTTCCAAGTTAGTTTTTATCCATTTGCAATCAAGATTACGGGTTTCTTTCTTGAGAGAATGGGTATAACTGTTGTACCATGGCACAGCATGTTTTTCTCTAACCTTTTTTAATTTGATGGGGGCAACAGTTTCTGACGTATTAGAAAAGAACGTTCCCATGTTTCTAGTAATTTTGTCTAGTTCTTCTGTTTTTATGGACATGCAGAGTAGCTGAGATAAATCAGGCAGGTTATTTGTGAATCTGTCTTTAGTGGCTGGAACAATAGTTCTGCCTGGACCATAACGCGGAGCCATATAGTTAAAATCATTAATTTGCAGCATGCACGATACAAGGAAATGATCAGTAACATCATCACTTTGAGGTACGATATCTATATCAGTAAGATCAATTCCATGCAATATAATTAAATCTAGTGTATGATTAAAACGATGCGTGGGCCCGGTGACATTTTGCTTGACACCAAAATAGTTTATTAGGTCAGTAAACGCAAGTCCTAAAGCATCATTTGTATTATCAACGTAAATGTTAAAATCTCCAACAATTAGTGCTTTATCAACATTAACCAATAGGTCTGAGAGGAAATTTCTCGGATGTTTAGGAGCCCAAGCTTTAAAAATTGTTTTTGTTCATTTATTTAGCATTTTTCTGGTTTAATCACGATCTGATTTTTTCTAGATCCTGCATTAAATTTATATTTAGACCTCACTATTCGGGGAACAGACACAGTCTGTATAGATTGGACACTGCACGTACCTCTATCATTTAAATGGGTAAAACAAAAGTCATCATAGCAGCTTTTTGAGAATTGGCTTACTAGTCAGATGGAGCATAGCGTTCTGGTGATGTTGTCCGACAGGAGTTCCGCTCCGACTCTGCTGGGGTGCAGGCCATCAGCACGGAAAAGCCTAGGACGCTCCCAGAAAAGATTCCAATTATTAACAAAGAGTAGTTTCTGATCTTTACACCATGACAACAACCATTCGTTTAAAGCAAACAGTCTACTGAACCTTTCGTGTTCTCGTCGATACGTGGGAAGAGGTCCTGACACGATGATTGTCATTTCGGGCGATGTGCTACGTACGTCTCGATCAAGCTCCTGAAGTCCCTCTTCAGTGTCAGCCGCAGCTTGGTGTCGTTAACCCCCACGTGAATCACAACAACTGCAACGCTCTCATCATCCTTCAGCATCGTGGGTATCTGCGCAGAAACATCAAGAACACGAGCACCAGGGAAACAGTGAGTGTGCACTTTACCTTCAGCTAACGTAGCACGGACGTGCCGGACGATTGAGTCTCCGATGATCACAGCGTCACGTTCCGTCTCGCAGAGAGGATCAAATCAAATCACTTTTTTGGTCACATCACCACAACACACGTGCCTTGGGGAGTGAAATTCTTGAGAGCGTGCTCCAGACAGTGCAAAAAAACAATATACATATAGACAGTACATACTTACAGACTGTACAGAAGACAATGTGCATATACTCAGTACACACAGTGTACTATAAAGACATACTTAGTTATCAATGCACATTATACACCGTATGTACACATTCTACATTATGTACACATCTATACATAGTAATATGTGAAGGTGCAACAGATTGTACATTATACAACAGATTAGTTGTGCAACAGATAGTTGTGCAAAGGTGCAACAGATTATGCATATGCAATGTCGTGGATGTGCATTGTATGGTATCCAGTGATAGCAGATAGGTTGTGTTAGCGCAGTGTGTGCGTGTAGTCCAGTAGAACTGTGTTAATGTGCAGTGCATGGCATGTTGTGCGAGTGGGAGTATGATGTAGGGTGAATTAGTTCTGACTGTTCATTAGCCTGATAGCCTTAGGGAAAAAGCTATTCCTCAGTCGGCTAATGCGGGATCGGATGCTGCGGAGACGGCTCCCTGAGGGCAGCAGAGAGAGCAGTCTGTGGGATGGGTGGCTGGAGTCTTTGATAATCCTCCGGGCTTTCCTTGTACACTGCCTGGTGTAGATGTCCTGGAGGGAGGGAAGCTCACCTCCAACAATGTGGCAGGCAGTTCGCACGACCCTTTGCAGAGCTTTGCGGTTGCCAGCTGTGCTGTTTCCAAACCAGGCGGTGATGCAGCCGGTCAGGATGCTCTCCACAGGATCGAAGCAGTTATGGGAGGAGATCTCGGAAGACCGGAGGGGGAGAAGTCGTCGCCCGGGGCCTGGATCGCGTCTTCTGCTGCTGCACCCAGGGTCCTGGGTTTCCCGGCGCCGGAGTGAAGGACTTTTGGGAAGATTGCGTCCCGGGTGCACAGGGCCTGTGCAGAGAAACACACGGAGTAGAGGTGGTGGCAGTGTTAGCAGCGCGCTGCATACTTACCCCGGACTTTGTGAGCGTCAGCCCGAGATGTTTCCAGGGTTGCTTTCCGTTTCCTCTGCTGGGCCTGCTTCCCAAGCAGCTCGTGGATCCGTCTCTCCACGGCCTCCAGCTCTAGATGATAATGTTAACTAAATAAAAAAACGAAACAAAATTATCAGCATGTTAAAAGCAATTGGCAGCAAGAACATTCTTTGTGTGGAATATGTAATCAAACGAGCTTGATTGCCAGGTTGGTGTGAGACTAGGATAGTATTATGTTTCAAATGTAACAGCTCAACCTAATTAAACCCTACAAAGCAAAATAACCAAGATCAATAAACAAAAATCATACTAGAACATTGGACTTTATAGTATATATATAGTATTTCCAGTATTATATACTGTATTTTAATAATTAAACCTCAATATTACCTTTTTCTCTCACGTTTGATTTCTCGTGCTCCTAAAAGTGAGCTAGTGAGCGACGCCTCGTGGTACCATCACAGAGAGGCTCAAAATCACTCTCCAGAACATTCTCTTTCACCGTTCCTGGCTGGTGGAATGATCTTCCCACCCCCATCCGGAATGCTGGATCCCTGTCAAATTTCAAGCAATAACTGAAAACTCATCTCTTTCAACTCTACTTGACTACATAAAAAAAAATATATATATATATATATATATTTCACTTTTTTTCAAAATCTTCATCTTTCTCTTTATCTTTCTCTCCTTCCCTTGCTAGCTTGTACTTATTTGAACAATGCCTGAGACTTGGTGTTATTGCCACTTCATCTGTATGTTTGCCTCTTCAAGATTAATCGCTTTATGTACTCCCCAATTGTAAGTCGCTTTGGATAAAAGCGTCTGCTAAATGACTAAATGTAAATGTAAATGTAAAAGCTTATGTTGACAGAGTAGTAGCAACAGATAAATACAGACTGAATTCAAAAACAAAACTTGATATCATTAAAATGAAATAGGAAGCCGCTAACAGACGCTCACATCCACACTGGTGCAACAATATTGACCTTCACTTCCAGGTCAAGAAGCTGTCAATCAAAAACTCGGTAGCCAATGAGAACACACTGCTGCTAGCCCGCCCCCACGAGAGATTTGTGCCAGAATGGCGAACGAAAACTTCCGAAGCGTAGATGTAAACTTTAGAAGCGTAAATGAAACTCTGGAAGTGCATTTGTAAGTACAGATCAGCGAAATGTAAGAGGAGAAAACAATTGCTAAACATGCCTCACAAATACTGTAAATGTGCAAAAAGAGAAACATTCAAGCAGCTGGCTGGGGAAGAGTGTAAGGTGATTTGTAGTGCATGAGCATGTAAACATACATAAATTACTTAGTCTTTTGTGGAATTATGTACACACCGTAGTGTGTGAAAGGGTCTAGTGCGAGTAGAGCAGAGTGTGTCACTACAAGTGGTTTGTACAGGCCCACTCACCTGTGTGTAGCACACTTTGAATTGCACAAAAAAGTTTGGCAGTTTTTTTTCTTTTTCTGTGATGTGGTAAGGTTGGGGGTGGGGGGGTCCATGTTTCAGGAGGTAGGGGATTTTGTGCAGGGTTTCAGAGAGGGGCGGGGTGATGTGAGTTCAGGGCTCTCACAGCCTGGGGGAAAAAGCTGTTGAGCAGTCTGGCGGAGCGGGCTCTGATGCTTCGGTACCGTCTTCCTGATGGTAGGAGCTGGAAGAGACTGGGAGGAATGGGTGGGGTCCTTCATGATACTATTGGCTTTGCTGGAGCATCGTGTAAAGAAAATATCTAGGATGGAGGGGAGAGGGGCACCAATGATTTTTGCAGCTGTGTTCACTGTCTGCTGGAGGGTCTTGCGGTCTGCTGCACCACAGTTCCCGTACCAGACAGTGATGCAGCTGGTCAGCACACTCTCAATGGTTCCCCTGTAGAAGGTGGAGAGGATGGGTGGAGGGAGACTTACTCTTTTTTTAGCCGGTGGAGAACGTGTAGGCGCTGTTGTGCCTTCTTGGAGATTTACATGGTGTTGGTGGTCCAGGTGAGGTCCTCTGTGATGTGCACCCCCAGGAATTTAGTGCTACTGACTATCTCCACAGTCGAGCTGTCGATGGTCAGTGGGGGGTGGTCAACAGAGTTTCTCCTGAAATCCATCACAACTTCCTTTGTCTTCTCCACATTGAGGGACAGGTTGTTAGCACCACACCATTCAGCCAGCTGTGCCACTTCCTCTCTGTAGTGTTTCATCATTGTTGCTGATGATACCTACCACTGATGTGTCATCAGCTAACTTGATGATGTGGTTGGAGCTGAACTTGGCAGTGCAGTCGTTGGTCAGCAGCGTGAAGAGTAGCGGGCTGAGCACACAGCCCTGTGGGGCACCTGTGCTCAGTCTGGTAGTCCTCGAGGTGTTGTAGCCGACACGGACTGACTGAGGTTTTCCGGTTAGAAAGCCCAGGATCCAATTACAGAGGGAATTGTTGAGGCCCAGCAGGTTTAATTTATTGATAAACTGTTGTGGGATTATTGTGTTGAATGCTGAGCTGAATTCAATGAACAACATTTTAACAGTCTTTATTTTCTAGGTGGGTAATAGCCAGGGGGAGGGTGGAGGATATTGCATCATCCGTTGAGCGGTTTTGGCGGTATGCAAACTGGAGCGGATCGGGGAGTGTGTTGGGGAGGCTGGTTTTAATATTGTGCATGACTAACCTCTCAAAGAACTTCATTATGATTGGAGTCAGTGCTATGTGACGGTAGTCGTTTAGATTGGACACAGGTGATTTCTTTGGTACCGGTGTGATTGTCATGGATTTGAGACGTGGGGATGACTGCCTGGCTCAGCGATGTGTTGAAGATATCGCTTAGGACATCTGTCAGCTGTTCAGGACAGTCTTTTAGTATGCGGCCTGGTATGTTGTCAGGACTTGCAGCCTTGCGTGGGTTAATCCTAGATAGGGTCTTCCTTACGTTGCCTGGAGACAGACAGAGCGCCTGGTCATTGGGAGGTGTGGGCAGTTTTTGTGCAGGTGTGTCATTCTGCATTTCAAACCGTGAAAAAAAGTGGTTGAGTGCATCTGGGAGGGATGTGTCGGCATCACAGGCCTGTGGCGGGGGCTTATAGTCAGTGGTCTGAATGGCTTGCCACAGGCTCTGTGTGTCTCTGCTGTCTGTGAAATTATTAAAGATTTTTTGAGCATATGACCATTTTGCATTTTTGATGCCACATGACAGATTGGCTCTTGCTGTTTTGAGGGCTGCTTTATCTCCTGTTTTGAATGCTTCATCTCTTGTCTTTAGCAGCCCATGAACCTCTGCTGTCATCCATGGCTTCTGGTTTGCATGTGTGGTGATGCTCTTGGTGACTGTCACATCATCAATGCAGTTTTTGATGTAAGCAGTCACAGTTTCAGTGTACTCCTGCAGGTCTGTGTGGTTGTAGGTGGCCGCCTTTTTAAACATGTTTGTAGTGTTCTCATGCAGTGTGTTGAAACTCTGACTAAACACCAAGTTAAACCGTAGCCAATGAAGACAGAGTCGTAGTAAGGTTGATCATTTACTGTCACTCTTCCTCATTAACATTTGAGGTGAAAACTGTAATAAAACAATACAGCAATATTTAGTGTCCATGTCTTGACTAACATTGCATTATTAATGACTATAACTTAAACAAACTACTGTTTTCCTTGTAGTAGCGATTAAAATGACCATTAGCATCACTGAAAGCTCGTACACAATGGTAAACAACTGTTTTAGCAACTTATCAAATCATATTTTTAACAAAATCATCACTAATATATGATCTTTTACATGTCTAATGTCATGTCGATGAACTTACAGCATTGCCTCTATGATGCTTTTTAGTGGATGCAATGGATTATCAGAGAGAGCTCACTATGTCTGTCATTGTTTTCATGCAGAACCGGGAGCACTAACAGGAAGTGATGTCATCACATGAAACAAATGATATATATATATTTTTTACAAACGAGGTAGATAAAGGAAAAGTAATTATGAACTTCACAATATCACTTGAGAATATCTATCAACAAATATTTAAAGGAAATATTTGAAAGTTAAAAAGGGCAACACAATGTTCCAGTCTGTGTCCTGGAAGCAGTCCTGCAGTAGCATTACCTGGCCATACCGTGATCTGCTTTTGAACCTCAGTTGAGACTCTATGTGCACTAGATACTTTTCACACACACTGCTGTGTGTACATAATCCCACAAAAGACTCAGTAATATATATGTTTACATGCTCATGCACAACAAATCATCTTTCACTGTTCCCCAGCCAGCTGCTTGACTTATGATGTTTCTCTTTGCACATGTACAGTATTTATGTGAAGCATTCTTATAGTTCGTATTTTTTTAGATTATGTATAGGTAACTTTTTATATATAGTATATTTATAGTCAAAATCTGTCAGTAGGTTAGTTGTGTATAGGTTTTTACTCTTTTTACTTCATTGTTGTATGTCTGTATTTATGTAGCACCGTGGTCCTGTGAGACATGACATTTCGTTCCATTGTATGTCCCCACATGTAGCGGAATGACAATAAAGCTCGACTTGACTTGACTTACTAATTGACTATATTCTTTTGAACTTTGTGATTCAATGATTGACCCTAGCACTAGATTAGACAATTATACTTATTGTTTACCTTTGCTCTAGTGAGTCGATCCTCATCTTCTGATTCTAGTCCAAATGAATCCCCCGAAGTTAGCGTTGTTCCCCAGTTGTCACCATACATCAGTTTAATACTTGTGAGAGGTGCAAAACCAGGACAGCGTTACACTGAACACAGTAACGGTTTATTATATATTCAGTTTATATAGAGGTCTGTTTTGTGTGAATATTTACAGATGAGTTGCACCTGTCTGTGAATATCAATTTGTGTGAACAACCCATCAGCCTGCGCCACCTAGAGTTTCATGACAAAACTTTGAATTTTTTCCATCTAAAAATATATCTAAATTACAACCACTGCTCTCAATGTCAAACGCAGAAACATTAAATAATGTGTTCATGACCTTAAGGTTAGATTATTGTAATTCTTTATTTGGTGGCTGGTTGCATTATTGTCCTTTACTTTCACTGCAATCTCTAAACTCTGGCAATTTGATAATACCTAGAATATCAAAATCAACTGCGGGCGGCAGATCCTTTTTTAGCGCCTACACTCTGAATCAACATAGGATTGTCCGGGAAACAGACACACTCTGTCAATTTAAATCTAGATTAAAGACCCATCTCTTTTACCTGGCATACACATTCCATTTACATTTATGCATTTAGCAGACGCTTTTATCCAAAGCGATTTACAGTCAGTGTTGCCAGATTGGGTGGTTTTGAATTTGATTGTGCGGGTAAATATTGGCTTGGAATGGTGGACAAAATTTGGGCTGGTTTAGGGTCAGTTTGGCGGTTTTCAAACATATAAATTATATAGGCTAATTGGTTAACATACAAGCCCAAGTGTGCATATACTGCATCCAAACAGTCATCACGATGTTACTAAACACATACACACACACTGCAAACATGACTGGTGCTGATGATGTTGACGTCACGGCCGCACTTTTAGCCAATCGCTAGGGATCAGCAGCAGACAGACGTGATGATTCACGAGTGACGGGTTTTTAACGCGATAACGGATCTGATTTTGAATGTATAACTGTATAAGTGATGATCATAATGCTTAAATAAGTTACATGGTAAAGAGTGGAGAGTACTTTAACTCTCAAAACGTGAATTACACCTGTTGAGGGATAGATGACAGGAAGGCTCTATCACTGCAACTCCGAAATCAGAGCACAGTTAAATGATTTACTCAAAATCTATTTATATACGATCTTGTCTTTTATCTTTTAAACTGTCCAGATCCTTGAAAGCTTCTGGACTAGTTCGTTTTGACTGTGCAAAGTTCTGAATTATGTTCAATATGAACTTAACAAAAGACTTACTCTAGTTCTGTGTGAAATTATAGTGACACGAAGGTGAGCGCATTATTGTTGTTATTTATTTATTGTTGGATTATCATACCTTATGCATCATTGAGCGACACGGTTTTGACTGTCATTGTGTGTGCATAAACAAGTCTTAAATACATAATTACATTACTTATTCCAATCACTTATAGTCCGAGACTGTGTCTGTTCCCCGAACTAGAAAATACAAAAAACGTCCAAACCAGTCTATGAGTAACAACTTAATCGATGTTCAACAAATGAAAAATGTATATAACACAGAATCAAATGATAAAGCTTGGCTTATTGAATATCAGGTCCCTTTGTACGAAAGTGCTTTTTGTAAATGATATGATCACTGATCATAAACTAGATGTGCTCTGTTTGACAGAAACCTGGCTAAAACCAGATGAATACATTATTTTAAATGAGTCTGCCCCCCAAGATTACTGTTACAAAAATGAGCCGCCTCCAAAAGGCAAAGGGAAAGGTGTTGCTACAATTTATAGCAATACTCTCAGTATTTCTCAGAAGACAGGCTTTAAGTATAACTCTTTTGAAGTAATGGTGCTTCATATAACATTATCTAGAGAAAAAAGTATTAATGATAAATCCCCTGTGATGTTTGTACTGGCTACTGTATACAGGCCACCAGGGCACCGTACAGACTTTATTAAAGAATTTGGTGATTTTCTATCAGAGTTAGTGCTGGCTGCAGATTAAGTCTTAATTGTTGGTGATTTTAATATCCACGTTGATAATGAAAAAGATGCATTAGGATCATTATTCTTAGACATTCTGAACTCTATCGGGGTTAGACAACATGTGTCAGGACCTACTCATTTTCGAAATCATACTTTAGATTTAATACTGTCACATGGAATTGATGTTAATGGGGTTGAAGTTCTGCAGCAAAGCGATGATATATCAGATCACTATCTAGTCTTGTGTAAACTCCATATAGCTAAAGCTGTAAATTCAACCCCTTCTTACATATATGGTAGAACCATTACTTCTACCACAAAAGTGTAATGAATCACTAGGGGATCCATTTGCAGCTTATTTATTACACAGGAAAAGTTCCAATCACAACACAGGGCAAAGGCCGAACTGTAAAGGGGCACAGACAGAATCAGAATAGTCAAACAGTTCCAAGATCGGGGCAGGCGGCGTACATACGTGAACCTAACCAGGCAGAGAGTCAGGGCGGGCAGCGATACGGGAGAGAGTGGTCAGAGTCCAAGGCTGAGGTCAGAAGGCAGGCGGCAATCAATCAGAGGGAGTAAAACGGAACCAGTCGATCACAGGGTAGACAACACAATGAGAACCGCTCGGAAATGTTCACCTAGGCAAAACAAGACTTCGCAATGAAGCCACACGAGCTGGCTGGTTAAATAGCCCAGGTAATGAGCTGCAGGTGGGACGAGTAATCAGTGACAGGTGGTGCAGGCTAATATTCGGGAGAGGGTTCCCTCTGCTGGCCCGAAGAGGGAGCCAGAGGGATGTTCTCTGCAACAAAAAGACTGCTTTGTAAGTAATCTTCCTGATTTATCTCAATTCCTCAGCATATCCAACAGCGCAGAAAAACTTGATGATGTAACAGAAACGATGGATTCTAAAGAGAGCAGCTCGGAAAATGGAACGCAGCTGGAGGAAAACAAAACGAGTTATTTTGTATGGCTTGGCGGGAAAGTACTCTATCCTACAGAAAAGCATTAAAAACTGCTAGATCTGATTACTTTTCGTCTCTTTTAGAAGAAAACAAGCATAACCCCAGGTATTTATTCAATACAGTGGCAAAATTAACAAAAAAATAAAACTGGTGTTGACATTTCCCAACAGCACAGCAGCAATGACTTTATGAACTATTTTACTTCCAAAATCAATACTATTAGAGATCAAACTGTAACCGTGCAGCTGCCAGCTGCAGTATCACATCAAATTGTGCACTATAGATCCCCTGAGGAACAATTCCACTCATTCTCTACTATAGGAGAGGAAGAATTATATAAACTTGTTAAATCAGCTAAACCAACAACATGTATGTTAGACCCTATTAAGCTCAGATGAGTTTTAGTTGTCACATACACAATTATACAGAGTATAACCAGCAGTGAAATGTGTTCTCTGCATTTAACCCATCCAAGTGCACACACACCTGGAGCAGTGGGCAGCCGACGCTGCGGCGCCCGGGGAGCAGTTGGGGGTTTGGTGCCTTGCTCAAGGGTCTCACCTCAGTCGTGGACAATTCCTGCCGGAACCGAGATTCGAACCCACAACCCCGGGTTACAAGTCCGATGCTCTATCAATTAGAGCCACGACTGCCCCACTAAAAAAATAGCTCTGCTGTAAGCAGAGTCCCCAAAAATACAAATCGTTCATTAAAGTTCCCCTCCAAGTAAATTTTTAGTAAAAGGCGAAAGATTTATGTGATAAAGCAGTCGTTGGCTTAATGGATAGAGCGTTGGACTTGAAACCCGAGGTAACCCAAGGTTGTGGGTTCGAATCCCGGCTCCGACAGGAAGTCCACGACTGCTCCCCGGGCGCTGCACATTCGGCTGCCCACTGCTCCAAGTGTGTACACTTGGATGGGTTAAATGCAGAGAACACATTTCACTCCTCATTATACTCTGTATAATTGTGTATGTGACAAATAAAGCTCATCCGAGCTTAATAAAATAAAAATAATAATAACATAAAGAACAGAAACTTGAGCTATTCCGTCTAAATTACTAAAAGAGGTGCTTCCAGAAGTCATATATCCTCTTTTGGCTATTATTAATTAATCATTGTCATTAGGGTGTGTTCCCAAAACCTTTAAATTGGCTGTTATTAAGCCTCTCATAAAAAAACACAACTTAACCCCAAAGATCTAGTTAATTACAGACCGATCTCGAACCTCCCTTTTCTGTCAAAGATACTAGAAAAGGTAGCATCCTTACAATAGGTAATATCCTTACAATTATATTCCTTCTTAGAGAAAAATTGTATCTGTGAGGATTTCCAGTCAGGATTTAGACCATCTCATAGTACAGAGACTGCTCTCATTAGAGTGACAAATGACCTGCTCTTATCATCTGATCGTGGTTGTATCTCTCTATTAGTGGTCCTGGATCTTAGCGCTGCGTTCGTCACTATTGATCACAACATACTTTTGAATAGACTTGAAAACTCTGTTGGCATTAGTGGAAGTACATTAGCATGGTTCAAATCGTACTTATCTGACCGCCATCAATTCGTAGCAGTGAATGAAGAGGTATCATATCGATCACAAGTGCAGTATGGAGTACCTCAAGGCTCAGTACTAGGGCCGTTACTTTTCACGCTTTGCATGTTACCCTTGGGAAATATCATCAGGAAACATGGGGTTAGCTTTCACTGTAATGCTCATGATACTCAGCTCTATATTTCTTCACGGCCCGGTGAAGCACACCAAATTGTGAAACTTATGGAATGCATAGTCGATATAAAAAAATGGATGACGAATAATTTCTTACTACTAAATTCTGAAAAAATAGAGGTGTCAATTATCGGACCTAAAAACCACACAAGTAATAACCTAGAACACTGTCTAACACTTGGTAGCTGCTCTCTCGATTCTTCATCATCAGTCATGAACTTTGGTGTGCTATTTGATAGCAATCTCTCCTTTGACAGCCACGGTTCTAGCATTTTTAAAACTGCATTTTTCTCATCTTAAAAATATATCTAAACTGAGACCTATGTCAAATGCAGAAATGTTCATTCATGCGTTTATGACCTCAAGGTTAGATTATTGTAATGCTTTATAAGGTGGTTGTTCTGCACGCTTAATAAACAAACTACAGATGGTCCAAAATGCAGCAGCTAGAGTTCCTACTAGAACCAGGAAGTATGACCATATTAGTCCGGTTATTTCAACATTCCACTGGCTCCCTATTAAACATTGTATAGATTTTTAAATCTTGTTAATTACTTTTAAAGCCCTGAATGGCTTAGCTCCTCACTACTTGAGTGAACTCATCGCATTATAGTCCTCCACGTCTGCTACGATCTCAAAACTCTGGCCATTTGATAATACCTAGAATATCAAAATCAACTGCCGGCGGCAGATCCTTTTTCTATTTAGCGCCCAAACTCTGGAACAATCTACCTAACACTGTTCGGGAGACAGACACACTCTGTCAGTTTAAATCTATATTAAAGACCCATCTCTTTAACCTGGTGTACACTTAACACACTAATACGCTTCTAATATTCAAATCCGTTAAAGGATTGTTAGGCTGCATTAATTAGGTCAACTGGAACCGAGAACACTTCCCATAAAACACGATGTACTTGTTACATCGTCAGAAGATTGACATCTACGCTAACATTAGTCTTTTTCTTTCTTATTCCGAGGTCACCGTAGCCCCCCGATCCGGTCCTTATCCAGCCCAGATGGTCACTGCAGTCAACAGATCCAGTCCGTATCCAGATCAGATGGTGGATCATCACCTAGAGACGACCTCTACAGCCCTGAATGTCAGCGGAGACCATGTCAACTAGATGAGCCCCAGAGACAGATCCCCAGTGAAGACTTTGATGACCATAGGCACAAGACCACGGTAATCAGACAAATCCTCTGTACAATCTGACTTTGCTGCAGTTAGAATTGAATGTCAGGATGCGTGAGGAGAGAGATGGTGAGGACTCAAAATGCAGGGGAATTGGGTTTTAATAACAAAATAAAACAGAGATAAACAAAAAACTACCCTGAAGGGGAAAAACAGGCAGGCAGGCAGGCAGAGAACTGTTGTGCAGTTAACATAACACACAAACGATGAAAAACAACGGATCAGCACAGGACTGCAGACACCAGGAGGCTAAATAGGGAGACAAATGAGGGTAACGAGGGAGAGACAGGTGGAGCAACTGAAACAATGATTAGTTAACAAGATGGGATGGGGCAGACAATAGACAGGAGAGCACATGGCACCAACAATAACCAACAAGCCATGTGCTCAACAAACTGAGACATCTAGTGCCCAGCCCGGACACACCAGCAGGACTGTGACATTGAACTGCTGATTCGTCTGGCCAGAGGAGAACTGGCCGCCGACTGAGCATGGTTTCTCCAAGGTTTTTTCTTCATTCTGTCACCGATGGAGTTTTGGTTCCTTGCCACTGTCGCCTTTGGCTTGCTAAGTTGGTGACACTTGACTGATTGCACAGACACTACAGACACTATCATCCTCTTATGATCAGTGGGACCCCTGTGGAGAGGGTGAGTAGCTTCAAGTACCTCGGTGTAAACATCTCCGAGGACCTGACATGGACTTCACACATTCAGACTCAGGTTAAGAAAGCCAGGCAAAGACTGTACCATCTGCGACAGCCGAGGAAATTCAGGGTCTCACCAGCAATCCTGAAAACTTTCTATTCAGGGGCCATAGAAAGTGTACTGACTCAGTACATCTCAGTGTGGTATGGTTATTCCTCAAACCAGGACTGCAAAGCTATGCAGAGAGTCGTGCGTTTAGCTGAGCACATCTCAGGGTCTGCTCTCCCCTCTCTGCAGGACATCTACCTCAAACGCTGCAAAAGCAGAGCTGCTAAAATCATCAAAGACTCAACTCACCCCGGTAACCATCTTTTCCGTTTACTGCCATCTGGCAAGCGCTTCAGGAGCATGATGGCAAAAACTGAGAGACTTAGAAGGAGCTTCTTCCCTCAGGCCATCAGGCTCCTTAACACAAACTCAGTTTCATAATCATCTACAAGTCTCATTATTAACTGTAAAAAACATTCATATTCTCATCATCCGTATTGCTGCTATGTGTACATACCCAGTACAACCCGTTTGCACATCCCTCTCATCCCTCTTGTTCATATTACTATTTATTAGTATTGCACATTAGTATTACTCTATTATTCTATTGCACATTTTACTCTTTATTTCTCTTTTTTACCTATATATATATATATATATATATATTAGAGGTGGGCATAGATTAATATTTTTAATCTAGATTAATCTAGATTAATTTTGAAATTAATCTAGATTAATCTAGATTAAAATGGCTCATTTGAATTCTGCTGAAGGCATTCAGAATATGTGTGCTACCCAAATAATGACTAAAAGTAAGTCTTTGAGAACGGGTTTCTCAAGCCAGGTGGCGATTAGACCAGGGCTCATCTCCTGTTTCAAAATGCATCACAAACTTTAATCTCTTCCAGTCCCAATCCCACGAAAAAATGGAGGAAAATCCTGCTCCACTCCCGGAAGAATGACTCCCATTCCCTCCCACTCCCGTGTTGTTGTTTTTTTGCCGATAACTGTCAATTACAGTAAACATATAGTACAGATCACAGCGTGCCCACCTTATTAGTTGAATAAAACCCAAAATGTCGCTTTTGTTATTATATTGAACTGAAAGCCATCTTATTATGCACAGTGTTGCACAGATTAAATTTCATGTAAATCATCCATGCTAACACACACGTCTTCTATTATTTTTTTGACATTTCACTCTCTATAGATATATTTTTCTATGTACTGTATTTTTAGATATATTCGAGTTTCAAGTTTCTCGCTCAAGTTCACATGAGACCTAAAGCGCATCCTGTTTAGAGCTCTGCATCGGGCTCAAAACTGAAGCCCGAACCCGGCCCGCACTACCGAGATCGCCTGACCCGACCCGACCCGACCCGACCCGAGCGGCACAGTTAAATTTAGAGCCCGAACCAGCCGAATTCCCCCCCTGCCCCACAACAAAAAAAAAAAAACAGGAAAAGGTTGCATTTCACGATTGCATGCAAAGAAACGGATTAATCAAGGTTCTCTGCCATTTCACAAACATTTACCAGTTATGAAAGTTTGTGAACATCAGGCAGCGTCGACACATTCTGCCGAGTTTATGAATTTTGTATGGATAAGAAGATGATGACCATGCAAATTATGGTCATTTTTTTGTCAGTTAAGGCTCGTTAGCATTCTGTCTACTTTAAATCAGACATAAGCTCTTAAATAAGATTGTATTTATTTGAATAAATTAATCATTTATTTGAGAGAGAGAGAGAGAGAGAGAGAGAGAGAGAGACCGAGCGAGAGAGAGAGAGAGAGAGAGAGAGAGAGAGAGAGAGAGAGAGACCGAGCGAGCGGCGAGAGAGAGACCGAAAGCGAGCGAGAGACCGAGGAAAGTTGCGCGCTGCATGTGAACCTGCGTCTGCTGCCTCTCTCTACAAGCAATAAGGCTTAGTTACTTCAAAAACAGCGATTTTGCCACCTCATTGCAGATAAATATAATGTTGTGACTTATGCAGTCAGTAGCCTGTCGGTTATTTTACTAATAAAAGTTTCCGTGCTGTTTGTTCGCGATCTCTGATATGTGTGCGCATGCCTATGAAAGCAGCGAAGCCTCTGCATATAGTTTGGTTTTGGCTACAAACCCAACCCGACCGAGCCGAAGTTATCCATTAAACATTAACCCGAAACCCGACCGACAGTATTTCGGGACCAGCGGGTTCGGGTCGGGTAGCAGACCTCTAAGTTAATCCTGTTTGCTTAAAAGCGCAACGCTTTCGTTGTTATTCTGAGTGCACACAAATAAACGAGAGTCTTTACAGATTCGAAAGATGTATTAGGCTACTTTTATCTGTATGACCAAAAATGACGGAGATTTTAAGAGCAAGTGAACGCACCGGAGCCTGTCCTGCAGCAAACGCTTCCACACAAACACTTCAATAGCGCATTTCTCTAGGTTTACATCATATTGAGCGCCATGTAAAGTTGCTACTACATACATCTTTCAGATGAAAAGCCATATTTGAGGTTGATGAATGATAGGTGAGTGTTTGGATGTCCTGCCCGATTGTAATACCACATAGACCAGCCGTTAACAATCTGTCCTTCACGGACTGCGAGCCTCTAGTTCGACCTAGTTCAAGACTCGCCCCCTACAGTGCAATTCGCCAGGTATACATCCGCGCTAAAAATATCAAGGTGAAAGTCATCATAGCTTGCGAGTATAGACCCAGCTCCCAACCCAACTTTGAGAATAGATTAACGGCTATTTTTTATCGCCGATAAGAGTCTCACGTTAACGCAGCACGTTAACGCCGATAACGCCCACCACTAATATATATATATATATATATATATATGCTCTTGTGTTGTGTTACTTTTATTTAATTTTTATTCTTTTGAACTGTCCACTGAGTGGACCTGATTTGACTTACATTTCACTTTTGATTATACCCTGCATAATTTATTATGTGACAAATAAAGAAACCTTGACCTTGAAGAGAGCTGAACTAGATGATGGCATCACTGAATCATCAATGAACTAACTTTTACTGAAAAAATAACTTTTGTTATTGTCCTCTTGCATTATTGACAAACTATTGTCCTGTTTGACACTATAAAGCTGCTTTGACAATCTGTATTGTATACAGATATATAAATAAAGTTGACTTGACTTGATAGTGTTTGTTTCTTTTATTGAATTATTTATTATTTATTGTTCTCTACTGGTCTTAAAAAGCTGCCAACAATGCAGTGCATACAATGACAACAAAGATTATTTCATTCATTACAAAAAAAACACAACGAACAGGATTCCCCCTTCTGGTCAAGTGTAAAATACATCTGATTCACATACGAACACAACAGATCTAGGCATTTGGCACATTTGACATCACTGTAAGCATCACCACTGAAAGTTCTGACATTGATGCTTCAAACCAAATTGAACAACCTCCCTTATTAACAAAAGTAAGTTAATTGTTAAGTGTTTTATTTGTATGTTTTCACTTCTACTGTAGTTTGCTCAAGAAAAAAAGAAAGTTATAAATGTCATTTATTTTTATATGTATTGTAGTTATTTTATTAAACACTAATTTTGATGTAGAGAAAGACAACCTATCTGATGGAAATAACAACAAAGACAAAAAAAGTAAAATTAAAAGACAGCAACTTATGTAGATAAAATATAGAAGAGTTCCCAAAATTAAACACATCAACATCCACAGATGCAAAAAATTCTGTTACAGCTACCATCTAGTACGCCTCAAATTTACTGATATTCATTTATTATAACAGTTCATAAACTAACAGACTGAACTGGAGTGGCTTGCCTTTTAAACACTAAAACAGCTTGATACTATGATTAAATTAAATTTCTAATTTTCAGATGTGCATAATGTCCCCTGCATTACTTTCTAATTTTAAGCAGTCTTATTTATTTTTATTGATTCATCTCTTGTCTTCTCTGCCTTTGTTACCACCAAGGAAAAGTTTTGTTAGGCCAGCTTTAAGATAACTCAGAGCATCTTTATTTGCTTCCTCAACTTTAGCGTTTCTCATCATGTCTTCAAGCTCTCTGACCCAGTTTTCTTTCCCAGCCTCCTTCAATCTGGGGATGAAGAAGTCTAAATGCTGAAGAGTGAAGGCAGAGTCTGGCTTTAATGCGATCTGAGACAGATGTTTGATGGTCTTGTAAGCATTGAATAGAAGAATTGACTTTTGATCCTCAAGCTCCTGCAGATCTTTGTCAAGATCATCCATTACAACAGAAAACCTTTTGGTTTTAGCATTTTCATATCCCTTTTTTAATTCATCTGATTGCATCACAACATTCGAGGTGCTGATGACATATTTCTTGTTTTCTTTGACGTGTTTGCTGTGATGACACTTCCCAGTGCACACAGTGCAGTAACCTTTATTCATGACTTCACAATTGCTGGGATCAGAAACAAACCAGCAGTCAAATTCATGGCAGTTTTCCTCACAGACAGTGCATATTGTCGCCTTCCTGTTCTTCCATGAAGCACTTTCAATGGCCACCTTCACTTTGATTGTCTTTTTGACTCGAATGCTAAAGTTTGTATACCTGTCAATCTTTTCCTTATTTAGTTTCATTGCCTCCTGAATCTGAATTTTTTCAGATTTCTTGGACTCTTTCTCTTCAACTCGCAGCTGTAAGTTGCAGATTAATGCTTCTAATTGAATGCGCTCAATGAGGACATCTGAAGTCAACTCTAAACTTCTTCTGTTCTTTTCATCCAGAGACTGAAGAAATTCCTTCATATCTGCCATGCTGCTTTCCCAAGCATCTCTTTGAGCACGAAGGTAACGGCCCTCATTGTTTTGGGCTTCAGCCTGCCGATTGTTGAATAAGAAATAAACAGGTTGGCCGCTTTTGTCTCTTTTGCAGGGGATTTTAACTTTATTGATGGCACTGAGGACATTTTTGGGTGCCATACCATCAGAGTGTGTGATTAAAAACACAATGTTGTTCACAATGTCATTTCCAAACAAAGACAGAATTGAACTGATAATGTAATGCTGTCTGTCTGAGAGACGATTTTTAGATGCTTGAATCACAAAACACACGGCATCAATTTCACGAACTCCAGCACTGCTCTGAAATAGCATGGCTAAATTTGCAGCAACGTCCAGATCTTTTTCCAGTCCTCTAGTGTCTCCGTAGCCTGGAGTATCAATGATGGTGAGAGATGTGGGACTCTCTACAGCACAGACCTCATACATGGTGATTTCAGAGGTTTGTGATTCTGATTGGTCTCCAGCTTCTTCTTCTGTGATTTCATACCATATTTCTTCCTCAAACTTCACCTTCAGTAAGTAGTTGACCATGGTGTTGATGAGAGTTGTCTTGCCAGCTCCAGTCTCCCACCAGCAGAACAATTTTGTTTGGTTTACTGGTGTCCTTTTTCCCATAAGTCCATTTTCTGACTTTCCCATTTTCATTAAGCACTTTTCTTTCTGTATGTAGACGGATTCGTTTTGGAGGTCCTTGATCAATCAGAGTTGATCTGCGTGGTGGAATAATTGGCTGTCTGTAAAATAAGAAGGCAAATGTTTCTCAGTATATTCATGTAGCAAGAATTTAAGACTATTATTTGCAGTCAGTATACAGACATATTTTTCTACATAGATTTTAAAATTGTAATTTAGGAACACAATCCAAATTGATATCCGATTTTACTTTGAGGTCAGTGGTCTTCTATTGGCATGCAAGTTACTTTTAAAAATGGTATGGATGCCAGTTTTTTTCTAGCAGTTAACCCCCCTGGTTTTGATGTGAACGATTAATGTATGTGAAAACTTATGTGTAAATTTTGTCTCCAGCATATACCTGGTTCAATGCTCAGATGTACTTAATTTTCCACGTTCAGCTCCATCTCAAACACAGTTAAGCACATAAACCAACCAAATAATACTCTCTTTACCATGAGCTTTAGACTGAAGGTGCGTTCACACCAGACGCGAAAGAAACGTTAAGCGCGAATGATTTACATGTTAAGTCAATGCAAAGACGCGATAGACAATCCTGCGGCGCGATTCGCGCGAATGAGGCGGCACGAATGACGTGATTTGCGCGAATTACGCTGCGCGAATTGAGCGTTTCGGCCATTTGACGCATGATTCGCGCGAGTTGAAAAATCGGAACTTTGGCGGATATTCGTGCCGCGTAAACTAATCAGAAGCTTGCTCAAATAGTGACGTGATTACGACTTAACGAGCGTATGCAGAAATCCGAAACAACAATGGCAGACAAAATCATTTTCGCTGTATGTGGATACCCGGAGCTGTATATACATCTTCGTACTTTTATAGAAACAGGAATTAAAAGGATCTTGCTTGGGAGAAAGTGAGTGAGGAGGTCAGACAATCTGGTAAGTTGTAAAAAACTCTTTACTCACTTTGAGCTATAACTATACATATTGAGACTACAAGCTAGCTAAAGCCGGTGTACCGACGAAACATGCTAAGTTACCTATCAGATTGTGCTACCAATATTATATTTGCATTGTTTTAAGAGTAATGTTTGGTGTGGAAGGGTAGGTTTAGGGTAGGGGTAGGCATGGACATTAAAAAAGCCTCAAACCACATGAATAATATGCTAGTAGCACAATCTGATAGGTAACATTTTTCGCTATCGATTTGTGCTAACGTTACCTATTTTATGTAGCTTTGGGCAGCACAATCTGAGGGGGTAGCACAAATCGTCGGAACACCGGCAAATTGAGCTTATTCGCCGTATTTTACAAATACTTTCCCGCTGACGAGTTAATGTGTTTATTCAGAGGAAGTGTGCAGAAACAAGTGGAAGAGTCGGAGGGACACATATTTAAAGGAGAGGAGAAGAGGAGTGGGTCAGACCAGGACGAGACAGAAGCAGCAGGGCAGTCAGAGACAGGTGTGTTGATAAGTGAAGCAACACAACAGGGCATATATGTTGTTGTTTTTTTACGATGGAAAGCCTAAATTAATGTATCTCTGACTTGTGTAATTTGCAATGTGTGTTGTATTAATATTTAATATTGTCATGACAGAGCTGACTGATTCTTTTCATGGCAGTGAGCCTGGGCCCCTCTGCTAGAACCTACTGCTGCTTCTCCTGCCGCCCTTCAACATCTGCTGCTGTACCCACAGGTGTGTACAGGCAATAATGACCATGTTTACATATTATATTTACAATAAGCACTCATAGCCTCACACAACACTGACAGTTTGTGAATGAGTTTAATCCTTTTCTGCCTTCTCATTGTGCAAAATGTGTTATCATTTGATACAGCGCCACTAAGAAGAAGAGCTCAGAGAAGGCCTAGGGAGCAGCCATCAGAGGTAAAGCAGCAGCTCCTAAAAGCACTCCGGACCCGTCCTGCTGCTCCAGCACCGTCTTCACGCTCAGAGGATGAGCTCTTCCTCTTGAGTCTGGTCCTTCCTGCAGAGGTTGCCACCTCAGAAGAAAGAATTTATCAAATTTCAAATACACAAATTAGTTTATGAAAGCAGCACAGTTCTGCTTAATTTGGAAAAATTGAGCCTAAAAAGTAGTTTTTAACAAAGAGGCAGCAATCTCTGCAGGAAAGTAACCAGACTTTCTCCTTCACTTTGGCCCTCAATCTTCCCTCTTCCAAGCAAGATCCTTTTTATTCCTGCATGTAAATAGTTGTAAATGTTCTTTGCATATAGTTTTTATATATTTTTATTTGATTGGATTTATTTTGTATAAATAAATGTTCTATACAATGACCAAATGTTTTGGTGTGTTACTTTGTGCACAACATAGTAAATCATAATTTATATTTGTAACATAGAAATAAAATTTCTATGTTAAGACTAGAATACTTATGGCAAACATTTGTGCATTCATTCTAATTATATTCTATTGCAAATACACACAATAATGTAGTAAAAAATAGTTATTTGTGATTGGACCAGTGTTATGGTATAGTGTAATGAGAATGCAGCAGGGAGACAGGGATTGCTTTTGGGGGCTGTCTCCATTTATCATTTGAAAACAAGAAAACTATAATAATCTAAACTTGATTGAAAAATTATTAAAAGATTTACAAGAGTTAAGGATGAAAAAAGATAGCAATATTTACAAGAGAGGTTGAAAAGATATGATTATTTACAATATGTAAATGGGGTAAATCAAAAGAAAAGACAAAAGGATAGGAATATTTACAAGAGCTAAACAAAGGACATAAACAGAACAGGATATAATAAACAAACTATTCAGTCGGTTGCCACTAAGCAGTCCCAGATTGCAGTCACCACGTCAGAGACAACCTTGCAGACAGACGCTAACACGGAAGCTGCTGCAGAAGCCCCTCCCATGACGCGAATTTGCGTCTGTTGTTAAGTGATTTTCACGCGCGAATGAAGCGAGTAAACTCAAAATGTTCAAGCGTCCAACTATGCGCGAATAGCGTGATTTATTCACACAAGTCGCGTCTGGTGTGAATGCACTATGAGAAAACACAAAAATCGGGCTGCATGTGGATGGTGTGTATGGACATCAGCGGACTGTTCTGATAACGAAAATTACATCAAACAGACTGCGAACTGGAGCAAAACATGGACAAAAGAGGTGTAGTTTCACCTTTAGATGGTTGAGAGATAATTCATTTTGTAATTATTTTGAAAAAGTGTTTATACCACAGTCTTTCTAATTATACCAAGTTCTGTAAAGCCTCCCTACTCAATTCTATCGCGGTGTGTATGCACACATTCAGGAGCATATACACTTCTAATCAACACTGCACCTCTCTCTCTCTCTCTCTAATAAATAAATTAGCTACTGAATTGCTACATTCAGTACCAGCCTGTTCAGCAGGAGGTACAGGCGGTTGCCTAGGCTCCCGGCTAATGGGGAGGACCCCACGGTTGAGGTTGTCAGTTTAATTTCTAGGTGTGTTCTACCAGAAGTGGCGCTATGCAGGTCGATCAGTGTTTGAAATCAAAGTACCGCGAGAGATCTAGAGAGCAGACAGCTCTGCAAACACTCTCGCTATACTTTGATGTCATGCATCAATCGATCTGCGTAGCGGCGCGTCAAGTAGAACACACCAGGGCTGTACAGTGCGACATATATGTCAAATCTGCTATGAAAACATCAGTCTGTGCGATGGATAAATTTGCCACAGTAGCACGCATGCATGGGGAAAGAGCCTGTTTACAAACCTTCTGTCATTTAATTATATTTTTGCCCTAAATTAATTTCATAACATCACTCGAGAGTGATGAAGGCTGTCGATTAGCATTTCATTATAAATATACTTTATTCATATAACAATACCAGACATGGCTTGAAGAACAGAGATAAAACATTTGGTCTCAATCATACGTTTATTGTCTTCATGTTTCATTAGTTAAAAAGTATCTTCCTGCATTCTATTGTTACAGCGATAGCATATGCCTTTGTCCATATTATGGATTTCCTTGGACGCCATATGATTTTTGACTTTTACAAGTATTACTTATGGATTTACTGTGTGAGGGCTACCAGTATGAATAAAACATTGTATTACATATGTGCTCACAACACCTTATTTTGGGTAAAAATAGGAAAAATTATACTTCTTGCTAAGTTTTTCTCCAGTGTACAGGAGTTTTTTCTCTCTCAGTGAATCCATAAGAATTCCTGACAATAATTAAGAAAATACTGTTAAAGATTTTTAATCATCAAAATGTATAATAAATCCTTAGACCTTTCTAAACTTTTATAGTTATAGGCTCCTGTATTTTAACCCTTGTGCATCAATAAAAAAAAAGTTACACATAGATCCATAGTGGACAAAAATGTCTGTCAAAAGATGGTCATAAAGTTGATATCTCAAAAAATGAGCTTTCAGAAAAATGTTGTTTGGGCGCAGTACCACATTTTCCCCATTAGATGCTAGCAAAACTCCGCTGATGCACACAGTGGTTGGATTTGTGATTTGCAGTAGAGTTTTTCTCTCTCAAATATTTCAATAACACCAAAGCACACACACACAATTTTTTTTGTATGACACATACAAACCACACTCTGACATCCATGCCAACACACCCACCCAATTATTGATAGTTTTCAGTCACGTGACCGGCTCGAAGACTTGGAGGGCAAAACATCCATAGCACTGCAGCACAAGCATCTCAATTTTTCATGTTTCCCAGCCGCAAATATTTAGATTACCTCTCAAAAGAATAAAGGTATTTCTAAACAAAATGCAAGTTTTGGCCATTTGCAATCCATATTACCAAGTACCCGCGGCAATATTTCAATCATAAACAGTGCAACAAAACATTGTAAAAACACTTAAAGTGCCTTAACATTTTGAAAACAGTAATATTAAAAGATCAAATTTAGTAATCACCACATTAATGATGCATAGTTTACATAGGCAAGCAGATGAGGCCGGGAACATGAACGCAGTCCGCTTAACGGTTCGGTGTTTTGCTTCTAATGGTTTTCTATGGGAAGCCATTTAATGTGAAACTTTGCACATTGCATTTATATTCTGGCTTCATCCTCTTGCCTGTTCAAAATATACATCATCAATGAGGTGTCCACTGAATCTCGCCTTTTAATATCTGCGTTTTACTACATTATTACTTGATGCAATCTTTGTAAAACTAGCTGGCGGTCAGTGGAGCAAAGCTTCGTTTTGCCCGCTAGGTGGGCGTTCCTTTAAGAGTTTAACGTCATGTGAAAACTATCAATAGCTGCATTATTTATCCAATTGGATCTATAAAGAAATGCCCTGGAGTGGAGCGGCATTGGTGAGGGGAGCAATGCTGGCTCGACCAACAAGGCGACTTATCACAGAGCTCTGGGGGGAGAAAGGACGCCAGAAGGAGCGGCATGCTCATAGGTGACCCTCTGGTTGAGGGAGCAGTGCTAGCTCTACCGACGGCGAGCTCTGGAGAGCGGAGAACTCATTCCTCAGAATGAGAGGAACTCAGCTACCAATGAGGGACTGGAGAACTCACTCACTCAGAGTGAGAGGGAACTCAGACGCAGGGAGCGGCATGCTCATAGGTGACCCCTGGTGAGGGGAGCAATGCTAGCTCGACCAACCAGGAGAGCAACTCTATCACAGAGCCTCTGGGAGCGGAGAACTCATTCCTCAGAATGAGAAGGAACTCAGACGCTCAGCAGAGCGGCATGCTCATAGATAACCCTCTATAGTGAGGGGAGCAATGCTAGCTCGACCAGCAAGGAGAGCGACCTATCACAGAGCTCTGTGGAGCGGAGAACTCATTCCTCAGAATGAGAGGGAACTCAGAGCCCGCAGGGAGCGGCATGCTCAAAGGTGACCCTATAATAAGGGGAGCAATGCTAGCTAATCTATAACGAGCTCTGGAGAGCGGAGAACTCCATTTCTCAGAATGAGAGGGAACTCCGTCTCAGAAGGGAGCGGCATGCTCATAGGTGGCCCTCTGGGTGAGGGGAGCAATGCTGGCTCTACCAACAGCGAGCTCTAGGAGCGGAAAACTCATTCCTCGGAATGAGTGGACATCTGACGCCAAGGGAGCGCATACTCATAGGTGACCTTCAATAAGGGAGCAATGCTAGCTCCACCTATAACGAGCTCTGAGAGCGGAGAACTCATTCCTCAGAATGAGAAGGAACTCAGACGCTCAGGAGGGAGCAAGCTCATAGGTGACCCTCTAGGTGAGGGGAGCAATGCTAGCTCCCGACAGCGAGCTCTGGAGAGCGGAGAACTCATTCCTCAGAATGGTGGCTCTACCAACAACGAGCTCTGGGGAGTGTAAACTCATTCCTCAGAATGAGAAGGAACTCAGACGCCAGGAGGGAGCGGTAAGCTCATAGGTGACCCTCGGTGAGGGGCTAGCTGCTACCTCGACAGCGAGCTCTGGAGAGCGGAGAACTCATTCCTCAGAATGAGAGGGAACTCTCAGACACTCAGAAGGGAGCGGCATGCTCAAAGGTGACCCTCTAGATGAGGGGAGCAATGCTGGCTCTACCAACAACGAGCTCTGAGAGCGGGAACTCATTCCTCAATGAGAGGGAACTCCGACGCTCAGAAGGGAGCGGCATGCTCATGGGTGACCCTCTAGGTGAGGGGAGCAATGCTGGCTCTCAACAACGAGCTCTGGGGAGCGAAAACTCATTCCTCAGAATGAGGGGATATTCAGACGCTCAAAGGGAGCGGCATACTCATAGGTAACCCTCTTAAGGTGAGGGGAGTAATGCTGGCTCTACCGACAGCAAGCTCTGAGAGCGGATAACTCATTCCTCAGAATGAGAGGGAACTCAAACGCTCAGAAGGGAGCGGCATGCTCATAAGTGACCCTCTAGGTGAGGGGGAGCAATGCTAGCTACCAACAGCGAGCTCTGGGGAGTGGAGGACTCATCCTTCAGCGCTCAGAAGGAGCGGCATGCTCATAGGTGACCCTCTGGGTGAGGGGAGCACTGCTAGCTCTCCGACAACGAGCTCTGAGAGCGGAGAACTCATTCCTCAGAATGAGAGGAACTCACCTTTTTTTTTTTTTTTTTTTTGCCTTGGCTTAGTAAATTTCACCCTAACCTCAGTAAGGTGGAGTTTACGGTGGTTACAGGGGAATTAGAGAGGAATGAGAGGGCTTGCCTCTCTCTGACCCGCGCCTCTCTCACCCTAGCCTCAGGAGGGAGAGGGCATGAGAGAGCCTTCTGAGCCCATCTCTGACCCTCAGACCGAGATGGGCTAGGACCCCTGGTTGTTCGGGCTCAGACCTGGATTTTATAGAACCTTATCCAGGTCTTTCAGCTCAGTCAGTCTGCACGCTTAGTGTGCAACGGCGACGGTATGACCTGTTGCTGCATATGCCCTGCCATTTAGGGAGATTCAGGGGCTTATGTGGCCAGGGGGGAGCCTTGAGAGAGGATGTCTTGCCACAGAGAGATAAGCTGGTTATCATCTCTGGTTGAGGGGAGCAGTGCTAGCTCTACCGACGGCGAGCTCTGGAGAGCGGATAACTCATTCCTCAGAATGAGAGGAACTCAGCTACCAATGAGGAGCTCTAGAGCGGAGAACTCACTCCTCAGAGTGAGAGGGAACTCAGACGCCCCGAAGGGAGTGGAATGCTCAGAGGTGACCCTCTATGGTGAGGGGAGCAATGCTAGCTCGACCAACCAGGAGAGCAACCTATCACAGAGCTCTGGGGAGCGGAGAACTCATTCCTCAGAATGAGAAGGAACTCAGACACTCAGCAGAGAGCGGCATGCTCATAGATAACCCTCTATAGTGAGGGGAGAAATGCTAGCTCGACCAGCAAGGAGAGCGACCTATCACAGAGCTCTGAGGAGCGGACAACTCATTCCTCAGAATGAGAGGGAACTCAGACGCTCCGCAGGGAGCGGCATGCTCAAAGGTGACCCTCTAATAAGGGGAGCAATGCTAGCTCCACCTATAACGAGCTCTGGAGAGCGGAGAACTCATTCCTCAGAATGAGAGGGAACTCCGCCGCTCAGAAGGGAGCGGCAAGCTCATAGGTGACCCTCTAGGTGAGGGGAGCAATGCTAGCTCTACCGACAGCGAGCTCTGGAGAGCGGAAAACTCATTCATCAGAATGAGGGGACATTCAGACGCTCCGAAGGGAGCGGCATGCTCAAAGGTGACCCTCTAGGTGAGGGGAGTAATGCTGGCTCTACCGACAGCGAGCTCTGGAGAGCGGAAAACTCATTCCTCAGAATGAGAGGCAACTCAAACGCTCAGAAGAGAGCGGCATGCTCATAGGTGACCCTCTAGGTGAGGGGAGCAATGCTAGCTCTACCAACAGCGAGCTCTGGGGAGCGGAGGACTCATCCTTCAGCGCTCAGAAGGGAGCGGCATGCTCATAGGTGACCCTCTAGGTGAGGGGAGCACTGCTAGCTCTACCGACAACGAGCTCTGGAGAGCGGAGAACTCATTCCTCAGAATGAGAGGGAACTCACCTTTTTTTTTTTTTTTTTAGCCTTGGCTTAGCAGGAAATTTCCACCTAACCTCAGTCAGGTGGAGTTTACGGTGGTTACAGGGGAATTAGAGAGGAATGAGAGGGCTTGCCTCTCTCTGACCCGCGCCTCTCTCTCACCCTAGCCGCAGGAGGGGGAGGGGCATGAGTCGCGAGACTAGCCTTCTGAGCCCATCTCTGACCCTCAGACCGAGATGGGCTAGGACCCCTGGTTGTTCGGGCTCAGACCTGGATTTTATAGAACCTTATCCAGGTCTTTCAGCAGATCAGTCTGGTACGCCTTAGTGTGCAACGTGACGGTCTGACCTGCTGCTGCATATGCCCTGCCATTTAAGCGAGATTCAGGGGCTTAGTGGCCAGGGGGAGCCTTGAGAGGATGTCTCGCCACAGAGAGATAAGCTGGTTATCATCTCTTGCACAGGGGCATCCTCATAGCCATTTTCACGCATCTCTCAGTGTCAGCATAACTAGTATGCTGAAACCTATGAATCTGAGAAAAATAGCTTTTCCACTCCTTCTCAATCTCCACATTGAGATTTTATGAAGAAAGGAAGGCTCACTCGAAGCTGGGGTTTTATGGCCAGAAAGATTATTTTTATGATCCACAACCTCCAAAAACTCGTTCATATGCAGAGAAGAGCACTAGCCGCTGAATCTGATTATGTCAGAAAGATCGCATCGTCACAATCCAGCAGCTCACTCTTTTCTCGGCCGACGCAGCAAAAAGGGTGGTCCCTCTCTCACTCATCGGCCACATCCAACTGCTAATTTCATTCGCCTCCGTGCCTCGGCAGCGGTGGGTCCCGAAGCAGACGGCTGCCCCTCTGAGGGACGAGAGCGGAGCTTTTACATAGAAAAAGCTCACAGTGCATGCAGATTTCCCCTCAAGGACATCGCGTGCGTGCTCCTTGCCCAAACAAAAGACGCAAGATTGTGTGTGTCATCGGGTTTCAAATAACGAGGACGCGGATCCACACACAATCTTAAACGCCTTGCTAGTGCTCGCCATGATAGAAAGAAAACTGTACTCTTACCAGAATGCACGTTTCCAACAAAACAGTCAGTGAAGACGAAGAAGAGGATGATGTATTCTCCCGGCGGCCCTTATATTGTGGTCGCGCCGGTTATTTACGTCATGGGCTGTCGCCGGCCAACAGGTGGTGTTTTTACATATGTATCTTCAGACACGAGTCACGCTGAGGGCGTTCCCCGTAGCGACCCCTAGGGGACGCAGTTCGAGTTCCCATGGAGGGGAACTGCAGTAGATTGACTTATAATGGCATATTTTATTGTCATGGTAAACGAATATTGTAGAAAAATTCCACATTAAATACAGGAGTTAAAGCAAAAAAAAATTTTTGACTGAAAATATTTCCTCAGCCAAACCCCATTCCACAGCCATACCTGGCTGTCTCACACACACAGTTTAAAAGCTGTGCTTGGGAACTTGAAACTTTGGGGGGGGTCAAAATTCTGAAACGGCTGCTTCAGCATTTATTTTAACCTTGTTTTTATTCAAGATTTGTCAATAAAGAGATAATTTTTTTATTGTTACCCTTGTCTCTGACTCTAATTGGTGATACGAATCTGTGTATGCCTTTTGAAGGTGGTTCATTCTAAATCTGTGGGTGAAATTCCCATAGTGGCGTAGTCGAGGTGAAACTGGTATCTTGTTCAGTTTCCATTGTATTTGAAATAAAAATCCCACCTGCCCTCACTCACCCGCCACACCTGCATTGCTATTTTTTTTAAATCTGTTTAAATATATATTTTTTGTTTTACAAATGTTGAATATGTTACACAAGACATTTAAGCTTAAATATTGAAATTGTCATTTTATGTGCTATCTCTACTCGTCAAATTGCTGTGACAGTTTATACACTAGTGGGGCTCATTTTCATTATCTTGTCTAGGGCCCTACAACCCTATGGGCTGACACTGGCTACATTATATTCAGGGGCGCCGCTATGGTTTCTGGGCCTTCTGAACAGCATATTGATTTGGGCTCCCTGCGATTACGTTCCGGGCCCCCTCTCCCTCATACTAACCCCCCTTTCCAGCGCCCCTGATTATATTTCTCAGCAACAAGGCTTTAACTAGCTACATTTAAACTGATTTAAATTAGTAATCAGACACTGAGCACACGCACAATCTATCTCTCTCTCTCTCTCTCTGGATAATTCATTCAAATAAATGTTATAATTCATTCAAATAAATGTTGTAATGCATTCAAATAAATACAGTCTTCCCTTGCTAGTGTGCACTACTCAATATTAATGCACGGAGGCATGTGTCATGTGGTTACTTCCACCATGTCATGCATTAAAATCGAGTAGTGCACTGTGTACACCTAGCCATGGATTTTTATCCTGTAGAAAGCACATAATTTTCAACTCACCTGAAACTCATGGTTATTGCTGGACTGAATGTGTTCCCACAGAAGACCGTCACTGTCACTCTCCAGTCTGCTTACAACAAAACAGCTCATGTAAGAACTATATTTATTTAAATATTGAGAGATGGATTTTTGCAATTAAATTAAAATATAAACTAATGTTCTTACACACCAGCCTTTGTGTTGAATGTCTGTTTAGAGTGTTAAAAAGTTTTAACAAAAATATAATGATTTGATAAGCCTAACTGGCTATTAAGTCCCATCGAAACAAATGTGCTTTCAATGTAATTTAGAATCTAAACAGTCTGAATAAAATTATGGGAACAACACTTTCATTTTTGTGTCTTATCAAAAATGTGTACGCTTCATATCTTCTAGTCATTTATTCAGCAGTATCTGGCTGATCTTTTAACACCTTACACGCCAACTCGCAATTTGCAATCCTTTGTGTGGTCTCTTTGCTGTTCCCAAAAAAGCTGATTAATTCCAGGGGTGACATGGCCTTCTCATCTTATGCTCCAAAACTGTGTAATTCTCAACCAGCTGACATTAGGGAAGAAAACTCATTGGATATTTTTAAAACTTCTAACATTTTTTTTTCAGGATACATTTTACTTGATTAGTTTTCTATTGTGTTGTTCTTTGTTATCTGCCTTTCCCTATGACTTATGTCTATGCCAATTAAAATTATCATAACTAGTTACCTAGCTGGGGACTACTTTCAGGCGCTGCGTAATATCATTGTGCCTGCTGCACCCATGATACGGCAGCAAAGTTCCTTGATTATTACGCCGGAATGAGAGTATAGTTCCTAGCCATATCGGCCAAGAGAATCGCAACTTTTCCGTTTCCGTCAGTCTTAGTATACGATGTAACTACAGAAAAGTCAAGTTTTAAATAGGAAAAATATCTAAACTCTGGTCATTTTTGAGCGAGATGCTAACGGTCTAATCAGATTCAATTATCTATGCTAAGCTACGCTGAAAGTGCTACTGCCAGACCCGGAGATCAACTGAATGGATTCGAAAACGGTAAAACTCAACTGTTTAACTCTTGGGGAGTTGGAAAATGAGCCTATATTTTCAAAAAAAGTGGAGTGTTCCTTTAAAGCCATCAATGACCATTTATGAGTATAGTAATAATAATAGTAGTATTTATTTCTCTCTCAAACAGCCATAAGATCAGATATCAGATCAGATGAATGTGTAATATGACACATTTGCTTTGAACTTTTTTATTTTAATATCAGTTTGATTATTTTGATGGTACCCTTTAGACAGCTGTTAATAAGTAACTGCAACTACATGTTAACTAGAAGTCATAGGAGTATTAATAGTATGTCTGCTAAATATATGCTAACACTTTATTTTGATGGTTCTTCAACAGAAAAACTGACTATAAGTAACTTTGCAAGTACGTCAACATTCTACCTACCCTAACCATTACCTAAGCCTATTAATACTCTAATGAGAGTTAGTTGACATGTAGATACTTATAGTCAATAGACTATTGCTTATAGTCAATAGTCTTTAGTCTAGTCAATAGACTAAAGACCATCAAAATAAAATGTAACATAACATATAAACATTGCATTTTTTTCAGTTTAAATTATTAACTAGCTCACATCAAAATTAATACTAGCCTCACAGGCAGTGTTGGGGAAAGTTACTTTTAAAAGAAATGCATTACAATATTGCGTTACTCCCTAAAAAAGTTACAAATTACGTTACTGATTACTAGTAACTAATGGGTTACATTACTTTTGCGTTACTTTTTAAATATGAACAGGGCTTGATTGTTTATTTTTAATACAAATAGTTATATTTCTAGCAAATGTAAAAGCCTTTCACACCAAAAAGTGTAATGAATAAACCTCAGGCTGAAGGAAAAGTAAATTCACGTCTGTACAGTAGAACGCAGAAAAAGAAGGCTCAACACTCTTCAGCAATAGAAAAACAACGAAGCACAATTGTTAGTTTATCTAAAGTAATTTTTGCTTACTAGTATGGTTGAACTGGACCATCAAAGGTAAGCAGCAAACACACTGGTTAATAAAATGAGATTATATATATTTGTGTTGTTTAACATATGTAATTATTGCAGGTTTGCGTCATATTCTGAGTTTGCATTTCACTGTTTTAATACATTTTGATGAATACTGAATCTGTTTTTGCGAGTGGGATGAATTAATACACATTCACATTTAGTCTAGATTAGAACTACTGTAAGATCATGTTCACACAGCGCACTGTCATTCAATAAATGGAAAAAATCTTTTTTTTTTTTTTAAGTAACTCAGATATTTTCTAGTAAATTAAAAAGTAATGCGTTACTTTACTAGTTACTTGAAAAAAGTAATATTATTACGTAACTCGCATTACTTGTAATGCATTACCCCCAACACTGCTCACAGGTAACACTCAAATAACACTCCACACCTAACCACTTACAAGATATACTGCAATAAGATACTATGCAGATCTGAAATAATGTCAAGATATATAGTCCATTATCTATATACTATTGCTGCGAATATACCCCAGCAACTTAAGACTGGTTTTGTGGACCAGGGTCACATATTACTAATCAAAAATGAAGTTGATATATTTACGGTAGGAAATTTACAAAATATCTACATGGAACATGATCTTTACTTAATATCCTAATGATATTTGGCATAAAAAAAGAGTGGATAATTTTGACCCATACAATGTATTTTTGGTTATTGCTACAAATATACCCGTGCTACTTATGACTGGTGTTGTGGTCCAGGGTAAAAAATAAGTAATACTCAGTAACACGCCACAAATGTTAGCCCCAGCATATATCGTAAGGTGAAACCTCAGACCCTAATTTGAAATCCACATTTGATCTAAGATTATGAAACTGATTTTTAGTTTGATCAAATTATATGAGAATAACATGTCTTTTTATTATGCTTGTTACATTCTTTAAAATGCATAAAATGTTCCCTTACCATGAGAAGTTTCTTTGCATGAAGTTCTTGTGTTGATATTCACTGATTCCTTTACAGTTATACACACTCATGTCACTTATATATCTAAGGTGAAACCTCAGACCCTAATTTGAAAGCGCACATTTGATCTAAGATTATGAAACTGATTTTTAGTTTGATCAAATTATATGAGAATAACATGTCTTTTTATTATGCTTGTTACATTCTTTAAAATGCATAAATGTTCCCTTACCATGAGAAGTTTCTTTGCATGAAGTTCTTGTGTTGATATTCACTGATTCCTTTACAGTTATACACACTCATGTCACTTATATATCTTGCTGTATTGCTGAGGGTGGAGACAAGGGGAAGAACAAAGCCACATACTACATACCACATTCATGCACATACATGAATAACCACATATTTTGCTGCCATTGAAATGAGAATTCATGTTGTTCAATTTCTTCCACTTTTAATTTTCCTTACATAAGAACAATTGACAATATTTTGACAATATTAAATTAATTAAAATTCACTAAATTCAATGGAACATCTGGCACCGTACCAAGACAAGACAACGTCTCTACTTCTACTGTTATTTGAAAAGGTTAACTTTAAAGTAAGAAACAAGATTGGCCGACCTGCACCTGATTTAACTCAAAGAATAGACAATCTGACAGGATTACGTTAACATTACCTCTGGTTCAGTGACTCAAATCTAATGTGTATGGTAGAGACAAACTCAATGTGTAGAGTCTAGATGCTATCTAGTCATGAAGATGTATATATATTTTAATGTCAGCAGGCAACTCTTTTTACAGCTACATTATTATTCCAGCCATAATTAATCACAACAAGGTATATACAATTACAGATGTTTAAGCATATAAATCGTCAGTTTGTCGTTTTACACATATGCACACAGACATTATCTCATACACAGCATAGTCGTGAGATGCAAGAAATCTTCAGACGCACCCATAACAACAAAAACAATACTTTATTGAACCTTTTCTGATAAGAAGTGAGCTGCAAACGCTATCATGTTTGACGATGGTTTATGTCCAGTCCGCTCATTTTATTGCGTTTAATCAGAGCTGTCGTCATTTTTTTGTCTGGCAGAGAAAGCAGGCATTCATTAAAATGTCAAATTGAAGCCTCTACTACATCGATCCTGGCACCCAACATCACAACAAGATGATATTTTAAGCTCCGTGTGTAGACGAATCTGCGCTGTTTTGAATTGGCCGCCTCCAGTTTTCGCTTTATTTTGCCTCCAGCTAGCGCTGTGACGTAATTGTGACGTTGGCCCTAAAAGAGTCTATAAGATTAGATATACTCTGTCTTTCACTTCCTCATTTGACTTTTGACTTCCTGGAATAACACCAGACTGCTCTAACATGTATGAGCATGACAAATGTGTTCACACAGGCAACTTAACCAGTCTAGTTAACTCTAACTTGCTGCTCCTTACTGCAACAAACTTAAATGAGGGAAAAATGTATGAGACCATTGCTGTCTCTAACACAGACAACTTAGTTAATAATATAACAAATATTGATAAAAAATTATAATAAGTTAACACTAACATAAATATCAGGGCCTGTTATGACACTTTGTGTTGTAAAGGGGCTATATGTAAGATATTTCATATGTTAATCACTTTCTTAGGTTGTCTATGAAAGCCTGTAAAATGATTTTTATGTGACGGGAAAATCAAAAGGATGTTTATGCATGCTCGAGAGCCTCTCTTTGTTCTGACACATAAAAATAATGCTAATATCTTCAACAGTAACTTAAGAGGAGGATAATAACACATCTTTTATATTTTAACGGAAAGGATTTCATATTTAATGCATTCATGCTTATAGTACACAAAAATAGAAATTGTAACATAATTGTGTTACCTAAACCTTGAATAGACTTACCTCATTAATTTGAGATTGCTCCTGCAGGAGTTTTTTGATTCTGCAATCATGTTCTTCTATTGTTTCTACCAATGCTAATATATTATCTACAATGTTCATCAAATGTAGGAAACTGTACCTTCATGTGAGTGTTTTAAATGCACAGCTTAGAGCTTTCACTATCCAGAACCCTTGATTGGCATCTAGCACCGAGAAGATTTTGGCATTTTGCATGTTTGAGACCTCTTCTACCATGAGTAGTGGGTAGTGTTCACATTTAATTCCCTTGT
>CM050426.1:10607603-10722795 GCA_027564155.1 Gymnocypris eckloni scoliostomus | reverse complement strand
ACTCTTTCAAAGCAGCAATGATAAATACAGTTAATGGATGAGAGTTTAATGCAGTTTACCGATTTTTTCATCTTCCTGGACCATCCTGCGCTCCTCGTGGAAAGCCCTCAGCCAGCGGATCTTCTCCTCCGGCTTCTTGACCAGGAAGATGTGGATCTCCTCGCTGTCTCGGTTGTGCAGCTTGAAGGCATTTTTCACGCTGACAATAAAGTCGTCATCCTGTCCATCAACGGCATCTCTCACTGTGTAGCGGTCCATGTCAATGCGCCCTTTGTAGTAAAGAATGTCCCGGCGTATCAGGTCCTGAGAAGAGATGCAGAGGCTCATTAACGACCATCTGTGCTTGCGACACGATAAATACAGACTAACAGGAGCAGAGCAAACATTTTAATTTTTACATTTTCTATAGGAGCCTAGCTACTGATTTTCAGAGTGGCAGAAAGCTGTCAAGAGAGTCCATGTTTGGACACTTTTATTGTCACTAGATTAAAAAATGTAACACTGTATCTTTTCTTTGATCTGTAATTGTGTATGATTATATTGTCAGTGTACTGAAAACAAACACAGATCACACACTCGCTCACGCAGCCAGACTTGTCACAGTGAAAGCCTCCAAACTGCATCTGTGATCTGAATGAAATATAGTAATATGTAATCTCAGCACATTTGGCAGATTATGAAACAGACGGCTCTGTCTGTGCCTCACAGCGACTGGCTGCCACCCACACAACGTTTCATTGAAACTGAGCTTTTCTCAACTTTTGGACGCTTTCAGATGATTTCTCTGATCCACAATTCCTCGCTGATAATCAATCCCCCCTCTCCTGTAATTATATATCTCCATGCATCTGTAAGTGCCACATTTTTACAGAAATGTTTAAATAAGTTCTCTTTAAGTTGTCTGATGGTGTGACGTCTCACGCTGATATAAACACACCACCATAACTTTTGCACACCATGCACATAAACTCTTGTGACTGAGCTTATAAAAGCTTATTGTTAAATATTAATTTTACTATTTTTCTTACACACACATATCCATACCGTCCTATTGTTTTTGTCAATACAATGAAAGTTTGTGAAGTCTATTGTTATTTTGATTATTATTATTTGATTGTTGTTTTGCACAATTTTTATTTACTAACAGCATAGGATTAACATAGGATTTACTAACCCTAACTTGTTTTCTTAAAAACAACACAAAAAACTAACACTAGCTTTTAAAATTGTTTTATATTCAATGTATTTCTTCTCATTTATTATACAATTAACAAAAGCAAAAAAGGCTTCAAACGCTAGCTTGCTCTATTCTATCTGTGTTCTTTTGATTTATACAATAATACAAAAATGATACTTTTTATAGCACTTGTGTATTGTTGCTCTTTGTTGATTTTTCTTTGCTTCCATTGTCCTCATTTGTAAGTCGCTTTGGATAAAAGCTAATTTTGGATATAAATGACTAAATGTAAATGTTTTGGACAAAAACTAAATATATAGTCATATGGGTTTGGAACAAGAAGATTGTGAATCAATGACTGAACTCTTAATGTAATGAGATAAAAAAAAGCATTTTCATTGTAATTTATTAAAATGTTTGACTTAGTTTTTGTTTCATAAAAAAATAAGATGCAAAGGGAAAAAGATGCACATCTAATTATGTTGTGAAAGAATGCTGATGCAGAAAATATATGTTGGAAAGTATAATACAGGAAAAACTAGGACAAAATAATACACTAATGATCGACCGATATTGATTTTTATAACCGATACCGATACCAATTATTTGCATGTTTATGTGCCGATAACTGATATGCAGAACCGATATTTATTTACTGTTATAAAGTAAATGAACAACTGAGTGAAATAAGAACATCTTGAAAATTAGTTTTTCATGTTAAATTTAATCTTCATATTACAACAGTAAACATATTTTATGTATAAAAAGCATCAGCAGCAACAACACTAATATTAACAATAAGCAAAATAAATGTAGAATGTCTAATGTTTTGAAATGGAGAAAATAAATAAAGGACAGAAGTCATATCGACTTCATTTTAAATACAGTTTTAGGTTTATAAGCTGTTTAATAGACTAAAGTGTGAATAATAATTCACTGAATAATATTCTCTGGAATATTGAAATAAGCTATAACAAACAAAACATCGTATTTGATTGCATTTCTTAACTGGAATGTTATATCAGAATTATGAATAATGTTTTTGGTCTTCTAGATTATGAAATGCCTGCTGACAGTGTTGTTAATCTATGCATTTACACAGAACTATACTCAAACTGCGATCGCTCGCGGAGATAATAAATTATTAATTTAGCTGTTCATAAGCGAAATAATGCTTATATAGTAAATGTTACAACAATTTAGCAACATGAAGTGGTTTCACAAGACTAACGATGAGCAAATATACAACAGAGAGAGAATTAAATTCAGCGCTTTTATTTCTATGAATTAGGAAACTATGCATTTTTATTTTAATGCATCTAATTTGTGCATTAAAGTTATGTTAAATAAAGTTGACTAACTACAGCAAATCAAGTACCTGCACACTATTGTTATTGTTTCGTCTCCCCTCATGCGAGACGTGCTGCAATATCGATCCTGCACGCATTTATCGGTGAATCCGATATTACAAAACCGATATCCGATTATGGTAAAATGCTTAAATATCAGGAAAAATATCGGTAAATCTATATATATCGGTTGATCTCTAATACAGACGGTGATCAATTATATCTCTCTCTTATTGCAAAAATGTGAAAGATTGCTTTATCTGGTGTAGACAACAAAAAAGGAAAGGAAAGTATCCTCTGAGCAGATTTGTCGTGACATATTTGATGTAGTCTTGTTAGAGTGCGAGACAGAAACATATGCGACTGAATTGAATTATTAAAGATCTGTTTGGTTTGGCCTCGGCCAACAGCTACATTCACTGCTCATTTCCAAATGTCTATTTTGTGCTATTTCATACTTATTTTAATTCATATACATCTTGTTCCCAAGATTACAGCTCTGGACATTCTGATATAACGCTGTTTTATAAGTATTTTTATTTTGTATAATTTTTTTATCAAGTTTAAGAAATACATATAACTAGGGGTGTAAAGGTACATGTACACTAACACCTCCTCAGCGTGATCACTCATTCCTCTTTATTACTAATTTTATTTAATTTTTTCTTGAAACAACTCACATACAATGTCACAAAGATAGAATATATAAAAGGAAATTAAAACATCAAACACCTTTAGCTGTAACACTGTACATGGACAAGAACATTGAGGCTTTATATTATCCCCCCCCCCAAAAAAAAAAAAAAAAAAAAAGGAAGGTTACTAAGTGCTTTACAGTCAGGTATGTTCTACTTGAGCATCAGTGTAAATTTACAGTTTTTTACCTGATGGACGGCAGCAACAGCTTTCCAAATAGTGTATATCCAGACAATTCAATTAAAAGAGATGAATCCAATATATTCAGTCTGCCTGTAAGAACAGTCTTATTGGTTTCCAGATCTTGATGAATGTGGGTAACTTATCTTTTAGTATAAATCTCAGTTCTTCCAAATGTAACATATTTCCCAGTTCTCTTGCCCACATCTCAAAAGTAGGGACAGAATCTGCTTTCCACATCTGTAAGATCAGTTTTTTGCAGAGCAACATGCAGATGTGTTTGATATTTACTACAAAAGGCATTCTCTGCACCTAACAGTCCAATACAAGGCTCAGGCTCCAAGTCGACAGAATACACTTCAGAAAGAAATTTAAATATGCATTTCCAAAATGGCTGAATTTTACTACATGACCATAGAGAATGAAACAGGGTGCCCTCTAACGTTTTACACTTATTACTAGTGGGGTCGACCGATATGTGTTTTCAGGGCCGATACCGAATCAAGTAGACCGATAACCGATATTTTGAACCGATATACGTGTCTGGTGTAAAATGAAAATTAATGCCAAAATTAATAATAACAAGAGCTCTGACAAAAACGTTCTTTAAATGCTTTTAAACATGTCTTTAATTCTGAAAACTGTTAATAACAACAACATTAAATAAACAGTAATATTAATAATAACATAAGTACAGAGATCACCCAGAAGCATTCTGTAAACATTTTGTAAAACTTAAAGTAAACGATTTAGCGACAGTGATTATTCTCAACAAAAGTTGTAATAATTGTTGTAGTTGTATTACGATAATAGTAATATATTCGGCTAAACCGAACTTATATTTTGACAGGTTGCCATGAGGACCTTTAAGTTTCTGTAGCCTATGTATATATGATATGACGATCGTTTTACTCAAATGAAACGGTCAAATGCTCATGAAGTGACTCTCCGAGCAGTTCTGGGGATGATGTTCATGTATTTATGTCCTCATTTAGTGAGACGGCAGACGCTGAAGTCACCGCGAGCAGCACGCGCTCGAGTATGTATGTGTGCAGTAAATGAAACCGCACGTCTGTGTCATTCATTAACAGAGATGCAGAACATGCAGGATTCATATTTAAAGTGTTTTAATATTTATAGATACTAGTCCATAGCGCGAGTCGATTTAAGTGTACTGACCTACTTTTGATTAATTCATCCAAACTTCGACACATTCCGTGACATTCCGCGTTATACGGTAAATTCCATTATATGACTGCATTCCGCGATTCCGCCCGCATTTTTCCGCATCGCGACATCATGGGTTATATTGAGGTGTTTTGCAACTTCAGCAACGCCTGCTGCTGCTTTACCTTTGAGAGACAACTGATGCGTGATCACTGAGGCAGCTCGAGTTAGCAAGTGCTTTCGGTGTGAGACTGCCTTCAGTTTTCCGCTGATTGGTCGGACTCGTGACTCTCTACATATCAGATGAGCGGTGGGCGGAGATTGCTCTCAGAGATTGAGAGATCGCCTCACTCACAGAGTGTTTAGCTCAGACAGGCTGCATCGAGCCAAATAGTGCATTTAAACATTAAATAGTTTCACCTGTATTATTTATTCACCAATAAATAATGTCACCTGTAAATAGTATGTTTGTTTGCATAAATTATTATTATTTTTTTTTTTAAATTAAAAAAAAAAATAATTATCGGCAAATCTGTTTTTAAAATGGCCGATATCGATAATCGGTAAAATGCTTAATATCGGCGCCGATAATCGGCCAGGCCGATAATCGGTCGACCCCTACTTATTACAGAGTGGGGAAATTGTGGGATACATTTTATGAAGTTTTAATTTAGAATAATGAAGCCTATGAACTATCTTGAACTGAATCAAATTATGTCTGGCATTACAGAGCATGTATGGACATTTCTCAAGCACTCATCCCAAATGTTTTCATGAATATTAAAACCCATTTCCTCTTCCCAATCATGTTTTATTTTCTGAGTGTTATTGTCCACCTTTTCTACTAATAGTTTGTAAAAATTTGACACAGTACCACTCGCACCAGGGTGCATATTAACAATACTCTCTAAAGTTGGATTTAAATTCAAAACTTCAAAGTCTGGAATGTGCTTCCTAACGAAGTCTCTGACTTGCAAATAACGGAAGAAATGAGCAGGATCCAGAGCATAGCATTGTTTTAGTTGTTCAAAGGAACTAAATGTACCTTCCCTATAAAGATCTTGTATTGTTACTATACCCATGTGTTTCCATTGAAAAAAGATCTTATCTTGTAACCCCGGAGGGAAAACATGATTGTTACAGATTGGGGTATCTAGATATAAATTTGGAATTTTTAAATATACCTTGATTTGTTTCCATACTTTAATTAGGTTTGAAATAACTATGTTACCATTGATATTTTTTATTTCAATTTTGATGGGGCTGTTAAGCAGAGCTGATAATGAAGTCTTATTACAAGAAGCTTCTTCAATTGCTAACCATTCTGGCTTGTCACCTAACTCCACTGAAGCAATCTTCCTCCACCACACTAAAGTATTTAAGTTTGCTGCCCAATAGTAGAATTTAAAATTGGGAAGCCCAAACCCTCCTTGATCTTTAGATTTGTTTAGATGTTTCTTGTTAATTCTAGCTGTCTTGTTGTCCCAAATGAAGCTACTTATAATTGATTCTAGCTGTTTAAAATAATTAAAGGGGATAAAGAAAGGAATAGATTGAAATACATACAAAAATCTTGGAAGTACTACCATTTTTATAGCATTAATCCTGCCTACCATGGACATAGGGAGTGTCTTCCAAAAAATTATATCATTTTTAAGCTGGTCAATTTTCTTTTTCCAATTCAATTTTAATAACATTTCGGGTTTTTTGGTTATTATTACACCCAAATATTTAAAGGAGTGATTTGCTATTTTAAATTTGGTGCTAGCTAAATAGTTTTTATCTAAATCATCAGAGATTGGCATTAATTCACTTTTTTCCCAATTTATCGTGAATCCAGAAAGGCTGCCAAATTTTTCAATAAGCTCAAGTAATGGTGGAATAGACAGTTCAGGGTTGGAAACATACAGGAGAATATCATCTGCATACAACGAAAGGTGTTGGGGTCTGCCCTCTATCACTATAGGTGCTATGTTAGGATGGTGTCTGATACTGGCTGCTAATGGTTCCATTGAAATATCAAACAAAAAAGGAGACAAAGGGCATCCCTGACGTGTACCTCGAGATAACTGAAATGGATTTGACATGTCTTGGTTGGTAATAACAGAAGCTACTGGATGTGCATAGATTATTTCGATCCATTTAATAAATTCTGAACCGAATCCAAATTTCTTTAGAACAGCAATCATGTATTTCCACTCTAATTGGTCGAAGGCTCGTTGAGCATCTAATGAAATAACACATGTCTTTATGTTTTTCTTGTTATAAATTATGTTAAGCAGCCGTCTCAAATTAAAATATATATGCCTCTTTGGCATAAAACCGGTCTGGTCCTGATGAATTATAGAACCAATATACTTTGTTAGTCTATTTGCAAGAATTTTTGTTATAATCTTAGATTCAGTTGGAATGAGAGATTGGACGATAGGAAGACATCTGCGACTTGTCCCGCCCTGGTTTTGGAATTAATACTATACTTGCTTCATACATTGTTGGTGGAAATTTATTTTGTGTTATTACTAGTGGTGGGTTATCGGCGTTAACGTGCTGCGTTAACGTGAGATTCTTATCGGCGATAAAAAATATCGCTAATCTATTCTCAAAGTTGGGTTGGGAGCTGGGTCTATTCTACGCAAGCTATGATGACTTTCACCCTGATATTTTAGCGCGGATGTATACTAGCCGAATTGCACTGTAGGGGCGAGAACGAGTCTTCGAACTAGAGGCTCGCAGTCCGTGATGGACAGATTGTTAACGGCTGGTCTATGTGGTAATACAATCGGGCAGGACATCCAAACGCCAACTATCATTCATCAACCTCAAATATGGCTTTTCATCTGAAAGATGTATGTAGTAGCAACTTTACATGGCCGCTCAATATGATGTTAACCTAGAGAAATGAGCGCTATTGAAGTGTTTGTGTGGAAGCGTTTGCTGCAGGACAGGCTCCGTGCGCCACTTGCTCTTAAAATCTCCGTCTATTTTTGGTCATACAGATGAAAGTAGCCTAATACATCTTTCGAATCTGTAAAGACTCTACGCTTATTTGTGTGCACTCAGAATAACAACGAAACTTTTAAGCAAACCGGATGCGCTTTAGGTCTCATGTGAACTTGAGCGAGAAACTTCAAACTCCGCCTTTGAAAAATATATCTATAGAGAGTGAAATGTCTAAAAATAAATAGAAGACGTGTGTGTTAGCATGGATGATTTACATGAAATTTAATCTGTGCAACACTGTGCATAATAAGATGGCTTTCAGTTCAATATAATAACAAAAAACGACATTTTGGGTTTTTATTCAACTAATAAGGTGGGACGCTGTGATCTGTACTATATTTTTACTGTAATTGACAGTTATCGGCAAAAAAAAAAACAACAACACGGGAGTGGGAGGGAATGGGAGTCATTCTTCCGGGAGTGGAACGGGATTTTCCTCCAGTTTTTTCGTGGGATTGGGACGGGAAGAGATTAAAGTTTGTGATGCATTTTGGAAACAGGAGATGCGCCCCTGGTCTAATGCGCCACCTGGCTTGAGAAACCCGTTCTCAAAGACTTACTTTTAGTCATTATTTGGGTAGCACACATATTCTGAATGCCTTCGGCAGAATTCAAATGAGCCATTTTTATCTAGATTAATTCCAAAATTAATCTAGATTAAAAAAATTAATCTATGCCCACCTCTAGTTATTACACTTTTAATCAATCTTTGAATTATAGGTACAAGATGATTCCTGAATTTTTTATAGAATTCGGCACTAAAACCATCTGGACCCGCAGATTTGTTATTAGGTAGCTGTGATATTACTTCAATTATTTCTTCTAGTGTAACTTCTTTATCTAAGGACTGTTTTGCATCAGCGCTAAGAATAGGGAGATCCAATTGAGAAAAAAAATATTCTATTGCCTCTTGGCTTGTTTGACATTTAGATTCATAGACTTCTTTAAAAAAACCAGCAAAGCAACAGTTAATTTCCTTGGGGTTAACAATTATCTTCCCATTATTCAATTTTATTTTATGTATTGCACGAGTTGCCTGAGATTGCTTTAATTGGCGTGCAAGTAATTTTTGGGGTGTATCACCTATTTCAAACTGTCTTTGCCTGATATACATAAGTTGTCTCGACACTTTCTTAGAAATAATCGAGTTGTATTCACTTCTCAGTGCAACTATTTTCTTAAGAGTAGTCTCACAACTAGTTGATCTGTATTCACTCTCCAAATGTGTCGTTTGTGTGTCAATTTCACTCAGTTTGGCTCTGCTCTCTCTATTCTTAGCTGATTGATATGCTATAATATCGCCTCTGATAACTGCCTGATAATTGTCTCCCAAAGAACTGAATCGGAAACATCTCCTTTATCATTAGTTTCTAAGAACAATGTAAACTTTTTGGAAAGATACTCACAAAATTTGTCATCATTTAATAACATATTATCAAATTTCCAGGAATAATTTCCTCTACTATATTTTATATTTAAATTAAGAGAAACCGGGGCATGATCTGATAATAATCTATTATGATATTCAGTTGAGACTACATGTTGCAACAATCTGGAATCTATTAGGAAAAAGTCAATCCTGGAATAGGTTTTATGAACTGAAGAATAAAATGAAAAATCATGATCTGAGGGATGCAAAACTCTCCAGCTATCAATTAAATGTAACTTTTGCATATAATTACTTAATACACCAGCCGATTTACTTGTTATGGTTCGACGGGGATGCGTGTCTAACCTCGCATTTAACACGCAATTGTAATCACCAGCCATGATGACTTGTGAATGCATAAAGTCTGGTATAATCTTGAAGACGTTCTCAAAAACAAAGGATCATCAAAGTTAGGACCATACACACTAAAGTGATGGGTAATGAATTTATCTCTCCACACACGACCAGATACCTGCCATTCACATCCCTAATAGTTTGCTTATGTATAAAGGGGACATACTTTTTAATAATAATTGCTACCCCTCTAGCTTTGGTAGAGAAATTTGACTGGTAGACTTGAGACATCCATGGAGCTTTAATGCTAAACTTTGTTGTCGTTTTAATATGGGTTTCTTGGAGAAAAACTATTTCCGCACCCAGTTTTTTAAGATGTGCATAGACCTTTCCTCTTTTGACGGACTGTTCCAGCTTAATAAATTCAGTGTGCTGCCACCGCCAACATTCACTCTGTTACTCAAGATGTAAAATAAAATATGTTCTGGCTGACCATTTTACATATAAGCTGCTCATTAACCCTTCCAACTCAAACTCAAAAAAAGTAACCTTCCCATGAACTTGAACATTACGAACTTTGCGAATCGGCACATGCACCCGCTTCCCCCCCCAAAACCGCATCCCATGCGAACATTATGGATGCTCACCCCATAAACATTTGCATCTTTCAACTCACCATCGATGCCACATGACATTCTTCCGTTAGTACAGCCCCCCCACTCATCTTGCAAAATACAACAAAAATGATACCTTGCAGACTTCCCAATATATCAAAGAAAATGATATACACACACAAGTCTTTTCTGACTTCGTTGTCCAACGCAGCGATTTCAACATTCACCAGTTCTCCACCGCGCCTCGTAGATATGCTTCAGCAACCTCGGGTGAGTCAAAGGTCTTCGTCTTTATCCTTCACGGTCACGATGAACTTGGAAGGAACACGAAATCCGCATCTCACTTTATGCTCCCAGCATTTCTTTCGTATGTTATCGAACTTCTGTCTCTGTTTCAATACATCAGCGGCGAGATCTGGAAAATACGATCGTTTTTCCATCGTGTTGCAGAGGTTTCGATCTTGCCAGGCGCAAAATCCGTTCTTTCACTTGATGGTGATGAATTCGGGCACAAATGCCCGACAGCGACCTTCTCTTAGTGGTTGTGGCGAACGGTGTGCCTGTCCTGATCTGAATTGGACGGTCAAAGTTCTCCTCACCCAGCATATTCACCATAAGATTTGTCACAAACTCAGTAGGTTTACCATTTTCAGCGCCTTCTTTAATACCGACAAAATGTTTTGTCGCGAGATCTTGACTCTAAGTCGCAGGTTTTTCCTTAAGTTTTCCACATTCGCCTCCAGGTGGTTTCGTGAACTTCTGCTGCCTCTTCAGTAAAGTAGATGAAAGGTCATCAAACTTTCTGTTAATGTTCCGCTCAATTGCGCTATTGCTTCCATTATGTCTGTGTTTGTCGGCACCGTTGCTTCAGCGCTAGTTTGATTAGCACTAGCCGGCGGTTCTTCTGGAACATTATCGGTGCCACCCGCTTCTTCAATATTCGATTTTTCGGTTTTCTTATGCTTTGACGGCATTGCTCAGAAGGTTAAGTTAACAACTTGTGATTTTTAAACGGCTACAAGGTGATCGGAAAGAAAATATTGCAGACTCGTGGAGAGCTATAAAAAACACGTTCACGCCATTCAGTACCGGAAGCGCCCCCCCTTTATTACTAATTTTAACGCATAATAAACATAAATGAACATCTCACCACTCACGTAATCACTCAATTAGTGCTTCAACTGTTTAAAGACGTCATTAAAACAGCTTGTGAACAAAATGTCACGCCGCATTTCATTAACCTCAGGCAAGTCATCAGTGTCTACAGCTCGTTATTTGCTAGAGAAATGAAGTCTAATGAAGAGCACTTTTATTATTAGCATATACTAAAGTATAGGCTAATACTTTATGTATTATTATGTTTTATTATTATTTATGTTTATTATGCGTTAAAATTAGTAATAAAGAGGAATGAGTGATCACGCTGAGGTGTTAGTGTACATGTACCTTTACACCCCTAGTTATATGTATTTCTTAAACTAAAATAATATTTTAATTTATAAAACAGCGTTGTATCAGAATGTCCAGAGCTGTAATCTTGGGAACAAGATGTATATTAATTAAAATAAGTATGAAATAGCACAAAATAGACATTTGGAAATGAGCAGTGAATGTAGCTGTTGGCCGAGGCCAAACCAAACAGATCTTTAATAATTCAATTCAGTCGCACATGTTTATACCTGTGCTGCTTATGACTGATTTTGTGCTCCAGGGACACAGACGCAGTCATAAGCAGCACAGGTATATTTGTAGCAATAGACAACAATACATTGTATGGGTCAAAATTATACATTTTTATTATAAGCCAAAAATAATTCGGATATTAAGATCATGTTCCATGAATATATTTCCTACCATAAATATATCAAAACTAAATTTTTGATTATTAATATGCATTGCTGTGAACTTAATTTAAACAACTTTAAAGATGATTTTCTCAATATTTAGATTTTTTTGCACCCTCAGATTTCAGATTTTCAAATATTGTCCGATCATAACAAACCATACATCAATGGAAATATTATTTATTCAGCTTTCAGATGATGCATAAATCTCGATTTCACAAAATTGACACTTATGACTGGTTTTGTGTTCCAGGGTCACTTATGCATACTATTGGTATATATATATTTCACTTTAGTGATGTGTTAATTGCTTAATGTATGTTTCAATAAATATTTTTGGAAATAATTATGTAAATTATTATATTTCAACAACACATGTAAATTGTAGAATTTAGAAGTTAATATTAAAACTGCATTGTGTGCAATTTACAATATTTTACATTTGAGTGTTGATTATAATAGCTAAAATAAATAGTAATTGAATTTAAGATTGGGCTCTTGTGAACTATAACCCTATAGTAAAGTACAAGGAATCACTTTAGTTTAGAAACCATAAGCTGAGATAGATTTGCATCCATAAGACAAACTATTAAATTATTGAATTTATTTAAAGAAAGAGCAATGTGTTCAGTAAACCACTGTTAAAGCAAACTAATGTCTCTAAAACCATACCGAAGCATCACGTCTGTGTACATAAACTCAATAAAACATGAGCTTTATCATGCTTTTCCAATTTATGGCCAGATTTGGAGATTCAAATGCTTATGAATTTATGAACATTGCTTTATGATCAGTGCTGACAATTTGAATCTCCAGCTGACCATCTCAAACCCATTTGAGGAACACAGTATAGGCTATTTGTGTACCTTTTTGCACAGGACCAGCTGATGATCGAACAGAAAGAAGACTCTCTGCTGACTCCGGCCATACGGCTGATAGATCCACGACATCTCCCCCGTGTAGATCAGCTCCGAGCTTCGGTCCAGAATATCATCGCCCTAGCAGAACACAAACACTCGGGAGTCTGGGACTGGCGCTGGACATCCTAAAGCAGCTTGTATTCATGAAATATGCTAAATTATTAAACAAACTCAAATAATCCAGGATAATAGCCAATACGAGATATTATGTGGAGGGCTTGAGAATAAACATCAGTTTAAAGATGCACGATACATGCTATCTCTATTCAAATACATAATGCATGATGAACTAAACTGAATTGAGTAAACTTAAACAACAAACTTGAATCAGTAAAGTTCATCCTAACTTCAGTATTTGAGTAAATAATCCATTATGTGGAGCCACTTTCCATAAATGAACTGATTTATTTTAAGGTGCAGCTACTATTTATAGCATATACTAAACAAACGAAATATAGCACTTATTGATAGGAGTCAGCCAGAAGATGGTTATTACATCCATGTCCCACGTTTATTATTAAAACAACTTGAATTATTTTAACCCAAGCACATACTCTACACGTCGCCACAAAAACACGAACACACCAAAAACTCTTAAATAAAAACATAAAAGATCATTAATATGCATCATAAAGCATGATGGGAAGTGGAGATCATATTCCTAGATTCTACAATGATACTTTAACACAACTAAAATCATATATGTATCTTAACTCTATAATTCGGTTGAAAATAATAGTGTACGGTTAACTTGATTTAAGAAAAAAAATCTCATTACTCGCCTAGTTGATTGATTACATTGATAATTGTACACTTTTTGCATTACAAGTTAGTTGAAATATGCAAACGAGGCATTATTTAATTAAATATGCAGTAATTTGCATACATTTCTAGAACAAAAATGTAAACACCGGATTAAGTCAGGTTCGAAAATCTAGTTAAATTAGATTTTTTTACATATTAGAGTCAAAGGTTTTTACACAGAGGGAATTTTGGGCATCTCATTTTGTCACTCCATGATAGAACGGACAAAAAACAATATATTTTCACAATTATTATTTTTTTTTGTGGGGGGGATGTCAAATGTTGTATGTAATCAAGCAAATTATATATGAACAAATCCCTCAGTAAATGTCTTCAGGACACAGACTATAGGAATACAAATGTAAAGTTTGGTGTGTGTAAAGTGGAGATTTATGGGAGAAAATACTCATTTTGAGAAAACGGCCTTTTATAGATAAAGTGCTATACAAGAAACACGTTTTCTTTCCACAAGCCTGAAAAAACACTACAACTGCCGTGACACAAAACACTAAAACAGTGTCTCCCCTGAAGTAAAGCGAACAAGCACCAAATGCGATTTTGACCTACTTAATTAAACACTTAACTAGTTGAACCAAAGCATAACTGTTTCAAGTCACAATGCAGCTGTGTTTGAACGAGAAATCTACAATGGTGTTATATTAGATTAAGAGCATCTGAATGAACGTGCATGTGAATACACAGATATTGAAACACACCTCCCAGTCCAGCACCGAGGCCTGCCACTGGGCGATCTTGTCAATGTTCTCCAGTCTTCGTTTGCGCTCGTTAATTTGCTGAGTGACGTTCCTCATGACAGCGAGCGCTGCTGCCACGTACCGGTAATCACTGCCGGAAAACACACCCACAGACTATACATAAATACATAAGCATATAACACACTTAAACACAAACTATTTGATTGCAGTGGTAACACTTTACAATAACATGCATTAATTCAGGATTAACTAATGCACAGTTAATCATGAGTTAACCCATTTAATCACACATTTTTCCAGACATGAACATATCCAAATGTGTCATTACTAACCCTTTGAAATAATCAATCATTAAAAAAAAAGTGTGAAAATTTGTGTCTTATGCTCGGTGGGATAACTGAAATCCCATATTTCTGCAGTCATAAAACTTGGTATATATCTATTTTAAACTCTTTTATCACATTCTAGGGTTATTATGCATACAAACACCTTATGCAACATTGATAGAACACTGAGAAAAAAAAAAATCAACCATCACAGAATTTAAAAAATAGTATTATTACTTTTTTATATCAATGCTACGTGTATTACACCATCATTATTGTTTTTTAATTTAGTCCGATATTTTGTCATTGCAACATTTTAGTGCAATTTTCACTAACAACTACAACTGTATTATATTGATTGTTATCCCAGCGGTCACTATTGAGACCATCGACATGTCACTCTATGACCACACTGAATACATGTGAATTCATATATTAACACTAGACACATTAAATATAACGTGCAACACATATCTTTATGTTAACACACTTTACTAGTCTTTCGTTTCGGAGCTTTGATGCAGTCATCATCTGCTCTGGTCATGTGACAATCTGCACTTATCATGTGATTATGCACATATTTCATTGAGATATTGAATTCATTTATTTGATAGAAAAGAAGATGCATTGATAGTAAATAGTGACCGAGGCTGTTAGTCTCTTAATGTTCTGCCTTAAATCTCATTTTAAGATAAAAATCACACAATTCTGGTACAAAATAAAACTGTGTAAATTATGAAAATTGACATTCTTGAGAAAGCTATCACTTTTAAATTGTAACATAGTTATATTGGTTAACAATTTATTTTTGGACATATATTTGTGAATGCATATTTTTTCCATATTTGCTGTATAACGCTTTTTACAACTGAAGTTATAGTACACATCTTTGACCCACTGTGGTAATTAACTTATGAATTTACATAATTAGTAAATATATGTTATCAGGGAACTAATACATTATGACATATTTAACTAATAACAATATGTTTATTACTTAATCTATGAATCATATTAGTTGCTGATGTAGTAATCATTAATAAATGGTTAATTCTTCATGAGTTATACATTGACTCGTGATTATCTGTGCATTAATTAATGCATATTTGTGTACCAGTATTACCTTTTCAGTTACACTTTATATTAGTGTCCTTGTTACAGAGTAATTATACATTTAAGTACTGAGTAATATTAATTAACTACATGTACATAGTATATGGTTAGGGCTTGGTCTAGGGTCACTTGCATGTAATTATGCATAATTCATTTTTTATATAATAGTAAGTGCATGTAACGTGTAACAAGGACACCTTGAAACAAAGTGTTACCATATTTTCACTATTAGGACATGAGACTGTAAGTAAATTAACTTATTGGCAAAGTTTGTTGTTTTTTTTGCCAAAAATGCAAAGAAAAATGTTTTTTGAGGAATATGATGGGTGGAGGTTTGCTGCTATTAAGTTATTTATGTTCACTTACTTATACTTACTTCAATATACGCAACAATAAAATGTGTAAAACGTACAAGCGTGACTGTGTCATTGTCTTTAATTGTGGATCAAATTTAGAGCACATTTTAAAAGTAATCAATACTGAAATCAAATTATTTCCAAAAGGCTTCACAAGCTTCACTTAGTATCACCATTGTTTATATAAATGTGACTCTGGAGCATAAACCAGTCATAAGGGTCAATTTTATGAAACTGAGATTTATGCATCATCTGAAAGCTGAATAAATAATATTTCCATTGATGTATTGTTTGGACAATATTTGAAAATCTGGAATCTGAGCGTGCAAAAAAGCAAAATATTGAGAAAATCATCTTTAAAGTTGTTCTTAGCAATGCATATTACTAATCAAAAAATAAGTTTTGATATATTTACGGTAGGAAATATCTTCATGGAACATGATATTAATATCTAATGATTTTTGGCTTATAATAAAATGTATAATTTTGAGCCATACAATGTATTGTTGGCTATTGCTACAAATATACCTGTGCTGCTTATGACTGCTTCTGTGCTCCAGGGTCACACAATATAGTGTATACAGTCGTATATCTCCCTGGCTGCAGATATCTATTTGTTTGAATGTCTCTGTAGCGTTCTGCTTCGGCCTGTGCATCAGCTTCAGATCTCCAGACAGTGTTTTCTGTGGTTTTTGCACGTGTATGTGTTACCTGTGGTCCTGTGATGTGTACTTGAGCAGCTCGGCCAGCTGTAGTGGATACTTGCAGATCTTCTGCACCGGGGTGAGGAGGAAGCCGTCGATGGCGATGTCAATCATCTGCTGGAGCAGACGGCAGGCCTCGAAGAAGTGCTGATAGCGGCCGTCCTTCATCAGCTTGGAGAGCTCCATGCACGCATCCAGGTGGTTGTTGCAGTATTCTGAATAGATCCAGAAACCGTCTTGCTGTGTGGCAGACGGTCAGAACTTCATCAAACAAATGCGTTTCAAGGATTAATCAGTTTAAACATTTGAATAGCTGATACTCATCAATACACAACCATTATAGACTGTATGTGCAGATACAATTGGCTATAATATGTGACCCTGGAGTCATAAGCAGCACAGGTATATTTGTAGCAATAGCCAACAATACATTGTATGGCTCAAAATTATACATTTTTATTTATGCCAAAAATCATTAGATATTAAGATCATGTTCCATAAAGATATTTTGTACTGTAAATATATAAAAACGTAATTATTGATTAGTAATATGCATTGCTGAGAACTTCATTTGAACAACTTAAAAGTCGATTTTCTCAATATTTTGATTTTTTTGCATCCTCAGATTCCAGATGTTCAAATATTTTCCAAAGCATACATCAATGGAAATATTATTTATTCAGCTTTCAGATGAAGCATAAATATACATTTCAAAAAATTGATCCTTATGACTGGTTTGGTGCTCCATGCAAGTCACATATGCAAAAAAACATTATAGAGTGTCATGAAATGTTCTAGATTTGCAGCTAAAATTGGCTCTAATATGAAATAATACGCTTTTACCTAGCCATTAGGCACTGTACTCACATGTTCCAGAAAACACGGTCCGATTTCACTAAGATGTGGCTCCTCGATGTTGTACTGTTTCTCCAAGTCCCGCACAAATCCCATTTGAAATCTGTAGATGTCCTCGATGTTTCCAAAAATCACTTTCAACTGGTCGTCACTGAACATGTCAATCCTCTTTCGACACTGCCTGAAGTATCCCTGCAGACAGAAACACCTTCGGGTCAGTCACGAACGTAATCTGCATCAGTCACTTTGATTCCACTAACCTTTCGTCCTTCAAAGAGTTCATGAAGACATTGCAAAAGAGCTCCTTGAGTGATTTAATCCAAGTCTTCTGAAGAGACACGGTCACTTTATATGATGCACAGATTTCATTTAGGCTTTCACATAAACACTGATCAACGCACACACAGAGCTAATCAAACTTGCTTAAAACGTGCTTAACATGAGAACCAACGAGGTTTATTTTGCATGCCAAATAGTTACAGTTTGTTTACTATATCTGATGCATTAATACATTTTTATATATGTATTAAAAGCCTTAAGCAAATCTGTTCATCATATATAAAACTACCATGTAGACAAAACAGCTAGATTCATAGGGATTTCTTAATCGGAGCGTCTATTTAAACTAAGTGCAAATGGCCCGCCTTGTTGGCAGAGGCTATTTACACTAACTCCGCCCACTAATGTGTGATTGGGCGAGTCAACACTGAACACTCATTAAACATCAGTTTCAGTGGCGTAGATGGTAAGACGCGTGCTTTTTGACACGAGTTCGAATCCACCCTCAAATCTCATATCGCATCGGAAAGGCATTTATTTTCAATAAAAATGAAGGAAATAATAAAAAGTAAAAATAAAAGTATCGGGTCAGTGTAAGGAGGACTTCATTGTACCAATAATGTGGCATCCATTTAATAATTTGAATTAAAATGATAATTTACACTCGATTCATTATTATTGCATACTGTTTTATAATGTACTAAAATACTGAGGTGCAGATAATTGCCACTATTTGCAAAAAGAATTGTACATAGCAGAATATCTTGCTATTTTAACAGTGTAAATAGCAACTATAACTAGTCTATTTGCACTTAGTGTAAATAGCATATCGTTTAAAAAAATGCAAATAACCACTGCCTTTTTTAATGAACTTTTTGAAATGTCAACATTTTGGGTGAAAGGTCTTTCAGTGGAGGGACAGAAATCTCTCAGGTTTCATTACAAATATCTTCATTTGTGTACTGAATACGCAAGTCCTATGGGTTTGAAATGTTCCTCAAGGCCCCAAGCAATCGCACTCATCCGATGCTGTACCTCACAGATGTCCTTCAGGTGCTTGATGTAGTGGCGCTCAGTGCTCATGATCTCGTTGATGACGTTGGCCCTCATCTGGTCTCGGTTCTGCAGCGGTTGGCCGATGCACAGACAGCCGTTGCTGGGGTCGGTGTGTCCGTTCTGCACCTCGCCGGCACCCTCAGCTGAATCTGTGCCGCATGGTCCTGGTTAACCCACAGCTAACAGCAAAGAAACAAAGGCAGAGAGACACATTACATCTCCACGCTGAGAGATTTGTAAATGGGAACAGGTTTGAGACCTAACTCTCACTGGGGTGAGCTGACAAAAAGTAGTTTTTACTGGGAAGTCCATGCATTTAAAACTTCCTAAGTTACAAAATACCAATTCATTTCTTCCACCATGTTTCTTTAACCATTTTTGACATGTCTTTTTCCAAACAAATGACGAGGTGCAGTCTTGCTCTCATGGCCTTGGTAATAAGTCAAAAAAATCTCCCTTTGGTGTGGGTTTCAGTTTATGGTTTCACATAAGAATGCATTGTGCTGCAAGATGGCACAGAGTATAATTATATTAGGTGGGCTTAACTACTATGTACTTACATTTAAATTATTAATTTGATACAATGCACTTATTGTGTGCATACATGCTTTTACCTTGTACTTATATTTTAAAAATACCTGCATGTAATTAATTTCTGTAATTACATTTATAATTACACTGTTGACCATCCCTTACACCTTAACCCACCATTAAACATACCAAACCTGTCTCTAACATACCCGTATCCACCTCAATAGCAGCAAAAGTGTGTTAAATACAATATAAACACAAGTACATTATACTTATTGTCTGATGTAAGTATATAGTAACGTCACCTAATATAAAGTGGGGCTGAAGACACTTCTGAAGTGGCATATTTGCAGACTTTTCATGTTTTAATGGGGAACAGAAATCTATTTACATAGGAATCTCAATGTTGGGAATCATCACAATCTTGAATGTCTTCTGGTACCAGTACCAGTACCAGTATATTTAGCATTTTTGTGCATCTCATGCTCTCTGTAATGGTCTATGTTATGGAAAAAAGAGTGAGGTTTTCAATTTTGTTTTTAAATGAACTGAGGAAATAGAAACAACATGCACTTTTTAAGGTAACTTTGATATTATTATAGAGTAAATGCAAAAAGTACCGTGGTACTTTATTTGTGAGTTCAAATAAGTAAAAATAAATAACACTATGAAACTTGTATTGTGTTGTGTTTTCAATTTATGTTCGTTAGGAAAACATGTTTTAGAGTAAAATAAATAAATAAAGTTGTTTAAATGTGTGGAGATTTGTATATTTAATTTTTATTGATTTCTGATGTGTGTTTGGGTCTTGAGGGGTCTAGTCTTGGTCTGGGCTTGGAGGGTCTGGTCTTAACTCAAGTGAGGGCATAAAAGTTCACTGTCTGTAATTCTCCATTCATAAGTCACCATTGCATTTCAACTCTTTCCCGTCAGGAACATTTGCTTGAGCGTCGAAACCCATGTTCCTTGACCAAAATACAACTTAAACCTTGTAAACCTTGTGCCTGTGTTATTGGGAGCTGCATAAATTTTGGCATAGGTATGTATTTTTATTGAAATTGTACTATTTCACTTCCATTTGCTTTAATAAATCCATTCTGCACTAGGTACAAAAATAGGACCTTTTGGACAAAAACGTCCCCATTGAAACCCATTAAAACTGATATATTTAATTGTAGTGCTGTTTAACTATAAAATGATGCAATTTTGGTTAATAGGCTTTCATTCTGTTAGCAATGCTTGATTGTGTGTGTGTGTGTGTGTGTGTGTGTTCATGTTTCTTGAGAGAGAAAAACTCACAAATCCAAGCACCAGCGGAGTTTTGCTGGCATCTAATCTTTGCTGCACAAAAACAAAATCTTACTGAAAGCTCATTTTTTGAAATATCAACCTCAAATTTGGAACACAACTTGTTTAGATTTATGGCTTTGCTTTTCAAGCAGATTTAGAGTTCAACACGTTTTATAAAATATATATTTTATATAACATATTGTTCATAAATAATTTTCATAAACTTAAACCTGTATATGTTTTTTTGGTTTCACTTTTTTACTTCAACAATAATCTGCCATGGGTCTTCTTTAAAATGACACCAAACTTAACACCCAAGCTTCACATTTTTATGACCTGATGTTTGTTTGACATGGACATTTTTGTCCACTATGGACATATGTGTAACTTTTTTGTATTGACACCCAATGGTTAACGCAGACCAACAGCTTTGAAATTCCATCTATAATTATTACACTCACTCATTGCCAATTCAAATCTAGGCATCTAACAGAGATGCAAACACAAAATGGGATGCTGCCTGACGAAAACGAGAAGATGGTTCTGAATTTCAACATTCGGAGGCTGTTACAAAACGCATCCAAAGCAGCGCATGTAATGAAGAAACATATCGGATGCTCATCTATTTGAAAAGCTATGAAGCGCACTAGGAGCGTGATTTCAGTTGGATGCTTTAAATGCTTTGTGAGATGGCCGTGTTGACAAAATCAGCAGCACTTGATGAGATTTGAGGAGCTGGGGACGCACCTTTGCTGTTGTGTTATGGAACCTTGGAGTTGCTATAGGGTTGATATAGAAAACTGGTTTTGTGTAAGGTTGAGGAGGGTGGGGATCAACCTTTGGAAAGAATGACAGAAATACACTTGGTTTTAATTTACTCTCGCTGTGGAAGAATAGAAATGGAACAGTGAGATGGAAGAGGCTTGGTAACACTGATTCAACTCTCGGACGCATCTAATCCATGTCCATTTCATCACTTCAGACCTCGAGCCGCATCACATTTCAATAATAATCAAGGACATTGGTCTCAAACTCATTCCTGGAGGGCCACAGCTCTGCCCTGTTTAGCTCCAACCCCAATCAAACACACCTGATCCAGATAACCAAGCTCATCAGGATCACTAGAAACTTCCACTCACATATCTAAACTCTACAGAGCTGTGGCCCTCCAGGAATTGAGTTTGAGACCACTGATCTAGGAGCTTATCCTATGAGATGAGAGTTGATCAAAGACATACCCTCACGAAGCTGGCAGGGAACCAGCCCTCCTCGTCATCCATCTGACCCCACCACCAGTCTTTATTGGAGGTGTCCAGGACCTTGATGACGTCTCCAGCCTTGAAGGCCAGCTCCCTCTCGGCCATCGTCACGTGATCCCATACCGCCTCGGCGCTGACCACTGAACCGCCACTGATCAGCTGCAGAACAATACAGTGAGTCTGATGGAGAAACGTCATCCTTTCACACACACTTCCACGTCTGCTATTGGTCAGAAAACATTCGTGCCTCATGCTGGCAAAATGAGTCGGAATGAACAAATGTTATATCACATGACTTGTTGGAATCGGACAGAAATTACTGAGCTACAGCCGTTTGAAAGCGAAAGAGTTAAAGAAAAATTTAGTTACATTTTTCTGAAGAATCCAAAGCAAAATCACAGAGCAATAGGATGTAATGATTGTTGAAAATCGATTCAAATGCGTGACGATTCAAATCGGTTGAGATGGCAAAAAAAATTAAGAAGTAGGAGTTTATATAAATGCATCTCTGAGGGGAACTGACTGTCTTTAGAACATTTTAAATAGTCTTTTATTTTCATCTTGCATCTGAACGATGCATCTTAATATTAAGAAGCGCAGCTCAGCTTTGTTTACAGCGGTAATCAAGGAAACACTGTATCATTGCTGTTCATAAGCGCTCTGTTTACAGCAGTAACCAAGGAAACACTGTATCAATGCTGTTCATAAGCGCTTTGTTTACAGCGGTAACCAAGGAAACACTGTATCATTGCTGTTCATAAGCGCTCTGTTTACAGCAGTAACCAAGGAAACACTGTATCATTGCTGTTCATAAGCGCTTTGTTTACAGCGGTAACCAAGGAAACACTATCAGTGCTGTTCATATGCGCTTTGCTTACAGCGGTAACCCAGGAAACACTGTATCATTGCTGTTCATAGGCGATTTGTTTACAGCAGTAACCAAGGAAACACAGTATCATTGCTGTTCATAAGCCATTTGTTTACAGTGGTAACCCAGGAAACACTCTATCATTGCTGTTCATAAGCGATTTGTTTACAGTGTAACCAAGGAAACACTGTATCATTGCTGTTCATAAGCGATTTGTTTACAGGGGTAACCAAGGAAACACTGTATCATTGCTGTTCATAAGCTATTTGTTTACAGCTGTAACCAAGGAAACACTGTATCATTGCTGTTCATAAGTGATTTGTTTACAGCGGTAACCAAGGAAACACTGTATCATTGCTGTTCATAAGCTATTTGTTTACAGTGGTAACCAAGGAAACACTGTATCATTGCTGTTCATAATCGCCAGGGGCGATTCTAGGGTGAGTGGATATCCGGGGCTAAGCCCAAAGACATTCAAACATGTGTCAGAATACATGGGATACACTTAAAATTTTGGCTATAAATGTTTAAATTATACTTTAGCTAAGTGCCTTTTAAATCCATATAATTAAAATCTAAAGTATAATATAAATTATATATATAAATATATTTATATATAAGTATGATTAAACATTCAGGGCTCTATTATTAGGCCTCTAGACACTTATTTTTTAGCACTTGTAAATGCATTTAGACCGCACATACCCTATTGCATAAATAATGTTATAAGATTTATGTTTTAAATATAAAAAGTGGAACATAGAAACATTAAATGATAGAAAAAAAAATATATATATTGTGTCGCGGAGCTGATAAACGGTCCGCGCTACGCAGCTCAAACGAGTAGTGGGATTTTGTTACACTTTTGTTTCGTTTGCCTTTTGATGTTCCTCATATAACAGACAAACAAAATTTACTTGAACCGGCAGAAACAAATTGGTATCAGTCTGGAGCCCTGGGCTTTGTTTGTAAACATTTTTGTTAGTGAAATATTACAAGACAATATTACAATTTAGAAGACAATATTAAAATTTACTTCTTTTTTATTGAATTGTTGCCCTGACATGAAGAAAAGTCTGCCACAGACCATGCCAACAAAACATATAATCCCTCTAAATGCGTGTCTCCTAGAAAGACTGTGTGTGTATATAATATAACACTATAATTAAATAGCCTATATATAGGCTATTTGTTGCTTCAAAGTGACAGGGCTCAGTAACCAACAACCTAATTTGACAGATGGCATGATCTGCTATAACTTCTTATCGATGGTTGGCCAGTTTACATGTGAACCCACCCCTAGCGCTGCCCCTGATAAGCACTCTGTTTACAGCGATAACCAAGGAAACACTGTATCATTGCTTTTCATAAGAGCTCTGTTTACAGCGGTAACCGAGGAAACACTGTCATTGGTGTTTGGTGATGAGTTTTTGGCACAAGGTCTGCATTTAAAGTAATTTTAAGTGTTCAGCTGGGATTAGGACTTGGCTTTCTGCAGACCAGCCAAGTTCTTCCACACTGACTGAATCATCATTTCTCTTTGATCCTTGCCTTATACACAGAGGCGCTGTCATGTTAGAATAGAAAAGGGTCCTGTTCAAACTGTTGCTATAAAATTAGAAGCACACAATTCCCTAGAATATCATTATATACTTAAACATTAAGATTTTACTCATGGAAATTACTAAAGTAGTCAAACCTCTCATTAGAAGGGGGTGACCTAATACTTTGGGCAATATAGTGTATATATTGAGACCAACTATAATGCATGGATCAAATATAATGTTGCACATCAGTTCCCTTTCAGTCGGTCACGTTCGAAGTACGTCGGAACTGATCGCCGAATTGGGGATCACTTTGGGAGACCAATCTACTTCGAGTGTAAGAAAAATGAGCCAATGCACATTGGCATGCTCTCACTGCGGGAACATGACCATCTCAGTGTCAAGATCGAGACTCCAGTATCTTGAAGAGACTGGAGCCCCTTCGTATATTTCCCAATCTAGTTATTTTTCTGGGCCAGTTCAGAAGAAGCCTACTTCAGTTAATAACCTAGGTGACCTGAGGGTTATAGTGAGGAATACCCCGCCGAGTCAATCTCCTCGGGCTCCTCAGTCCTCCATGACACTGTAACCAGTGGAGCTTCCAAGAGGGCGTGCTGATCCGCCTCGTGCGGTACCAGTCGTCACTTTTGGGGCTCCCCCGGAGGACCAGATGTCAATCACTGCATCGGAGGGTGAGTGTATGTCTTCCGGGGATGAAGATTTGGCTGCGCTGCCCCCTTCGGGTGTGGCAACGTTGCCCGAGTTCTGACCCAGAGATGGCTGCTATGCTTTCCCGGACCGCTGCAAGCGTCGGGCTCGAGTAGAACCCTCCACCGTGTCCTGAAGCCTCGCGGCTGGACGATTGGTTTCCTGGGGTGGCCCGTGCTGGTTCTCAGCACTCCACTGCAGTACCTTTCTTTCCGGAAGTGGAAGGAAGTGACTTATTCATGGACAGCACCTTTTTCTGCCGAAGCCGGTCTGGTCCTTCTTCCTCCCTCACTACCCTTGATGGCGGGCGGCTAAGGGGTACGTGGAGCTCCCCCAGTGGAGCGGTCTGTGGCGATGCAACTGTGTCCCAGGACCGATACCTCTTGGCGCGTACCTCTCTGCGGTCAGTGGTGTGGGGTTCGAGGATGCCACAAGGCCTTCTCTCACTCCCTCTACCCCACCCTGGAACCAGGTAAGTGTTGCGCAGCTCACGCAGACTCCACTTCGGGCTGCCTCAACGCCTCCCGAGTTGAGTCCCTGTGTTCCACCTCGCTGCCCCACCCCGGTTACATCTCTCATTCCGTTGGTCTTGCTTGTGCAGTGTCTAGGAGCCTGGCTAGCGCTCCCCAGCCCGTCTCGCTGGCTCGTCTGCACCATCAGACTCGGCTATGCGATTCAGTTCGCCCCACGTCCCCCCAAGTTTAGGGGAATCCACTTCACCCCTGTGCGAAGCAGCGATGCCCCTGTCTTACGGGAAGAGATCGAAGTCCTCCTGGCGAAGGACGCGGTCGAGCCAGTCCCTCCAGCTGATATCAAGGCAGGGTTTTACAGCCCCTACTTCATTGTGCCCAAGAAAGTTAATGGGTTACGGCCAATCTTGGACCTGCGAACCTTGAACCGGGCTCTGCACAAGCTCCTGTTCAAGATGTTAGCAAAATGCATTTTCGAGTGCATCCATCCCCGAGATTAGTTTGCAGTGGTCGACTTGAAGGATGCGTACTTTCATGTCTCGATTGTCCTCCGACACATGCCATTCCTACGGTTTGCATTCGAGGGTCGAGCATATCAGTACAAGGTCCTACCCTTCGGGCTGTCCCTGTCGCCTCCGCGTCATTACGAAGGTCGCTGAGGCAGCCATTGTTCCTCTCAGAGAATGCGCGTTCACATTCTCAACTATCTCGATGACTGGCTGATACTGGCACAGTCTCGGGACCAGTTGTGCAAACACAGGGACATGGTGCTCTGTCACCTCAGCCTGCTGGGACTTCGGGTCAACTGGGAAAAGAGCAAACTCTCCCCTGTGCAGAGAATCTCTTTTCTCGGTATGGAGTTGGACTCGGTAAACCAGTTGCTAGCGGTACATCTTGTGCTGGGCCGCCTCGAAGGGCTGCTACATGGCAAGCACGCGCTGATCCGTATGGACAACACTACGACCATTGCGTACATCAACCGCCAGGGTGGTCTACGATCCCGCCGCATGTAGCAACTCGCCCGCCATCTCCTTCTCTGGAGTCAGAAGCATCTGATGTCGCTTTGGGCCATTCATATCCCTGGTGTGCTCAATCGTGCAGCCGACGAGCTCTCACGACAACCTGCACTTCTGGGAGAGTGGCGACTCCATCCCCAGGTGGTCCAGCTGATTTGGGGTCTCTTCAAAGCCGCACAGGTAGACCTGTTTACCTCTCCAGACTCTGCCCATTGCCAGCTGTTTTATTCTCTGACTGAGGGCACTCTCGGCACGGATGCACTGGCGCACAGCTGGCCCCAGGGCCTTCGCAAATATGCGTTTACCCCAGTGAGCCTTCTTGCACAGACCCTGTGCAAAGTCAGGGAGGATGAGGAGCAAGTAATGTTAGTTGCGCCATACTGGCCCAGCCGGACTTCAAGCTTCAAGGTTTCTTTATTTGTCACATAATAAATTATACAGGGTATAATCAGAAGTGAAATGTAATCAAATCAGGTCCGCTCAGTGGACAGTGCAAAAGAATAAAAATACAAATTATATAAAGTAACACAACACAAGAGCATATACAGGTATATGGTAAAATAAGAGTAAAATGTGCAATGAAATAAAAAGTGCAAAACAATAAGATGTGCAAAACAATAAGATTGTTATTGAAAAAAACAGTGTACTGGGAATTAATAAATACTAATGTGAATAAGAGGGATGTGCAGACGGGTTGTTCAGGGTATGTACATCATAAAGCAGAACACGGTGATGAGAATATTTACAGTTAACAATCTTGTAAGTGTTTATGGACTGGTGTGGTTTAGGAGCCTGATGGCCTGAGGGAAGAAGCTCCTCCTCAGTCTCTCGGTTTTGCCATCATGCTCCTGAAGCGCTTGCCAGATGGCAGTAAACAGAAAAGATGGTTACCGGGGTGAGTTGAGTCTTTGATGATTTTAGCAGCTCTGCTTTTGCAGCGTTTGAGGTAGATGTCCTGCAGAGAGGGGAGAGCCGACCCTGAGATGCGCTCAGCTAAACGCACGACTCTTTGTAGACTTGACTCTCGGAACTCATGTTCCTCGTGACAGCCCCTCCTTGGCCCATTCCTCTGAGGAAGGACCTGCTTTCCCAGAGACGGGGCTCCCTTTGGCACCCGCGTCCAGACCTCTGGATGCTTCATGTCTGGTCCCTAGATGGGACGCGGAGGTTCTAGGTGACCTACCCCAATCAGTGGTAAACACCATCACTTCCGCTAGAGCCCCCTCTACAAGGATATGCTCTAAAGTGGAACCTGTTCGTTGATTGGTGTTCTTCCCACCGGGAAGACCCCTGAAGATGTCCGGTCAGAGTTGTGCTTTACTTCCTGCAAGAAGGGTTGGAGCGTAGGCTGTCTCCCTCCACCCTGAAGGTATATGTTGCCGCAATTGCCGCACATCACGACGCAGTTGATGGTAGGTCTCTTGGTAAGCACGACCTGGTCGTCAGGTTCCTTAGAGGGGTGAGGAGGTTGAACCCTCCTCGTCCTACCTCGGTACCCTCTTGGGACCTATCTCTGCTGCTCATGGCACTGCAGAGACCTCCCTTTGTACCTTTGCAGTCAGCTGAGTTAAAAATTATGTCATTAAAAACAGTTCTCCTGACTGCATTGTCTTCCATCAAGAGTGTAGGGGACCTGCAGGCATTTTTGATTGACGAATCGTGCCTAGAATTCGGGCCGGCCAACTCTCACGTTGTCCTGAGACCCTGGCCTGGATATGTGTCCAAGGTTCCTACCACTCCTTTCAGGGACCAAGTAGTGAGCCTGCAAGCGCTGCCCTCGGAGGAGGCAGACCCAGCCCTAGTTTTCTCTGTCCCGTCCACACTCTGCAGCTGTACGTGGACAGAACACAAAGCTTCAGGACCTCAGACCAGCTCTTTGTCTGTTATGGAGGCCAGCCGAAGGGGAAGGCTGTCTCCAAGCAGAGGTTAGCTCACTGGATAGTGGATGCTATTGTCTTGGCGTACCAATGATGCGAGCACACTCAACTAGAGGTGTTTCTTCCACCTGGGCGCTGGCTCAAGGCGCCTCGCTGACAGATATTTGTAGAGCTGTGGGCTGGGCGACACCTAACACGTTCGCTAGATTCTATAGCCTTCATGTAGAGCCGGTATCTTCCCATGTACTCGCCCCCAGGGGCCAGTAATGCGAAGGACCCATTCTAAGTGTTGGCTTGCAATGCCGTCCCCGCCCGCTGAGCTGGATACATGCATCTCTGTGCTCCAGGTAGAGTTCCCCAGGATATGGAAAACCCTGTGAGTTCCCCCGTCACCCCCCAGCAGTCAGACGTGGTGGAGCGTCTGACGCCAGGCCTTCACTCATTGTATTGAGTGAACCTGTGTTAGGCTGGGTGTCCATATGTGCGGTCCCAGCAGCGACCCCATATGCGTATTCCTCCACGGAAGGCTACCCAGTCTGGCTAGCCCGTGTCTTTCCCTCGACAGAACACGCTCTGTCGTCTCTGCTGGTGTTCTTTCCCCCAAGATCTAGTCTGGAAACACCCCAGAGACTTTCATATGTTGTACTACCATCTTGGCTAGTCCATATGTGTAACCACCAGTTACCTTACTACGGGCAAGGTGTGGCTTCTGTAGCGTCCCCTTCCCTTCTAGGGCACGTTTTCCCAGCGTTATCCAATAGTCACACTGAGTGGGTCTTGCGGAACAGCAGTTACTGACCTTCTCTGCTTAGAGCCCTGAATCCCGCTCTGACAAGTTGGGGGCGGTCCAGGAGTTTCAAACAGAGTGCTGGAGGGGCCAGCGACAGTGGCGTGTTGGTAGATATCCCCAATTTGTCGGTCAGTTCCGACGTATGTCGAACATCACAGACTGAAAGGGAACGTCTCGGTTACGTATGTAACCCTCATTCCCTGAAGGAGGGAACAGAGATGTACATCCCGTCGCCACAGTTGTTGTACCTTCACTGTACAGCCGAGTCACTAGCTCGGCTCCTCAGCGGAAAAGCAAATATGCGATGCACCTGCTGCTCATTAAATACTCACGCTGTAGCGACTGTTGAGCAGCTGTTCCAATTATCGCATTCCAATGTGCATTGGCTCGTTTTTCTTACACTCAAAGTAAAATTGGTCTCCCAAAGTGATCCCCAATTCGTCTGTCAGTTCCGACGTACATCTCCATTCCCTCCTTCAGGGAACGAGGGTTACATACGTAACCAAGATGATTTTCCCCAACCATTAATACACATTTCATTTAAGACATAACAAATTATGTTTGTGTGAATCTCGCTTGTGTGAATCTCGCGTTTGTAAGAAATATTTCGAAATAATGCATTTTACAGGAAGATTGTGCGTCTTATGCACACGCTTTGCAAATGTCAGTCAGCACGATAATTTTGTTTTCATCAGCATGGGTTTAAAAATCATATTCACTGGTTTTGACTCATGTCATCGATAATTCGATATAAATATTCATAAAGCTGGAATGCTGCAACAATACAGCTTTAGAAGCAGAAGCAGCAGAGAAAGAGATTCTCCTCTTGGAAAACGTACAAATAAAGATAATTTTAGATGTTTAATTACTATTTGGATAACTAAAACCTCAAATTCAACCAAAACTGACTTTTTTCCACTTCTTTTGTCTGTAGCTCAAAATTAGACCATGCACATTCTCACTCATTTTACCAGCACGGCTCACAAAGGACTGCATATGCTGGTTCAACACAGACACTGTTCAAGATGCTCAGCCTTTGAAAGAGAGTCATCTTTAAATATATCTGCAGTCTGCACATAAAGCTGTAAAAGGAGAAATAATTTCCTATACCATCGATCACCTTTAATAAGCCTTTAATCTCAATTCTGGTCTTGCACTGAAAGAAGAGAATGAGCAAAAATATTACATGTTTTTCACCCTCAAGGTACACCTCTGTGCCTTATCTACCCTAGAGAGATTCTAATAGTCCCAGATTAGTCCCAGATATATATCTGTGGTATAAGTACCAAAAACCATCTTAATATATTTATACAGCTCTTTTCTCAGGAGCTCTGCTGAAAACAGATTGATTTGTTCTGTATAATTAATATTCATGAGCCTCTCTTCTCTCTTCAAATTGTTTGATCATATACCTGCTGCCACAGGTCACACTAGAGAAAATGTAGGGCCAACTTCACAGTAGTTAAACACAATAAAACTGAGCAGACTGGACAGAAAGCGATCATCAAACATGATCTTGTTGTGATGTTGGGTGTCAGAATCGACAATACAGCCTCAAATTAGAAAATTTAATATATTCTCTGTTGTTATGACGCGCTGTAGTTAAACACTCATGTGTGCATGTGTAAAACAACAAACTGACGATTTATATATAATCATTTATATATAAAACGGAGACGTCACGTCCAGTCAGTCGGAGAAGCGTACATAAAGCCTTTTTTACCTAATTCAGATCCAACAAAAGTAACAGAGTATAACAATTTTGTGAGCCAAGGAAGTATTTCTCAACAGTTTTATAAGACAGCAGAGATACGAGGGCAACATCCCCAAAATAGCTTTATAAATAATTAAATACCAGTGCATTTTTCTTCTGATAAGCAAAGAAGACTCTACTCTGTTATACAATATACAGTGATGAGTTGAGGGTTTACAATCTGATATAAATCTTAAAGCACCAGATAAACATCATCGAAAGAGGATCACAGATATGATGATGTGAACTAATACACTACATCACCAAAGTCAAGCACGGGTAGAAATGGAGCAGTAACCTATTTATTTCATACATTGAATGAAAAACAAAATGTGTTCCTAAAATAAGACCCAAGCTTAATTTTCCTATTTTTTCTTCAGTTGAGTAATGCGGAGATAGGACATCGTCAACAATGATGCCAAGATATTTGTACTCTTACTAATTCGATCACAGGTACCGTAGGGTCGGAACAGAGGATGCATTATTATAAATCATTTTTGAACCGGAGAACATCATATACTTGGGTTTATCAACATTCAGAACAAGTTTTAGATTGTAAATCTGTGATTGGATCACATCAAACGCTGACTGGAGCTTATAAACGGCTTGTTGTCCAGAAGAAGCACTACAATACATAACAGAGTTATCTGCATAGAAATGAAAGTTGGCACCCTGAATGTCGTAATCAAGACTGTTTATATAAATGGGACTCCAATGTTCATGCGGAGTCATAACATGCTTCTACAGCGCATGTGCATCGGCTGGTCTAGTCAGGTTTCTATGGGAAATTTGGCTCTTTCTTTTAGAAGGTGGGACTATTCCTCCATATTGCACGATCCAGTTTTTCCCATTCATAAGTATAGGAGTGAACCGTATTTGTATTTCTATAGTCTTTGTTTTAAATAAAACACTTACTAAAAATAAGACTTTTTTACCTGCATACCGTTTGATCATTAATCAACATCAACGAAACCGTGAACATGCAAATGTAATACTTAATTATTGAAATATTAATTTTTAAATATCAGGGGTACTTAAAGCAAATACTGTTTACTTGGTGAATAATGTTTAGATGACAAAAAAGTTTTGGAATGCCTTCATTACATGTAACTAAGAAATAACGTGAATATGTGCATTTTTTATTAGTTAGCCTATAATTAATTATACATGGTTAAAAAACCTTCAGAGAAATAATTCAAATAAAAATGATTGTATTTATCAGTAGATGATGCAATGTTGAAACCCTTATTAAACCTGAAATGATTTTTGTAAATCCAGTGCTCAAATGCTGTCGCCACCTGACTAATGATTGATCTTTGTGTGAATGTCTACAAACCGGACCATACATACATATAGTATCTCACAGAAGTGAGTACATCCCTCACATTTTTGTAAATATTTATTAAAACTTTTCATGTGACAACACTGAAGAAATGACACTTTGCTACAATGTAAAGTAGTGAGTGTACAGCTTGTATAACAGTGTACATTAGCTGTCCCCTCAATATAACTCAACACACAGCCATTAATGTCTAAACCACTGGCCACAAAAGTGAGTACACCCCTAAGTGAAAATGTCCAAATTGGGCCCAAAGTGTCAATATTTTGTGTGGCCGCCATTATTTTCCAGCACTGCCTTAACACTCTTGGGCATGGAGTTCATCAGAGCGTCACAGGTTGCCACTGTATTCCTCTTCCACTCCTCCATGATAACATCACGGAGCTGGTGGATGTCAGAGACCTTGCGCCCTCCACCTTCCAGTTGAGGATGTCCCACAGATGCTCAATAGAGTTTAGGTCTGGAAACATGCTTGGCCAGTCCATCACCTTTACCCTCAGCTTCTTTAGCAAGGCAGTGGTCGTTATCATGTTGGAATACTGCCCTGCGGTCCAGTCTCTGAAGGGAGGGGATCCTGCTCTGCTTCAGTATGTCACAGTACATGTTGGCATTCATGGTTCCCTCAATGAACTGTAGCTCCCCAGTGCCGGCAGCACTCATGCAACCCCAGACCATGACACTCCCACCACCATGCTTGACTGTAGGCAAGACACACTTGTCTTTGTACTCCTCACCTGGTTACCGCCACACATGATTGACACCATCTGAACCAAATAAGTTTATCTTGGTCTCATCAGACCTCAGGACATGGTTCCAGTAATCCATGTCCTTAGTCTGCTTGTCTTCAGCAAATCTGTTTGCAGGCTTTCTTATGCATCATCTTTAGAAGAGGCTTCCTTCTGGGACGACAGCCATGCAGACAAATTTGAGCACTGACAGGCTGACAACCCCCCACCCCTTCAATCTCTGCTGCAATGCTGGTAGCACTCATATGTCTATTTCCCAAACACAACCTCTGGATATGACGCTGAGCACGTGCACTCAACCTCTTTGGTCGACCATTGCGAGGCCTGTTCTGAGTGGAACCGGTCCTGTTAAACCTCTGTATGGTCTTGGCCACCTTTCCTAAATTGAGGCACTCGTGTGATATATGTCCCTGGAGCACAGACGCAGTCATAAGCAGCTCAGGTATATTTGTAGAAATAGCCAACAATACATTGTATGGCTCAAAATTATACATTTTAATTTTATGCCAAAAATCATTAGGATATTAAGATCATGTTCCATGAAGATATTTTGTAAATGTACTACTGTAAATATGTCAAAACTTAATTATTGATTAATAATATACATTGCTAAGAACTTAATTTGAACAACTTTAAAGATGATTTTCTTAATATTTCGATTGTTGCACCCTCATTTTTTCAAATAATTGTATTGCAGCCAAATATTATCCTATCATAACAAACCATACATCAATGGAAAGATTATTTATTCAGCTTTCAGATAATGCATAAATCTCAATATTGAAAAATGTACCCTAATGACTGGTTTTGTGCACCAGGGTCACATATAAGGTTGCCATGATTTTCCCAACTAAGACACGTTCCTGGATCAGCATTGTTGACCTAACCCTATCCCTAAACCTAACCCTACCCATCATTTATCCCTAAATGCAGTGGGAAATGATAGTTGAATAGGGTGCAGAAGCATCTATCTCTGGTTGTAAGGCTAAAACTGACTTGTAAACTTTATCCTCAATGCTGATTGGTTGCTTGGAATGTTGTTGCAGGATCAACATGGATATTGGTTCAGGAACATTTTGCACTTGGTGAGATCACGATCATCTGTGATTTAAACAGAGACACACTAAGCAAGCGGCTTTCTGATTGGTTGTTTGTGCAGTATATGCTCCTCTGAGAGCGTCGTCTTCAGCATGCGTGTCAGAGTGCTTGTCTCTGAACTCTCCAACCGCAAACACACAAGCTTTCTCTAGACTGAGACTGCAGACATCACATGCTGAAGACCCCATGGATACCACTAATAGGCCGATATCGTGTAGATGGATACCACTAATAGGCCGATATCGTGTAGATGTCACAGTTACATCACTCGCATGAATGTGGTGGCAGAAACACCCGGGAACAAGTGGAGGGAAACGGGGGAAATCCACAGAATAACTGATACAATGTATCGTTTGGATGTCAGAATCGGAATGCTCATAATTTTTATAGAATACTGTCGTCAAAAACACAAGTGGGAGAAGTGTGGGATATAAACTCAAAAGAGAGAACGACGAGTTGATTTTTCTTATCAGAGTTGTGAGATATAATCTCGGAGTTTTGAGAATAAAGTCAGAATTTTGAAATATAAACTCAAATTTATTCCATGGTTTGATTTTCTGCCACCAGATAGGCTCTGCCCACACAAAAAACATCATCACAATTTGCAAACACCAGATTGGTCTATACATAACTACAATACGACCAGAAACACACCTTTACTTCATATTTTGAGAAGCCTACATATCACCATCATTTTCTGGATGATTAGTGGCAAGAAATATCCTCTCGAGCACCTATCATTAAAAATGATTGCACAGATCATTACATTGAGACACCTTGAAGTCGTACGGACTCATAGGGTTCTGTGAACGTAATGTAATTATCGTTACATAATCGACCCCTCGTGTTTCTGCATCATGCACCCATTCGACTTGACAGCAAGTGCGTGCATGAAAACACAAAGATGTGAAAACTCACACGCCACATGTCCTCTATCACATCAATGTCAGATTCACTGGACTTTCTTATCTTTTCAGAAGAGATGTGCCTTGTTATTAACACTAAAGCGGACTTCTAAAGGGACACTGCTTTAACATCCATTTAGGATGAAAATAAGGACTGTAGGGGCAACATGGGTATACATTAGATATTACGTAACATGCATGAGTCCTGAGAGTGAGGGCTTACACACACAAACACCTGAAACATGACGTGCCTTCAGATGCATACGACTGAGAATCAATCATCCAGACTCTAAATAAATCCGAGCACAGTTTGGAAACCAGCTGCTATGACTGTGATGTCAAGATTTCTCAGTGACGATGTAGAATTTGACAATTCTCCAGCACCATGTGATCAAACACAATATATCAATTCATTTAGCTTTCTCTAAATACAGAATGACACCCGAGGCATCATCTTACATTTCAGAAGGACTCAGATCTAAATATGCATTGCATTTTGTATAGATAGACACAGCAGATGCACGGTATTTGTATCGTTTTAAATTCATAAACTGTTCATACATATCTTACCAGACGGGTTTGATTGCAATTGTTGTGTCTTATTGTGATATGTTATGCATTCAGAGCCCTGGCCATGAATATTAATTCACCAGCGTTCATAAATCATCCGCACAATACACACACATATGCATTTAAAACATGAAATGCAAATCAGCTTATATAATGCAGCTGCACTGAAAGACGACGGCGGAGAACACACGCACACACAGCACGCACGCACGCACTGTGACATATTTTACCATATCGGCCGCAGTAAAGCGCAGAATCACAGATACGAACAGCCTCGGGTGTTCACAGATGTGTGTCAGTCATGCCGAGGAGCTTCAGCTGGAGCCCATGAAGATGATGAGAATCATGTTGACCAGCAGCAGAATGGCGATAACAGTGAACACCGCCACCGTCTGCACGTCCAAGGTCATGCTGCAGTACTGCTGCCAAACACAGGTATCAATGCATGCCGCCGCGCAGATGTGTGTAGAGATCGACTCAAACCCTAGCGAGCTGCATACCTAGGACTGAGACGCCGCGCGCACCTGAGATGCCCGGTGAGGCTGTGTTGCTAGGCAACTCGCTGGTTGAGATACAGCGCCGTAAGACAAGACACGCATACATATGCCTCATCTTCATCAGAAGAGCGCGAGGAGACTCACTATTCCACTGCGCAGCTGCGTGATGCGTTCATCCCTCAGCATGGAAACACTGTCATTAACCAAGTTTAACCATTCAGCTTTTGCGCTGTCCTCCAGCCTGTTTCCATCCAACTGGTGTGTTTTTTTATATACATTTGTTTTATTGCAGGTAACGTTCAAATAATAACAATACACGATATAAACAAATACGACCAAATAAAAAGCATAGCCCTCCAACTGTGCGTGATGACGTCATCCCTAAAAAACGAATTGTTTTGGTGTGTGACAAAAAAATTCAAATGGCCCTTGAGCTATTTCCATACATAATTGATCCTATTGCGTAAATTATAGACGGCTAGTAGCCTGTTCTTCATCCATCTGAAACAAAACAGCCTATTATTAAATTGTATAGGCCTACATAAAATTATTTGTATTAAGTGTCATGAGTTTTTTTGTTTGTTTAATTTGCTATAGACTATTAGATGGATAGGCTACTTAATCAAGCAATAATAATAAACGGGTGCAGTTGTATTATTATTATTTTTCTGATTAACGTTTAGCGGGGCGGCGCTAGGGGTGGGCTAAGGGGGCTGAAGCAGTCAGCCAGCATAGCACTTTTATGGTCTCTGCGCTGCGTATCGCTGGGGCACATGGATGTAAAGCTTTCATAAGCTTTTCAGCTTGTTGATATTCCGATCTGTTTCCATCCAAAACATAATTTAACCATAAAAGACCATAAAGCCACATCAGAATATGCATTTATTTATATTTTACATCATGATATAATGTCTTAACATGTTTTTATGACTTGAACATTGAATTAATGTTTGTGAATACTTTATTTTTTACACATTAATATTTGTATTGTACATTTATTAATATACATAATTTATCAATGTTACTATATAAAGGCTATATATGTCTCTCTCTCTCTCTCTGTGTGTGTGTGTGTGTGTGTGTGTATGTATATGTTTGTGTGTATGTGTGTGTGTGTGTGTGTGTGTGTGTGTGTGCACCTTTCAGCTCATACTTGTTTACAGTGACTATTACTGTATTCATTTTAAAGTTAAATCTGCTGTACAAATTAATGGCAAATCACTCCAAATCGCAATGTGCAATCTCACACTTCCTCACAAGCATTTACTTGTAAAATGTTTTCTTTAATGGGTTTGCTCATTCTTCCAATTGATTCCTGTTAACAGTGACCCTGAATATTACTGTTGCACCGAGTTACACTGTTACCCAAATTCAAAAACTCATAAACATCTTTCCTTTATAGGTTTGCTGGTTCTTTCCATTTATTCTTGTTCTCAGTGAGCCTGATTATTACTGTGTTAATTATTGAGTCATTTTACTGTATAGTTCTTCAGAAATTGAATTGCAAATTCACCCCAAGAGTAAACGTGCTTTCTAGCGCTTGTACCATTTCCCATTTTTATAAAGGAAAGATGTTTATGAGTGTTTGAAAATGGGTAGCGGTGTAACTGGTGCAACAGTAATAGGGTGACTGTGAACAGGACTCAACTGAAAGAACGAGCAAAACTATAAAGGACACATTTATATAAGTGTTCGCAAATGGGACATTATGTAACAATGCACGGAAACACGGATGCTTGGGGTGAATTTGCCTTTAATTTTCTCCAAAACTATACAGTAAAAATATTTGAACATTATTACAATAATATTCAGGGTCACAGTTAACAGGAATCAATTGGAAGAATGAGCAACCCCATTAAAGAAAACATTTTACAAGTAAATGCTTGTGAGGAAGTGTGAGATTACACATTGAGATTTGGAGTGATTTGCCATTAATTTGTAAAAAAAAAAAACTTGTACAGCAGATTTAACTTTAAAATGAATAGTCACTGTAAACAAGTATGAGCTGAAAGGTGTACACACACATACATACACACACAACATACACACACACACACACACACACACAAGAGAGAGAGAGAGAGAGAGAGAGAGAGAGAGAGAGAGAGAGAGATACAGTATATCCTTTATATAGTAACATTGATAAATTATGTATATTAATAAATCAAATACAAATATGAATGTGCAAAATAATATTCACAAATATTAATTCAATGTTCAAGTCATAAAACATGTTAAGACATTATTTATGCATATTCTGATGTGGCTTATGGTCTTTTATGGTTAAATTATGTTTAGGTAGACATAAATCTATTGAAAATATCATCTTTACATCCACACAAAAAAGTGCGGCTGGCTTGACCCCCAGGAACCGCCCACTGATGCTCGCTGACATGTAAACCGCCAATCATCGAGAAGTTACAGCAGATCTTGCCCTCTGTCAAATTAGATGAGCCCTGTCACTTTGAAGCACAAATAGCTATATATAGGCTATTTAATCAACTAATGTTTCTATATTCCACTTTTTATATTTATATTTAATTATATTTATATTTAAAACATAAATATCGTAACATTATTTATGCAATAAGGTATGTGCGGTCTAAATGCATTTACAAGTGCCAAAAATAAGTGTCTAGAGGCCCTATAATAGAGCCCTGAATGTTTAATCATACTTATATAATTTATATAATACTTTACATTTGAATTATATGGCTTTAAAAAAATAAAAGCACTTAGCTAAAGTATAATTTAAACATACATCGCTATATTTTTAAGTGTATCCCATGTATTCTGACACATATTTGAATGTCTTTGGGCTTAGCCCCAAATATCCACTCACCCTAGAATCGGCCGAATATTAATTTTGGTTATTTTATTTCTCCTAACCAACGGTGGTTAAGCCATATTAACTGTTAACTGACAAGATTATGTTTTAATACCCATTTCAATTTGTATACCTATTAAAATGACCTAAATGTGTCTTCCAGGGATTAACGCAACAAGCCGCTGTAAACAATATTTTTTTTTTACATTTAAAAAAAAAAATATTTAGTTTAGCAAGTTTAACAACATGCACGTCACGCGCCTGCAGCGCTTGTGCGAACTGAGAAAAACATCAGCTATTAGGATATAATATTAGGCTCTAATGCTAAATATATGTTTCTAAATAATTAATGAATTAACAAAATGAAAGAAAAAAAACTGTGCAACAATTAGCAGCCTATATGCAGAATTTCGGTTGAATTGTGTAATGCGCTTTATTTATGTTTCCTTTATTTTACAAAAGCACGTTTTCTTTTGATTGTGAATGTACACAATTATAAGAGATATTTCGAATAGGCCTAATGTCTTACTCTTATATAAAGGAGTAGGCTATTGTAAGTTGTTTCCACTTGTATTACGCCTCACGCACACAGTTAAACATTAGCCTACTCCGTTTCACTGTCGTAATAAAATACAGACAACCAAACATAGTGAAAAAACATGTTATTTTATTCCCCCTCACTTAACAACACATCCTCTAAATCTAACGGTAGAAAGAACTCAGAACAAAACAATAATACACATAGAAGAATCTAACAAGCCAAAACTAATTCATTGAAACGCTTGCACGTCGCGTTCCAATATCAATGCAAAACATAATGTGCTTAGCATAATATCACGTGTGTGTGTGTGTGGGGGCATGCTGAAACTCAACAGTGCACTGTAAAATAATTATGTAAACGTGCTTAAGGTACGTTAAATAAAGATTGAGATGTTTAAGAGGTAACTCGTCTTTTTCTTACCATGTAGGCTATACAATAATTTTAGATGCAATTTAATAATTTGAATATGATTTAATGCGCTTTTGAAGTACAGTGGCTTTAACATGAGCAACATGAACACGGACGCTGCCTATAGGCTAGTTATGTCACGTGACACCACATTTATTAGCATTAAACCCCATTTTCTCCACAAAAAAGTGTTTCCAAACTGATTTTGTGACATTTGGATTATCGATCTGGAATTTATGCGAACAAAAATATTGTGTCGACACATGACGCATTTCCATCGGCTATATTGTAAATATTTAAAAGCGCTAAATATATAATTATGTGATCCAAGATGATCCAAGATGGCGCCAAGAATGGCAGCCGTGTTGCAAGCTCCAGGAAAACTTTGCAGTTTTTCGTATGTTTTATTTTTATTTTTTGTTGTTTTAAGTGTTAGATGTTGTTAGTAATTTTTAAATGACACTTTTAAACATTGGTTCCTCCGTCGTGCAACGCAAACCGGACTTTGAGTTCTTGAATGCCGGTGGATTGTTCACAGACACGGCATCAGAGCCCTTTGTCTGGGTCGTGCAACTAAGGAAACGCCGCTGACGCCGAAAAAGAGGAAAAGAGCTGGCGTTCTCGTCAGACTGAGACGCCGTGCTTTCCGACCTCCTCTCCCAACCATTTTGCTGTCTAACGTTCAGTCACTGGATAACAAACTCTGCGAACTGCGGTCGCGCATCTCATACCAACGAGAAACAAGGGACTGCTGTGTTATTTGCCTCACAGAAACCTGGATGTCTGCTATGGTTCCAGACTCAGCCATCGAGCTCACGGGCTTCTCCGTGCACCGCTCGGATGGAGCAAAGGAGCTCACAGGGAAAAGCAGAGGCGGGGGTGTTTGTTTCTATATCAACAACTCATTGTGTAATGAAAGGAACATACACTCTATTAAATCCTTCTGCTCCCCTGATCTGGAATTTCATACACTTCTGTGTCGACCATTCTGGCTACCGAGGAATTTACAGCGATCATAATCACGGCTGTTTACATTCCTCCTCAAGCCAACACAGACCAGGCACTCAGGAACTGTACAGGAATATAAGTGAGCAGGAAACCGCGCAAACCCAGATGCAGCTTTTATTATGGGGACTTTAATAAAGCCAACTTCAGAACAATAGCTCCAAAATACTTCCAACACATCACCATCAACACAGCGTGGAGATCGTACACTCGACCACTGTTACACCCCTTCCGGGACGCATACAAGTCCCTCCCGCCCAACCTTTCGGCAAATCGGATCACTCTTCCGTTCTGCTCCTGCCTGCTTATAGGCAGAAACTGAAGCGTGAAGCACCGCCTCAGGACAATACAATGCTGGTCGGACCAATCGGACGCTATACTACAGGACTGTTTTGATCACGTGGACTGGGACATGTTCCAGGCAGCGTCTGATGACGACATAGAGGCGTATTCAGATACGGTCACGTGTTTCATCAGGAAGTGTATAGATTATGTTGTTCCGACCAAAACCATCCGCATCTACCCCAACCAAAAACCGTGGATTAACAACGATATTCGATCAGCCTTGTCAGCGCGGACATCTGCCTTTAAATCCGGAAACACTGACGATCGGAAACAAGCCAGTTACGATCTCAGGAGATCCATCAAAGCCACCAAACGACAATACAAAAACAAAGTTGAAGAACAATTCAACAACAACAACCCAAGAAGCATGTGGCAGGGCATCAACAACATCACAGGCTTTAAAGGGAGTAAACCAGCTACTGTGAACATTGCCGCCTCTCTACCAGATGAGCTCAACACCTTTTATGCTCGTTTCGAGGCTGATAACACCGCCCACACAGAGAGCGCTGCCGTGGCTGCTGCAGAAGAGGTGAGTCCACTCTCGCTTTCTGTCGCGGATGTAACCCGATCCTTCAAAGCGGGTGAACATCCGTAAAGCCGTGATGGAACCGGATGGCATCCCAGGCCGTGTGCTCAAAGCATGCGCTTTCCAGATTTTCAATCTGTCCTCTCTCTGTCTGTGGTTCCCTCATGCTTCAAAAATCCATCATTGTGCCCATACCAAAGAAAAATAAAATCACATGCTTGAATGACTGGAGGCCCGTTGCTCTGACCCCATCTTCAGCAAGTGTTTTGAGAAGCTCAGAGACCACATCTGCTCTGTGCTGCCTGCTTCACTGGACCCACTACAATTTGCATACCGCAGTAACCGTTCCACAGACGATGCTATTGCCTTCACCCTGCACACTGCTCTCTCCCACCTGGAAAATAAGAACACCTATGTGAGGATGCTGTTCGTGGATTATAGTTCAGCATTTAACACCATAGTGCCTGCCACACTGGTTGCGAAGCTCCAGACTCTAGGACTGAACAGATCTCTGTGCAGCTGGATCCTGGACTTCCTGACAGGCAGAAGTCAGGTGGTCAGAATGGGCAACAACACATCATCTCCCCTGATCCTCAACACTGGTGCACCGCAGGGTTGCGTCCTCAGCCCACTCCTGTACTCCCTGTACACACACGACTGTACAGCTACACACAGCTCCAATGTCATCGTCAAATTTGCTGATGACACAACGGTGATAGGCCTGATCACCGACAACGATGAGACGGCCTACAGAGAGGAGGTGAGTACCCTGACTAAATGGTGTCAGGAGAACCACCTCTCACTCAACATCGACAAGACCAAGGAGCTGGTGGTGGATTACAGGAGACAGAGCAGAGAACACACACCCATCACCATCGACAAGACACCTGTGGAGCGGGTGAGCAGCTTTAAGTTCCTCGGCGTTCACATCACCGAGGATCTCACATGGTCTGCTCACACAGATGCAGTGCTGAAGAAGGCACATCAGCGCCTCTTCTTCCTGAGAAGGCTGAGGAAGTTTGGAACAAGCCCCAGAATCCTCAGGTCCTTCTACACCTGCACTGTGGAGAGCATCCTGACCGGCTGCATCACCGCCTGGTTTGGAAACAGCACCGCTGGCAACCGCAGGGCTCTGCAAAGGGTCGTGCGAACTGCCCGCCACATTGTTGGAGGTGAGCTTCCCTCCCTCCAGGATATCTACACCAGGCGGTGTACAAGGAAATCCCGGAGGATTATCAAAGACTTCAGCCACCCGTCCCACAGACTTCTCTCTCTGCTGCCCTCAGGGAGACGTCTCTGCAGCATCCGATCCTGCACTAGCCGACTGAGGGATAGCTTTTTCCCTCAAGCTATCAGGCTAATGAACAGTCAGAAATAACTCACCCTACATCACACTCCCACTCACACAACATGCCATGCACTGCACTTTAACACAGTTCAACTGGACTACACGCACACACTGCACTAACACATCTGCTATCACTGGACACCATACAATGCACATCCACGACATTGCATATGCATAATCTGTTGCACCTTGCACAACTATCTGTTGCACAACCAATCTACTGTAAATTATAATCTGTTGCACCTTCACATATTACTATGCATAGATGTGGACATAATGCAGACGTGTACATACGATGTATAATGTGTATTGGTGCATTGGTAACGAAGTATGTCTTTATAGTACACTGTGTAGTACTCAGTACTGCGTATATGTATGTGTATTTTGCACATTGTCTTCTGTACAGTCTGTAAATATGTACTGTCCATATGTAAATTGTTGTGTTTTGGTGTTTTTGTTTTTTTGTTTTTGCACTGTCTGGAGCACGCTCATAAGAATTTCACTCACCAAGGCACTTGTGCTGTGCTGATGTGACAATAAAAGTGATTTGATTTGATTTGATTTGATTTGATTTGATTATCCTTGGATGGAAACCTGGTTATTAACATTAACAAATATTCCCACTTTGTTATATAAGAGCCAATGGCATACAGTTAGTCAATGTGCATTAACTGTGTCATATTTACAGTAATGCCCTGTCATTCATATTTCAACCATATTTAACTATACACCGGCTTATTACGATAAAGCCAAGTCGCTAAAAATCATCCAGGTGCAAAACACAAGAAGAAATTAAACATATAAACTCAACAATATCCATTTTTTAATTCCAATTAGCCTACTCACAATCAAGGCCTATCTTATAATATTCTTGTAATTATGGCATATGAAATATAATTTAGCATAATTTATGAATTCAGTAATTTTAATAGGAATCCACTCAATTGGACCTATTTGAGTTCACATCATCCTGCCCTGATTAAAAAACAATAGAAACCATCTCAGAAATAATAATGGTTTCCACTACAATGGTATACCATTACAAACCATCAACTGTTAACCATTGAAACCATTAAACATGATTTAAAGTAGTGTGTTTTGAGAATTATTTCATTGGGATTTAGTGCTTTTAACAAAAGCCACCAATAAAAGGTGACGAATTACCAATAGAGACTCTTACAACTTCCATTAAAACCAATACAAGTCCCATTATAACTAGTAAAACCATTACAAATGTATGCTGTCTATTGTTTTTCACCAGGGTTATTCCCTCCATTTTTTCCATTGGCTTTTGTGATTATTATTGTAAGTTAATAATCATCATGATAGCCTTCACATATAAACAGCACCTTTATGAATTTTAAAGCCTAAATACAATCAACAGAAGTAAAAAAGCTAAACCTATAGGCTATAAATGACCTGTACCATGGTCACATGACTTCAACGTCACCACCGTTAAGTTTGAGGAACGCTTTCGGTCTTTATTTCAAAACATTTTTCCTGAACGTTTGAGTAAGATTAGTTTGCACGAGTGTGATTAAAAACGGTGCAAGCGACAAGTGAATCCATGAGTTTAAACAAAAGTTATAGCTAAAGTTTGGAGTGAGATTAGGGGAGGGGCCACGCAACGGGGAGGAGCAAGTCAAAGGGGAGGGGCCACGCAACGGGGAGGAGCAAGTCAAAGGGGAGGGGCCACGCAGCGGGGAGGAGCAAGTCAAAGGGGAGGGGCCACACAACGAGGAGGAGCAAATCAAAGGGGAGGGGCCACAACGGGAGGAGCAAGTCAAGGGAGGGGCCACGTGGCGGGGAGGAGCAAGTCAAGGGAGGGCCACGCAACGAGGAGGAGCAAATCAAAGGGGATGGGCCACATAGCGGGGAGGAGCAAGTCAAAGGGGAGGGGCCACGCAACGGGGAGGAACAAGTCAAAGGGAGGGGCCACACAGCGGGGAGGAGCAAGTCAAAGGGGAGTGGTCACTCAAAGGGGAGGTGCAAGTCAAATATTTGCAGCACCCACGTTTTTGCTAGCAATTTTACCCATAGTTCATAATTTGACCAGCAAAAATAGAAATTATAAGATCTGGTAAATCTGATGAAAGATTAAAGTTAAAGCTGCAAAGCAGTTAGAGATTTTTTTTTTTGTGATTGCATCAATAATACTTGTGCACGAATTTGGCTATATTCCCCATCAGCTCTCATTATCTTTTCACAGGTAAGTGATTTCCCCAGGATAACAAATTTAAAATAAAGGGGTTACCTCCAGCATTCATCAGAGCTTTCTGTGCGCGCGCATCCATGTTGCGGCAGAATGGCGTAATTTACCCGGAAACAACAACATCCTATTTTCTGATTGGCTGATAGGTGTTATAACTCGAGACAGCTATGAACTCGACAGAGAACTTCCCTCCATATTCCCTCGTCTATTACTGGTATATATATCGGGACAATTATCCCGTCTTAGTGAGAGAAACACAAGGTGTGGCGTAAGAACTGCTTGACATGCGTGAGACTTGAGCCCTGGTTTAACTGTTCACCGTGAAGTTTAATTACCTAGACACTTGTCAGCAACCACCATTTTCAAGGTAATATTTTTTTTTAAATCACAAGGTGGATTTACTAAAGTACATCTATGATGTAAAACAAAAAGTGCATGTTTTTCACAAAAGGGAATTGAATGGTCTATTTTTAATAGACCTTTGGTCTAGTTATATATGGTTTTCAGTGTGCGGACAACTCCGGTTGCATGGTTGATATAATTTTTTAATGTAGAATTTGTCATGTAAATATCTTAAGTATTTACCACAGACAGACCTTATTTCAGGCATTTTACCAAAAATCCATTCAAAAACCCCACTGATAATGCGACGATGGAGCCGAATTCTGCTCCCTGGCAGATTATGCATCCGCTAGTATTGGTAGGTTTAGGAGTAGGTGTGGGGAGGGGTTAGGATTAGGGAGGGGTTAGGATTAGGGGTGGGGTTGGGATCAGGCCAATCAGGTAGTGATTTTAACGAGGGGATGCATAATCTGGCATGACACCAGAAGCGCTATTTAACTTGTTTACATCGTGACCATGCTGATGAAGTTAAATCTGCTTTCACTCACTGCGGGAAGGTTCAGGGTTGATGTTTACACACATTAGGCTCTGCACAGATTTAGAGTCCAAATCAACTCGTACTTCAACAAATGTCTTTTAAATAGTACAAGGCTTAAATTAAAGACATAATAACCTTACGCTTTGACATGATGATAATAACTAAATGCTCAGAAAATGATCCCTTTCTTGGCACACAACTGAGTTTGAGTAATATATTTTTGAACTTTAAATGTATGCAATTGTCTATATGCAAGCAATAGTCTGATTTTAAGCCCTTCGTCTTTATAATACTGAGGGTTTATAAACTCATGTTCATACACAAGAAATAATAGTTAGAAAACATTTACACAAAACTAACTGAATGTGTTCAGACATTGTTTTCACACAGTATAGCAGAGGCAAATAAATTCTGAGTGTCTTGAGATTATTCTCATGAAATGTCTAAAGTATAATGTATTGAATGAGCTTTTCTCTTGTGATGCAGAACAGACGGTCACATAACGCTGACACTGATTCCCAAACGGCTCGAGTCCTTTACACAACAAAGGTCACATCGGAAATTCAAACAGTTGCATGAATACAAAGCCAACGACTGTCAGGATTATGCATGATTTACGGAGCTACACACGTTATTCTACACAGACACAGTGTTTCTGGCAATTTAAAGAAATATATTAACCAATGTGAAGTCAAACTGAAGATCTCAGCATTAATTGCTTTGTTTTGGGGAACGATGATGTGTCTCCTACTTTATCATTTACATATGTGACCATGGAGCACAAAACCAGTCATGAGGGTACATTTTGTGAAATTGAAATGTATGCATGATTTGAATGCTGAATAAATAATATTTCCATTGATGTATGGTTTGGACAATATTTGCAAATCTGGAATCTGAGCGTGCAAAAACATCTAAATATTGAGAAAATCATCTTTAAAGTTGTTCAAATTAAGTTCTGAAGAATGGATATTAATAATCAAAAATAGTTTTGATATATTTACAAAATATCTTCATGGAACATGATCTTAATATCCTAATGATTTCTGGCGTAAAAGAAAAATGTATAATTTTGAGCCATACAATGTATTGTTGGATATTGCTACAAATATACCTGTGCTGCTTATGACTGCTTTTGTGCTCCAGGGACACATATCATGCAAGCTTGGGAAAACAGTTTTACCACAACCAATCACTGTTTGTGGATACCATTGAAATACATATGTCTGTAGTGCTGTTCAATACGTTTAATGACATTTATACATTTTGTACAGAAATTCAAATCATGTCATTTAAGACTGCATTATATGGTATTTTCTATGATACAGTAGGTCTTTTCTCTGTTGGCCAATCGGTCAAACACGGGACATATGTGGAGACGTTGCTATTCATTAAAATATATTAATGAAGCACATAAGTAACCAGAGTATTGACAGTGTAGTTCAGTCACAGCACCACTGCAAGCAAGGACTCGTCTTCATCTTCTGTAGTTTCTTTGGTGGTAGGCACAAGCGTGCCTTAAAGGGGTCATGAACTGCATTTTTGTGTTATTTTATAATGTCACATATAATGCTGGTGTTACATGTTCCTCTTGTCTTAGGATTTTTGTATTCTTTCTGTCCCCTGTGCTGTTTTGTAGTCTTGTTGATTCCTCTTCATTGTCTCCTACTGTTCAAACCTGTCAACACTCCCGTTTTTCACTCACGTAATTTGTGCGTAGTTGCCAGATCTGGTATGAAACGCGTCCTTCTCTTGAACAGATGGCGCTGTATGAAAGCAGTATATAAAAAGTTTTTCTGTTGCACATGAACAATTTCTGAAACATATGTGTATTTGTCAAATATTGCATTTAATTCACTTTATCTGTGATAGAGTACGCAAACACCACGAGCAGAACGTGTCCGACTCTCTCTGATTGGTCTGTGCAGCGCCGCATGAAGTACAACACGCCTTGTGTCTTGTTTTCATTGGTTCTTTGTTTCACGTGTCATGTTCTGATTGGGTTATGGTTCCATTGCTGTCAGGAGTTTCTTGTCAGTCATTAGTCCATGTGTGTACAGTATATATAGCCCTCATGATCCCATTATCTTGTGTCTGCCTTTGTTAGATGTAACCTGCTGTTGATGAGTCTGTGTTTCACAGTTTATTGTCAAGTCTTTATGTTTGATTAATAAAGCTGTGCATGCATCCAGACTACTTGCTCTCAGTGGACTCATTTGTTACAAGCCCATGTGTTTGTCAGGTGTTGTATGTAATGTTGTATATTTGCTCATGTTTCTGTTTCTTTGCGCTGGTTATTTGTTTATTTTGTAACTTCTCCTCTCTTCTGCCTGCCTCTTCTTGCTCCAGCACATTACACGTATGCTTTTTACATCAAAAGAGTCATAATTTGGACATACAGTATATGACCATTTTCTACCCTTTTTTTGATCCTCTGATTTAAAGCTCTTTTAAATGGGTGTGTAATGCTATGATTGAGGAATATCTTATGAATAAATGTATTATACGTGAGCAACCACTGAAGTGAAATTATTAGTTGTGTTAAGTGTGGATTGCAGTATTAAGCTTACAGTACTCCATCAAAGGTGTGTTTTAACAGCATGTATTGGAGCCAGTGGTGAACGCATGAATGCAATGGACAGAGTTTTGTTCGGAGTATTCTCGTAGATTCTCTCATCATAACCAGAAAACTGTAGCCAATGCACGTTTGAGATTCATTTTTCCTTCCCTGATGAAAAAAAACTATAGAACCCTGCCCAAAACACAATAGAAAATGTAATGATTTAATGGTTATAATGAGAATTATATTGGTTTTAATGGAAACTATAATGGTGTCTACTGGTATGTGATGGATTATATTGGTGGGATGTTAAATCCTATTGGAAAAATGCCCAAAACACAATAGAAAATGTAACGATTTAATGGTTTTAATGGGAATTGTATTGGTTTTAATGGAAACTATAATGGTGTCTACTGGTATGTGATGGATTATATTGGTGGGATGTTAAATCCTATTGATAAATGATACAGTATGAATTTTGAAAAAAGAATTTTGTAATGGTTTTACTGGAAAAAGCTAGTGGTTTATAATGGTATTTAATGGAAACCATTGGAAATTCTGTGATTGTTTCTATTGGGTTTCTATTGTTGTTGTTTTTTAGCAGGGTTGTAGGTGGTTTTGGCATTGATCGCTTTCCGTAATTAATCCCATTTTGAATATCAGTTGTTTTTTTAAGCTACTAAAAGGAATCATTGTAATCATGTCAGTCTTTAACTATAGAGGTTTTTGCAAAGCTGAAGTCCAATTATGACAAATAGTCCTCCTGACACAATTATGCACTTTTAGCTGAAAATCAACTAAATGTTCGGCTCCATCTAAAGATCTGCAGAGATGATGATCGTCCACAGCTATAAAAACTGCACACCGTTTGTAAATCTCAGCAGGCGTCTCAATCAAGTGATGTTGTATCTGCAGTCACTAAAGGGTCAGAGAGATGAAGAGCTGTTGATCTCCGTCTGCAAACACTTTCATCTCTATGTAACACAAACCTAACAAGTCCTTTTGGCAGCTTGGTTTCAATCAAAGCAGTTTTTGGACTGACAGTCATCTGTACTTTACTGGAGTAGTTTTATTTTGAGTAACTTTTACTTTTACTTCACTATAATCCAAAGCATAAGATCGTACTTTTTACTTCACTACATTTCATAAAACATATCGTTACTCCTTATAATACATCACGTGCTCCGAGACGCAGAAGCGGTGTCTGATTCATGAACAAACTGATTTTCCTCCTAGAGGGACATTTTTTTGGAATTCTAAAATTGAGAATGTTGACTGGAGAAGAGCTTGGTTAATTCCTTTTAAATATTTTATTAATTATAAAATAAAATACATACACTTCAAAATTCTACCTACTATTTATCCTTCTAAATCTTTAATATCAAGATTCGCTGATATTGATGATATATGCTGTTTTTGTAACAATGATAAAGAGATGCTGACTCACTTATTTTTTGATTGTAATGTCAAAAATTGGTTTGGCAGATTTTATATTTAATTTAATAAATATGAATTATTGCTTTAAAGGATGTTATCTTGTATTATTAAAATAATAGCAACAAGGATCTAGAATTTATTGTAAACCTTTTTATTTTATTAGCAAAATTTCACATACATAAACAAAAATGTCTTAATTCATCTCCTATGTTAAATTTGTTTTGTTCTGACTTTGAATTTGATATTTTTTCAATAAGTCTGTTAAAAAACAAAAAGTCTGTGAAATGTTTAAAATACTATGATACATTCTTCAATCCCTCTGGTATTTTGTAATATCCTTACGTGTTAAATTGAATATGAGCAATGCATTTATTTAATTGGTTTGTCTTATTATTATTATAAATTAGTTTGTTTGTATTTTTAAAATACTTTTAAATAAAAAATAAAAGAATTAAAACTGATTATTTTCAATGAATCTGTTGAATCGGTTCACAAATCGCAACTAACGATTCATTCGTGATTTGGAATGATCCGGTTGCAGCTTTTCTGGAGTCGACGACTCACTGATTCAAATGAACCGTTTAGAGCGAGTCAGTGAACTGAACTCATAACAACCGGGAGATCTCGTGAGCGTGCGCGAGTCTGATGCTGCGAAAGTAAGTTACTAATGTCGAATTTTAGGATTGATTATTGTAACTGAAAATCATATTTAGCTCAAAACTGTCAGTAGTTTGAGAACTAAATCTGCTGTAACGGGTGATCTATTTAATGCTTTAATGCATCAACATCAAGTGTTTCTGTTTCAGGTCAAAAACGAAATATTAAAATAACACAGATTAAATAAAATAACTCATACACGTTCATATTCCCCGCTGCTGTAACGTTAGCAGTTTTATTAAAATGCTACGTCTGTTTTTATATTGTTTATCAACGGTATACATTTTTATATTGTTTTGATCAACATATATGCATGTTTATTCATAACATACTGAAAATAAGTAAATATTGTTAACTGTATAGCTAACAAGCTTGCTGGTGCTAAGTTGAGGACATTTTTAGATATAAAGTCCATATATTCTAGATAGATTACATCTGAGGGAAAAAGAAAGGATGTGATGTTCAGAACATACTACAGTAATTATTAAAGTGGGAAGTGATGCCTTCTGGGGGCATTTGGCCATGTATTTACACCACAGACAAGGTTTGAGAAGAAAATAATCATTATGAAAATAGAATTATATTTTCCTTAAAATGTTCTTCCTAACTTCAGGCCTTATTCTCATGTCATATATAACTGTGACGTTCTGCAAAATAACAAGTTTGTGAAAATGATATGGTCAACTCAGGTACATCACAATGTGCTTCACAGTGAACTACTACATCACTCTCATCAACGTAGTCCATATCAACAAATAAAATATATCTTGACTCCATATAGTGGTTATTTGGGAAAATCACAGGTATTTTGAGCAGTAGGATTATAAAAAATGTGCACAAATTAAATTTAATTAAGTAGTCTATATAAAATTGCAAAATAAATATATCTATCAGTACTTTTTTTACTGAAATACATAAAAAATGGAGTACTTTTGTAAAAGCAGTACTTTTACTTTTTTACTGGAGTAATATTTTATAATACGTATGTGTACTTTGACTCAAGTGACTCAATTCTTTTGTTTGCACATAAAATCTGTGTTCATGTGGTTTTGGTTGTTGGTTGATGAATGTGTTACATCTGTTATGTAATGCTAACAAGCATTATGTACAATTTGCTTTACAATAATATTTAAAAAATCCTTAGAAAATCCCTAAAAAAAGAAAAAAAAGGAGTAAAAAAATCGTATTTAATTATTTAAAATGCTTTTTAAAGAGACCTTGTGCTCTGGTCTGACAGTACAGGTGTCACACCGTAGGACGTTTTAGCCCTTTATGTCAATTGATGAGCTTGCTATTCCAAGCTAACCTGTCATTAGCGGTTAGCAAGACACTTTTGCATAATTGTACATGATTATGTAGTTTGACATGCAGTTTATATATATATATATATATATATATATATATATATATATATATATATATATATATATATGCTTTTTCCACATTAATCTACACTCCATACACCATATTGACAAAGCAAAAACACAATTGTCACAACTTATTTTAAATGTAATAAAAAATAAAATAAAAATAAGTTCATTGCATAAGTATTCATACCCTTAACTAAATATTTAACTGAAGCACCTTTACAGTCTCAAGTCTTTGTGGGTATATGACAATCTTTGATCATCATCATTTGTCAATTATCTGCCATTCCTCACCTCTTCGCCTCTCAAGCTCTGTCAGGCTGAATGGAGCAGACGCACATTTTCAGGTTTCTCCAGAAATATTTGATTGGGTTCAAGCTCCTCAGGCTGTGTCTGGGCCACTCAAGGACATTCACAGAGGTGTCACTCTTGCTGTGTGTTTAGGGTCATTGTCCTGCTGGAAGGTAAACCTTCTGCCCAGTCTGAGGTTATGAATGCTCTGGATTGGGTTTTATTAAGGCCATCTCTATATTTTGATGCATTGAGCTTTTCTTCTACTCTGACGAGTCCCTGCTGCTGAAAAACAGCCCCACAGCATGAGGGTGATACCAGCACACTTTACTTTTGGGATGTACTCTGCAGATGATGAGCAGAGCTGGCTCCCTTCAAACATGATGCTTAGGTTGAATTTCATCAGACCAGATAATATTATTTCTCACAGTCTGAGAGTCCTTTAGCTGCTTTTTTGCTAATTCTAAGTGTGTTTTTATGTGTCTTCACCGAGGAGAGGATTGAGTTTTGCCACACCATCATAAAGCCCAGTTTGGTGGAGTGTTGCAGTGATGTTTGTCCTTCTGTAGGTTTCTCCTATCTCCACATATGATCATGGAGCTCATCTAGAGTGACCATCAGGTTCTTGGTCACCAGTCTAACCAAAGCCCTTCTCCATCAAGTTGCTCAGTTTGGAGTCCTGGTTGTTTCAAACGGCTTTCATTAAGGGTAATGGAGATTACATGCTTCTGTGACCCTTCATTGAAGTATATATTTTTTCTGAACTCTTCCCCAGATGTGTGGCTTGATGCAAACCTGTTTCTGAGCTCTACATACAGTTCTTTTGCCCCAGGGCTTGTTTTTTGCTCTGATTTGCATTATAAGCAATTAGACCTTTTATTAAGACATGTGTGCCTTTCCAAATCATACACATTCAATTGAATTTGCCACAGGTTACCTTCACTCAAAGTGTAGTAACAACTACAAGCAATATGAATGCTCATGAGCTAAATTCCAACTGTCCCAGATAAGGGTATGATTAGTTATGCAATGGAATCATTGACGTTTTTTAGTTGTAATTAATTTGCAAAGATGTTAAAAAACAGCTTTTTGCTTTACCATTATGGTGTATGACGTGTAGATTGATGTAAAAAGTAATTTAAAGCAGTTTAACAAATGGGAGCAACATAAACGTGGCGAAAAGGAAGGGGTATGAATACTTTCGCAAGCCACTATATATATATATATTTAAATAACTGTTTACATTTTATGAGATACATATACATATGAGATACATCGGTGTGGATGCTAATATAGTTATATTTAACGCTCTTAGTGTGAACGGGTCTTAAGTCATGTAGGCATACATTTTGAGGAAACAACAGCAGATGGGACAAAATGTTGTCGAACACAGGAAAACAATGACTCTTCCTGTCTGAGAGAGCTTGTGCGTAACAGCAGCTGCTCACTTCTTCTCCAATCACCTTCAATGCTGACCACCCTTACAAACAAGACCACTGCTCTATAGTACAGATACTGCCCAGGAGACAGAGGCCATGATATAGAACCTCTACAGAGCCTCAAATGTGTGTCCTAAAATCCCTTAGGAGAAACCGGAACAATTTAGATGAATTGTTTAATGTAATATTGAGCATCAGCTCTATCCAGCATCCATATGAGAATATGAATATGTTTCCGAGAAGTCTGATTCTCCTCGATAACAACCCATCATCATCAGCAGAAGCATGAATATGAATATATTCCTTAAAAACACAGGGTCGAGGAATATTTCCTTGAACTCTTGCCTTAAACGTCTACTAATGCGCGGTCTTGCAAACATAATCTGTGCTAAGTGCACTGCAATTACAATTGATCATGAATTGTGCATATATTCATCATTTTGAAAGCCAATGGTGATGCATTATGCTCCTGCCATTGCAATTATAAATCAAATAAAATCAAATAAAATCAAATAAAATAAAATCACTTTTATTGTCACATCACCACAGCACAAGTGCCTTGGTGAGTGAAATTCTTACGAGCGTGCTCCAGACAGTGCAGAAAAACAACAGACAACAATTTACATATGGACAGTACATATTTACAGACTGTACAGAAGACAATGTGCAAAATACACATACATATACTCAGTACACATAGTGTACTATAAAGACATACTTAGTTATCGATCCACATTATACACTGTATGTACACATCTGCATTATGTACACATCTATACATAGTATTATGTGAAGGTGCAACAGATTATAAATTTACAGCAGATGGTTGTGCAACAGATAGTTGTGCAAAGGTGCAACAGATTATTCATATGCAATGTCGTGGATGTGCATTGTATGGTGTCCAGTGATTGCAGATGTGTTAGTGCAGTGTGTGCGTGTAGTCCGGTAGAACTGTGTTAAAGTGCAGTGCATGGCATGTTGTGTGAGTGGGAGTGTGATGTAGGTGAGTTATTTCACTGTTCATTAGCCTGATAGCCTGGGGAAAAAGCTGTCCCTCAGTCAGCTAGTGCTGGATCAGATTCTGCGGAAACGTCGCCTGAGGGCAACAGAGAGAGCAGTCTGTGGGACGGGTGGCTGGAGTCTTTGATAATCCTCCGGGCTTCCTTGTACACCGCCTGGTGTAGATGTCCTGGAGGGAGGAAGCTCACCTCCAACAATGTGGCGGGCAGTTCGCACGACCCTTTGCAGAGCCCTGCGGTTGCCAGCGGTGCTGTTTCCAAACCAGGCGGTGATGCAGCCGGTCAGGATGCTCTCCACAGTGCAGGTGTAGAAGGACCTGAGGATTCTGGGGCTCATTCCAAACTTCCTCAGCCGTCTCAGGAAGAAGAGAGATGCTGATGTGCCTTCTTCAGCACTGCATCTGTGTGAGCAGACCATGTGAGATCCTCGGTGATGTGAACGCCGAGGAACTTAAAGCTGCTCACCTGCTCCACAGGTGTCTTGTCGATGGTGATGGGTGTGTGTTCTCTGCTCTGTCTCCTGTAATCCACCACCAGCTCCTTGGTCTTGTCGATGTTGAGTGAGAGGTGGTTCTCCTGACACCATTTAGTCAGGGTACTCACCTCCTCTCTGTAGGCCGTCTCATCATTGTCAGTGATCAGGCCTATCACCGTTGTGTCATCTGCAAATTTGACGATGACGTTGGAGCTGTGTGCTGCTGTACAGTCGTGTGTGTACAGGGAGTACAGGAGTGGGCTGAGGACGCAACCCTGCGGTGCACCAGTGTTGAGGATCAGGGGAGATGATGTGTTGTTGCCCATTCTGACCACCTGACTTCTGCCTGTCAGGAAGTCCAGGATCCAGCTGCACAGAGATCTGTTCAGTCCTAGAGTCTGGAGCTTCGCAACCAGTGTGGCAGGCACTATGGTGTTAAATGCCGAACTATAATCCACGAACAGCATCCTCACATAGGTGTTCTTATTTTCCAGGTGGGAGAGAGCAGTGTGCAGGGTGAAGGCAATAGCATCGTCTGTGGAATGGTTACTGCGGTATGCAAATTGTAGTGGGTCCAGTGAAGCAGGCAGCACAGAGCAGATGTGTTCTCTGACGAGCTTCTCAAAACACTTGCTGAAGATGGGTGTCAGAGCAACGGGCCTCCAGTCATTCAAGCATGTGATTTAATTTTTCTTCGGTATGGGCACAATGGTTGATTTTTTGAAGCATGAGGGAACCACAGACAGAGAGAGGGACAGATTGAAAATGTCTGTAAAAACCCCGGCTAGCTGGAAAGCGCATGCTTTGAGCACACGGCCTGGAATGCCATCCGGTTCCACGGCTTTACAGATGTTCACCCGTTTGAAGGATCGGGTTACGTCCGCGACAGAAAGCGTGAGTGGACTCACCTCTTCTGCTGCAGCCGTGTGAGTGCTCTCTGTGTGGGCGGTGTTATCAGCCTCGAACCGAGCATAAAAGGTGTTGAGCTTGTCCGGTAGAGAGGCGGCAATGTTCACAGTAGCTGGTTTATTCCCTTTAAAGCCTGTGATGTTGTTAATGCCCTGCCACATGCTTCTTGGGTTGTTGTTGTTTAAATTTTCTTCAACTTTGTTTTTGTATTGTCATTTGGCTGCTTTGATGGATCTCCTGAGATCGTAACTGGCTTGTTTCCGATCGTCAGTGTTTCCGGATTTAAAGGCAGATGTCCGCGCTGACAAGGCTGATCGAACATCGCTGTTAATCCACGTTTTTTTGTTGGGGTAGATACGGATTGTTTTTGTCGGAACTACGTCTTCTATACACTTACTGATAAAACACGTGACCGTATCTGAATACGCCTCTATGTCGTCATCAGACGCTGCCGGAACATGTCCCAGTCCAAGTGATCAAAACAGTCCTGTAGTGTAGCGTCCGATTGGTCGGACCAGCATTGGAACTGTTCCTGAGGGCGGGTGCTTCACGCTTCAGTTTCTGCCTATAAGCAGGCAGGAGCAGAACGGAGAGTGATCCGATTTGCGAAGGTGGGCGGGAGGGACTTGTATGCGTCCCGGAAGGGGAGTAACAATGGTCGAGTGTACGATCTCCACGCGTGTTGATGGTGACGTGTTGAAAGTATTTTGGAGCTATTGTTCTGAAGTTGGCTTTATTAAAGTCCCCGTGATAATAAAAGCTGCATCTGGGTGCGTGGTTTTCTGCTCACTTATATTCCTGTACAGTTCCCTGAATGCCTGGTCTGTGTTGGCTTGGGGGGGGATATAAACAGCCGTGATTATGATCGCTGTAAATTCTCTCGGTAGCCAGAATGGTCAGCACAGAAGCATATGAAATTCCAGATCAGGGGAGCAGAAGGATTTAATAGAGTGTAAGTTCCTTTCATTACACCACGAGTTGTTGATATAGAAACAAACACCCCCGCCTCTGCTTTTCCCTGTGAGCTCCTTTGCTCCATCCGAGCGGTGCACAGAGAAGCCCGTGAGTCTGGAACCATAGCAGACATCCAGGTTTCTGTGAGGCAAATAACACAGCAGTCCCTTGTTTCTCGTTGGTATGAGATGCGCGCACGCAGTTCGCAGAGTTTGTTTTCCAGTGACTGAACGTTAGCCAGCAAAATTGTTGAGAGAGGAGGTCGGAAAGCACGGCTTTTCCGAACCCACGACAAAGGGTTCAGATGCCGTGTCTGTGAACAATCCACCGGCATTCAAGAACTCAAAGTCCGGTTTGCGTTGCGCGACGGAGGAACCAATGTTTAAAAGCGTGTCTCTATCGTAGACAGTTATACTAACAACATCTAACACTTAAAACAACAAAAAAACTAATAAAACATACGAAAAACTGCAAAGTATTCCCGGAGCTTGCAACACGGCGGCCATACTCGGCACCATCTTGAATCACCGTATGCCTTATATCACCATTAACCGTTTGTCTATATCAAACATAAACACACATAATGGGTAAAATCTTCTTAATGGTAAGACTGTTGGTTTCTGAAGGAGTTCAGAATGAGGGAAAACAATTAACAACACATTAACACAAAATATATTTAAATACATGTACAGTAAGCAGTGATAAATCTATGAGATTTGATCAATGTGGTACCAATTGTATTAAATGCTATTAGATAAGCTATTATGATTTCATCACACAAACTGCAGTGTTGAGAAGATTCGTCAGTGAAGTACCAAATCTTGCATGAGAGGTCTAAAGCATTATATAATCTAAATGTGAAACTAGACTTTTACCACATGGATGAGGAAAGAGCCACTCCACTCCAAAGTTAATCTCTGATTCCCAGCATGCTTTGCATGACTAATTTCTTCAAATGTACCCATTACATAATGCAAGCGAGGTAACCGTTTTAATAGCAATGCCAAATTAACTGAGAGGGTGGGATTTGGCTCCGCGGTTTATAGTGATCCTCTGCGAACATGAGCTTAACCTGACAGCGTCTGTGCTCACTGACAAACCATCAGACCTTCATTCAGAAGTTAAGCACTTCACTCATTTACACATCCACCGCTAGATGCCTGAACCAGACACTGATCCACGGGACTCTCACATTGTCACGGTGTGTCTTGCTGGAAGCATGAGGCAAGCACGAATAAACTTAACTGTCCTTAATGATGAAAGCACAGGGGAATAATCCAACTTAAGCAAAGCACAAACACACGTAAACAGTAGATCCGACCAAGGAACACGGAGAAAACAGGAACTAATATACACAGGGTAATCAGGAATCATAATTAAACTAAACGAGGAATAATCAATTATATTAACAAGAAAAGGAACATGACCAAATAAGGAAACAGGAACAGTAACAGGGGCAAAACTGACCATAAACGTGATACACATCTAGTGTGCAGGAGCAAATGGTACAAGAAAAGTGCTCTTTTGGTGTTGAATTTTATTTTATGAATAATAATCAGTTTCTAGATCAGTTTCTTGAAGTAATTTAGTATCATATCGTTGCCCATTCTTGCGTTCACAGGGTTACGTACACATCTGAGTGGTGCTTTATAGTACTAATACTGGTTTTTGGCTCGTAATCATAGGGGAACCACTTTTGGTGCTATATAGCACCATATATTTATAGGTGCTATCCATCACTTTTGTCAAATAGTGTTATGTAGAACCATAAGAGGTGCCATATTGATTGAATGAATTAATGAATAAATGAATGATGCATTTATATAGCGCTTTAATGTGTATTGTTGTACACCCAAAGCACTTTACAATCATGTGGGGGGGTCTCTCCTCAACAACCACCAGAGACCATAAGACCACCATTAGAGGTGCCATATTGCATTGAATTTCTTCAACAAAAATGGTGCTAAACAGCACCAACAGTGGTTCTTTGGCTCGTAAAGAACCTTTAAAGGGGCTTAACAGGTTCTTCGTACGCAGTGGTGCTATATAGCACCTTAATCACCCCAAAGAACCCTTGAAGAACCGCTGAAGAACTATACAGGAGCTTAACAGGTTCTCTATACGCTATATAGCCCTTCAGTCATGCCGAAGACCCAGTGAAGAACCACTGATGAACCACTGAGATTTGTTGCTATTCAGCACTTAAAGTGGTTCCCCTATTATTACGAGGCCAAATAACCACTTTTAGTACTATATAGCACCATTAAATTAGAGTGATGCAGCACAGTGCCAAGATAAGTTCTTATGAAAACATAATAAACAATACAAAATCAGTGCTACATGACTAGAGAAAACAGAGAACGAGGGCTGTGAAAACTTCCACATCATAATGCACTGGGCTCAATCTGTGAGCAGGGACACACAAATGTGAAAGTATGATCTGTAGTTTTAACAAAAGCCCTGGAGATCTCAAAAGTCAAACAAAACCGTGTCATCCTGCAGACTTAAACCAGATATCTCAGTGCTGGTAAAAGAGCTAGAGCACACATTTACATGTACTACTGACACTAAAACAATACGAAGCTGGTTAAAATAGCTGAAGTTATCATTTAATCGGAAGTTTGTTTGCAGGACAAATGAACAGTACTACATAAACACTTTAGCTGTTATTATCAACTAATACGGAAACAAGTTTAACTGATCATTCAGAAATATTGGATTTAGGACTGAGATTTGAGGACTGAGCTGCTTATAACCAGGGGCGTGTCTAGAGGGGGGGCACAGGGTGGCACCGGCCCCCCCTCAAAATATGTTTTCTCATATGATGTCTCAGGACAGAGGCCGGATCACTCACCATGTTAATGTGCAGTGGTCCAGATCCTGGTCTAAACCGCTTCCGTCGGTTGGATCCTGTGTTGCTGTTCCTCATGCGCAGAACGACGGATTTAGCCATGGTTTTAGCTGCAGGACAGATCGCTAGAATTAGCCAAAACGCTCTATACAAAATGTGACCCTAGACCACAAAACCAGTCTTAAAGTGCCCCTATTATGCTATTTTTATAGTTGGTAATATTGTTTTATGAGTGTCCTAAAACAGGTTTACATGCATCCAATGATGATCCAATAATCAGTCTCTCTAAACCCCGCCTTTCACTGCTGTGATTCTTTCTGATTGGTCTACAGCACGAATGACAGCCATGGGCGGACATTATGCAAATGTGTTACTTTGAGATGTACATCCGTAACAGAATAATAATCAAATTCCTGATGACTCATTTAGATGATTGCAAGCTGACTCTTTTATTTTTGATAGACAATAACTTTATTTATCGTGCGCTGTCGGCTTCACAGCTTTGCTGAAAGTGTATGTTCACATACTGCTATATGACACACTGCATGAAAGCTAATATTTGAAAAGGCATAATAGGGTCACTTTAGGTGTCAATTTTTCAAAATTGAGATTTATACATCATCTGAAAGCTTTCCATTGTTGTATGGTTTGTTAGAATAGGGCAATATTTGGCCGAGATACAACTATTTGAAAATCTGGAATCTGATGCAAAAAAATATAAAAATATTACAATATTGAGAAAATCGCTTGTAAAGTTGTCCAAATGAAGTTCTTAGCAATGCATATTACTAATCAAAAATTAAGTTTTGATATATTTACGGTAGGACATTTACAAAATATCGTCATGGAACATTGATCTTAATATCCTAATGATTTTTGTCATAAAATAAAGATTTTGACCTATGCAGTGTATTTTTGGTTATTGCTACAAATATACCTGTGCTGCTTATGACTCCAGGGTCACAAATGATAATATAATTCACACTCAACATGAAACTGTAATCAGGACTATCAGAGAAAGCTGAGAGTGTAAAGCTAACTCTACATGTTAATCTGCTGTAGAACAGTGCTGGGCTACAGTATGTGCTGTATACTGTATATGAAGCATGACTCAGCTGTGGTTTTGGCCTGTGCTGTACCTGGAGGAGTGAGCACGTGTGTGAGGGCGATGGGCTCCAGGGCCGACAGTGTGGTGGGCAGCGGCAGAGAGCGGCACCGCTGGAGCAGAGCTTTGAGAGGAGGATCTGCAGGCGACTGGCCCCGGGGCCGCGACAGCGTCTGAAAACCACTGCAGTGCGTCAGGTAACCTTACAACAACACATTTCACATTGCACTGCATGCAGAGCATCTCCTACAGCAGTACATCAATAGTGGAGAGGGGTTAGTCAAGTGAAGAACAGCATCTGAAAACAGTCAAGGTTTGGCTATTGTTCACACAGGCAGACCAAATAAACAAACACACTTGTTCCAGTCTAAACATGAAATCCTGTTGTATAAGCCTGCTGGAGGTGTCTTGAAATTTGATAAAATTCCGATATTTGTTAATGCATCACATTCTGAACAGTCAGATCAGATCAGATGTGTTTTTTCCTCATTTGTCGCAACAAGAAGAAATGTGTTGTGAGGGCACCACTTCCAATTTCAGTTATAGGCCTATTCAATTACACACTTAATAAGAATTAGTCACTTTATTTCCATTTTTCAAAAGTTTTCTTCAATTTGAATGAAAATGGATGATATTTGATGGGAAAAGCGAGAAGAGTGAGGTAGGGGAAATATGTATTCATAGTATTTGGTGGGTGGGGTGAAAAAAAGCTAAATCCACAGTGCCAGTTTTTTTTTTGCTTAAACAGACAATGGTAGGTGGCGTTAATGTAAATAGACTCTCCCTTTTGAATATAACACCATCATAATTGAGCTTTTTTATGATGTCAGTGTTTTTCATCCCTGTTCCCGGAGGAACACCAACCTCCCGTATCTGACCCGTGTGTTTCTGGGCTGCGGTCCACTTTTTTATTCCCCTCCCTCTCTAACTTTCCCTCCGTCTCATTGACTCAGATGTGTGTCATTGATTTTGATGCACGAGTAACCACCGCTCCCAAACCCCCGCAGTGGGCTGAGCCGGAACGTACTAAACCCTTTCTCCGATTCATTATTTACATTTTTGGTTTATTATTTTGTGCATTTTGTGTGCCTATAGTTATGCTTGGGCTGTTGGAGAAAATATATAAACGGAGTGTCTATTTACACTAAGTGCAAATGGCCTGCCTTGTTGGCAGAGGCTGTTTAAACTAACTCCACCCATTAATGTGTGATATGGTTAGTCAACACTAAAAAAAAGATGCACACTCAGCATCAATTTCAGGTAAGGTGCATGCTTTTTTCAAGCAATCAACCCGAGTTCGAACACGCCTTTTACCAAACTTTTTTTCTCCCTTTTCAAATCTCATATCGCATCGGAAAGGCATTTATTTCAACAAAACTTCAGGAAATAATCAAAAAGTTGAAAATAAAAGTATCTGGTAGGGTTAGGATAGATGCCTTATTGACCCAATAATGTGGCATCCATTGCATAATTTGAATTAAAACTATAATTTACACTTGATACGTTATTATTGCGTACTGTTGGCTACTACAATAATTGCCACTATTTGCAGTATGTAGTATAAATAGCAGAAAATCTTGCTATTTTAACATGGTGTAAAATAATACTGCTATTTTCACTTGGTGTAAATAGAATCCATTGCTACAATTATTTGTACGTGCAAATAGCCGCTGCCATATATTAAATGACACAAACAAATAAAATATACATTTATGAACAGCGGCTATGCTTGTCCTCCTTCTGCTCTCCTGTTTCTATCTCATCCTGAGGTCACAGGAGTTTGGATCGAGTCTTGCTTGTGAAGACTTCAGATAATGCCATTTCTTGATGGACATAAACAACCGCTAAATATTGTCCTTATATTGTAATCATTATGATCACAAGCTGCCATTAGTGCCTGATTAACTAATGTCTTTAACTAACCACATGTGTATTTTAGTATCTTGAGATATGTATTTTTGCCATATGGACATCACCTCTGACCGATTACAGGACACTTCTTGGTTGCACTTTATTTTAAGGTGTCCTTGTTACAGTTTAACTATATATTTAAGTACTGAGCAATATTAATTAACTACATGTACTTGCTGTATGGTTAGGGTTTGGCCTAAGGTTGCATGAACTTGCATGTAATTATGCATAATTAATTGTTATTACAATAGCAAGTACAGTGCATGCAACATGTGTAACAAGGACACCTTAAAATAAAGAGTTGGCCACTTCTTTATTGTAACATTGACACATTTTCTATTATTCTGTTGAACAGAACTAAAGACCCGATGGTTGACGGGTTGATCTTTGCTTGACTAATTAGCAGGAAAGGGTTAGCTTCAGGTCCACCCACAAAAAAGTGCCATTTTAAAAAAATGCACACGGACCAAACTGCCCATAATGCACACAAAGTGGTCAGATTTAAGGAAAACTTCTGATTACTGGACTGAACTGGAGTGGCCATTGCTCTACACGAAGCTGCTTCAACTCATATTAATAATAATGAAGTAATATGGCCAGATCTTTGCCAATTGAATTGGCTGCTAAATGATTTCGTTGTGCAAACATGTTAGTAGTGGTGTGATAGCAATGTTAGAACACAAGGTAGTGGATGAACATCAGCCGTGACTATATAAATATGAAATCAAAATGACAATGTTCACTTTTTTAATACACATTCCTGGATGTTTGTTTTTGTAATATTTCATCAAAAAGTTATAATTTCTAATACTTTTAAGCTGGTCACACCAACCCACAAGAAAAACGAAATACTATAGTTATTAATTATACTGTATATATTATAATATTTACAACACTTAGTTAATGAATGCTACAGCATATTGTAGTATTAACTATAGTGAACTGATAAACTATACTGTAGTATACTGTAGCTTTTACATATTGTAGTATAATATACTCTATAGTATTTACTATATATTACTATAGTATTTTTCATGTAGGAATATTATTTGATCACTATCTGACATAGAGACCACTTTTCACCAATCAGCTAAAAATGGACAAAATCAAGTCCTGAGCTATATTTATATAAGAAATATGCATGTTATGGAAATAATTTGGATTGTAGCTTGATGATCAAACAGCTTGAATGTTGAAACAACTCAAAACGTCAAAACTTATATTACCTTAAATATGTCCTCTGGACAGTTCATCTTTTTCCTATCCGTGCAAACATCTTGGTTTTCATCAACAGCTTTGCTAGATGAGTGATGTGAGATCTCTGTGTTTTCAAACCCAGTATGTGTCTCTTTTGGTGGCTCTGGTTCCTCGTTTCTCGGATGGCTCTCGATGGTGGCTAGAGAGATGTGAGTCGAGCTGAGCTGGGACTGCGATTCGTCCGAGTTATTACACAGAGAGCTGTTATCTCTCGGAGATTCTGGGCATGTTCTCCAGGCCTTCAGCACCACCGGAGGAGAGCAATCCACCATGGCATTAACAGGCGAGACCGCAGATAACGCGGGTTTACCGTGAACTGAGGTATCGGCTTTCTGCTCGCTCCTGACTGTCAAAGGCATGAGTTCTCTGGACTCCTGCGTCTTTCTCAATCCGAGAGGTGACTGCTGTCCTTCAGGTGGGGAAAATGAGCGGGACGAGCTTCTCCATTTCATTGCAGTCTCGGCCACGGTGTTGAAAAATCGGAGAAGGCCTCGAAAATGGCCGCTTTTTCCGTCAATCCCTGTTTGTTCGGGTGTAGAGTTCAAATCCTTGACCAGTTCAAAGTTGACCGAGCCGTAGTCAGAATCAATGGTTTTGTCCAAGGCATTCGTTGACTCAAAACTACTCTCTGCCAACGTCTGACTTCCTTTTCCTTTGAGGGAAATTCGTCTCAAGTAATTCAAAACATCACCCCCCCTGGACCAGCGTCCTCTTTGAGGTATCTTGAGGCTGTGCTTCACACAGGAGTCATCCAGTTCTGTTGTATTGTTGTAGTTAGGGTGAGATTTCTTTGTATAAATGACTCTTTCTGACAGCTTACACCCGTTTTGGTTGCTAACGGTGTTTTTGGTCTCCTGCTGGATGTTGTTTGGGGTCCCAGCAGGGGTGATGTCCTCAAACGAACAGTAGAAGTCTGCAGTGTGTCCTGCGAATGAATGTCTCTTGGCTTTATTCCTAAACACATGCTTGAAGTCTGAAGAAGGAGAGTCTTTGCACATGTACACATCATCGGCCTCGTCTTTAAGGTCAACGCTGGATTTGGCATCTGAAATCTTACCAGCTTTACCTCTAAAAACAGACGGGGACTTTAGTTTCTTGAAGGGCCTGCCTTTGTTAGTGATGGAGAGATTGAGGAAGGATGCTTCACCGGGGAGGATGACGGAGTGCGGTCGTCTGTCCAGGTCCGAGGGGGTCTTGCGGCGCTGCAGGATCCTCCAGATGGCCGCCGTCCTGGAGCGTCGCACCGGTTCCTGTTTTTCCCTTCTGAGCGTCTGACCGGGAATAATGGAGTCTGAGGAATTGCACTCAGGAATCCATTGGATCTCAGCTTTGCTCTCTTCGTCAACTGAAATGTTGAACATGCTATTGACAAATCCATTGGAGAGACCAGACTCTGACGTGGGGCTGGTTGCACTATCCATCCTCTCGCATTTTAATGTCAGGTGTCCAGCTTAGGAAGCATCATTTTTATCATCATTGGGAGAATCTGTGATAAAACAAAACCACATGCTTTGGGAGATGAACGTGTCTAATGTAAAGTACATTTATTTAGCAAAATGACCCATTTTAAATTTTTTTGTTTCAGATGGCATTCAATCATGTCTTCTAAAAGACTCATATGCCTAGTAAAGTTACATTATAGACAAACAAGAATACTTTTCCAGTTGTTCCAAAACCATGTCCACAATTAATTAAAATGTAGAAGTCCATCTACTGTAAATCACCTTTACTTTCACCTGCATTATTTATATATAGACTAATACCTGATAAGATAGTCTTTAGTTTAAATTCAATCATAGATGTAGCCTAATTAAACACACACACACACACACACACACACACACACTGGTTTCCATTTTTTGTGGGGACATGCCATAGGTGTAATGGTTTTTATATTGTACAAACCATATTTTCTATCATCCTACACCTAAACCCACCCCTTACAGGAAACGTTCTGCATTTTCAGATTTTCGATACACTCCATTATGTTTGATTTATGAGCTTGTTTCCTCATGGGAACAAAAAATGTCCCCACAAGGTCAACATTTACTATACTTTTGGGGACATTTGGTCCCCATAAAGTGATAAATAGCAGGTACACACACACACACACACACACACACACACACACGTTAATGAACGGTTTTCAGCAGTGAAAAAACTATAAGAACAATAATAATAATCATCATGAAAACTTCTTAGGGATTGTGTGAAATAAATTAAGAAAACCAAAACTTAAAAATCCCAATACTATTTCAAAATATTATAGCCTTCTTTCAAACACAAATATATATATATATATATATATATATATATATATATTACTGATTTCAAACTATATATAAATATACAAAACATTATAAAGAAGTGTGATTTCAATTTCAATTCCCACTACTAACTAGTTGCTTATTAGCATGCATATTATTAACACATTGGCTGATTATTAGTACTTATAAAGAACATGACTATATTCTACATCCTAGCCAATACCTAAACTTAACAACTACCTTACTAACTATTAATAAGAAGCAAATTAGGAGCTCATTGAGTCAAACGTAGTAGTTAATAGTTAACAGTGAGAATTGGTCCCCAAACTAAATTGTAACCAGTTGTTCATATTTCCACATGATCTGAATGCACTTATTCAAAAACAAGACACAATGTTATGAACCCACACATCAGTAAATTTCCATTCTTTGATAAGAAAATGATTTTGAGAAGAAAAAAAAACTTACCAAAGTAGATTGTTTTTCTCATAAAAGAGCATAAATCATTCTGTTTGAATCCTTTAATGTCAGCAGTGATTTGTCCGATTGTTAATCCACAGCATGCTCCAGGAGCGCTGGAGGGTTTTCTCAGCCTGAAGCCCCACAGAGACCGAGCAGAGACATACAGATTCACACACGCCCAGTTCCTCTCATTAAGTTTGAAGTCATGATCCAGTTATTTCTGCCACTCTTCCACTGCAACTACAAAGACTCCAGCTCCAAACAGAGCGCTGCGTTTAGCTGGGTCAGTCGAGTTTGCATCCCGAATCAAATGTGGATTTGAAACTGAACTTGCAGTGCCAGTGCAGTGTCATAATCTACATGATCACAATACACAAAATCTAGGGTCAAAGTTTTGAGGGCCTATTTTAAACGCTTCCTCTTTGTCCTGTTTTGGTACTACTGTAATCACATGGCATTTTCCTGCTGGACACAGGAAAGAGAGGATCTTACACAAGTGACTGAACAAATGCTTTAAGCTTGACAAAGACAGGAAGCCTGGTTGACAGCATTTAAATATCTGCACCGTACACTCTTTCCCTTCTGTCTGTGCTGTGCCATTGTGAGGGAAAGACAATTGGGGTTTCTTTCCCCTTGTGAGTCAGTACTCTCCAGTTTGTCAACATGAAACGGCCACAATAGCCGAAGCATGTCTCTGGCGCTCTGTATACGTATCTAACATACATCTCACGCATTCAAAGGCTTTTTACTGGTCTCAATATTTCTTCACGAGCGTGAAAGAAGATAAAAGGCCGTAAAGCGCGGCTCACGTTCAGCCCACTTCCTCTGCAGCTTTCCTGCTATCCAATTCTGTCACAATGCACATCCTGGAGAAGAAAACCCTCCTTCTGTCTTTGTTTTTCAAAACTAAAGGCAAGACTAAACTCTTGAGCTGGAATCACTGGGAGGGTTACCAAGCTTTGACTCTAAACTAAAGCAGATTTTCTCAGCTAACGCGCTGATATTTGTCCTGTATGATCTCTGTTTCTGGCTGTTGTCCAGAAAGCACTTTGTGATGTCATCACTTTTTATCTCGTAGAACAATTGCCGTCTTCCTTAGTTTCCTGTGACACAGATCAATGGTTTGATAGTGCAGGCTCACCAGCAGAAAACCGCAGCTAGACCTCAATCCGTTCCAGCTATGACGAAGTTAAAAGTGCTATATATAGTAGAAATGAAATAAGCAAAACACTCACCTTTAAAAGGTATTTATTCATTCTTGCTCTACAAGCTATTTTATCTGTCAACTGGTCAAATCTGTCAAAATGGTATTATCTTTTCTGAAATTGCTTGTTTTCATAATTATGGTGGCTGGGGTGATCATTTATAGACAGATCTCTTGAAACTTCCATCGCTCTAATCAGTCTATTTATTTCACGTGGCATTGTGTGCCACAAATAAGGTTGTAATGTCAGTAAACCGAAGACTATTAATGGCTGTTTTACAGCAGCATGATTTGTGTTGTTTATTGTTGCAGTGGGATGTTGTGTTGTTCTGTGATGCCAGTCCTTTTCCTGCTCTCTCGCTCGTTTTCTGAAGCACCACCTTCTGTTCAGGAATTTAAAGTTCAATTAAGAACAAGAGAAACATCATTAAAATAACTATTTAAGACAAAGCTATGTCCTATAAATAGTCTGAGTTTGGATGGACCGGAAATGGTTGGGGCTTAGACCGGAAGTTTGTTGAATTACAAAATAAGTTGCTTTTTTGTTCATCTCAAAGAGTCACAAAATCACTTTTACAGACTTTTACATTAACTATCCCCTCGCCCGCACCCTGACACTAAAAATGTGCAAAAAACTTTCCCCTTTTATACTTGTACTCTGTTCATTTACTGGTTGTTTTCTTAAAAAACATTAACACTAGCTTTTATATTCTTTTTTGATTCTATCAATTTGTTTTCTTTGTATTTATTATACAATTAACAAATGCAAAAAAAGGCCTCTAACACTAGCTTGCTCTATTCTTTTTCTATTCTATCTGTTTCCGTTTTACTTATTACATAATAAAAAAACAAACAAACAAACCTTGCTATGTGTACTGTGGTAAGCTAACTGAGACTTGTTATAGCACTTGCATAACGTTGCTCTTTTGTTGTTTTTAATTGCTTCTATTGTCTTCATTTGTAAATCACTTTGGATAAAAGCATCTGCTAAATGACTAAATGTAATGTAATTTAAAGGGAATTTAAATGTGATTCTGTTACATTTATAGTTTATTATTCTCTTTAGTATATTACTAACATTTCTTAGTCCAAGTTATAATGTAGGAATATTCACCTTTCCCGGATTAAGTTTGGAGCGGTGAGGTACGAGGATGTGTGCACATGTGTGCACAACCAGAAGAGGAGGGGCCGTGTGACTCGTTCGCTCTTCACTGCACACAACTGAGGGAGTCCTGCACTTTCTGTCTTTGACGACTCATAAAAAAACTGTGGATACCACAGAAACGGTATAACGGAAAATTTGAGTGGTTTTGAAACCGTGACTTTTCCAGACCGCATTATACCTTGAAACCGGTAATCGTCCCATGCCTACCTGTGACACTCGCCGAAACAGTCAGGCTCTAGGAGCAGAGGCCTCAGCATAACGACCCTCTAGAACCGAGAGGTTTTGAGTTGAAGAACCGACATTGGCATGCTTTGCCCCCAAAGCAACCCTCACAAACCCTCTGTTAAGGGAACCAGTCTCCTGAAACTGGCCTCTAGTGTACTTAGAGCTGCTAGCTCGGTGCCCTGAAGTGGAGGACCGGCAGGGGACGGCCACTCTGGCTGCTCTAAGGACTCCCGATGGGGTGGCAAGCCTCTCAGTTCCGCTTCATTTCCGGGTGGAAGAAACTGAGAGATGCACTAGCTGGAAACCACCATCTAGCTGCTCTAAAGACCTCCGAAGAGGTAGAAAGCCTCCCAGTACCGCTACGTTTCTGAGCAGAGACTGAGAGAAGCGCTCACGGGAAACTGCTGCACCCTGGAACACCGGCAGGGTTGGCAGAACGTTCTCCTGATGGCACTGCGGAAAGATGGGCACCGTATAATGAGGTGTATACGGCTCTGACTCCAAACTTCTGGGGAGTGCGAGAAGTGACGCCCCCCAAAATGCGTTCCAGCCCCGAGCGAGAGCACTAGATCTGGGGAATGCAGGTGAGATAGGGCGAACCCGTCTCCAACCCATCTGCCAGATCCATGTGCGATCCCCGCGATTTCACTCGCTGCCGTGCCTCAGCGGCGGCAGGACCAGAACCACTTGATCACACAGCATGGAGAAGCGCAATCAGCACCTACAGCGAGTTGACAGCGCAAACTAAATTTTTCTATAATGATATCTTAGTTCATAATATGCTTGAGCAAACAATGCTTGCAATTTTAAAAGCTCAACGATGTCCTTCACATCCACCTCCTCGGAGGAAGACAGGCGGAGCATTGAGCCCTCTCTCTGGGGGGAAGAAACCGCGGGACGGGCTTCCGATCCCAGAGAGCGGGCGCTGGATCTGATGGGAGAGGAAGAAGATAGGGGCTCGCCCATCTTCATTCCCTCCACCTGATCCAACTGTGATTCCCATGAGCGCAGCCGCTGCTCCACCTCGGCGAAAGCGGGGCCAGCACCGCAAGGAACACTGGTGAAAGCTCCCTCCTCAAAGAGAGCCCTCTGCGAGCAAACGTACGCAGTGACAAACGCTTACAAAGCGGGCAGTCAGCTCTGCAGTCTCTCGAGAGAACTGACTCTGCGTGCTCTGCTCCCGAGCAGACCACATATGGACTGTGTATATCCCCAGCAGTGAGAAACTCACAGCCTGTAATGCGATCTGTTATCGCCCAAGCGCAGTTTTCCCTGCACTTAATTCATTGTGGAGCTTATTTCAAGGGATTGTGTAGAGACAAACAACACTAAATAAGACTCACAACACAGATCGACAGACAGACACAGAGTAGCGGTTGCTGAATGTCAAAAAGCTGACACCAGTTCCACCGCATGTGATTTTGTGCTTCCAGGTCCCTACGTCATCCCGCCCTTGACGTATCGCCCATTCATTGGTCTGACTACACACGTGATTCAAAGCGTGGTCACGCTGAAGGCGTTCCCAAACCGTTTCGATGCAGCTTGAGTTCCTGAAGAGGAACCAAATGTTAAATAAATCATTTTGTATGCACTGATTTCATTCATAATATTGTAATATCCACCGGCTCACCTGTTGTCCAGCAAACTCCAATAGTGACTGTGTCTGTCTAATATTTATCCCATTATTCGTGGGTATTCAGCTTCGGGCGCATCCATGGCTGTAATTATGTCTTAATCTCACTAAATTTAGATGATCAGTTTAGCTGTTATAAACCGAGGGCCAAGACTGCCTACAATCACCTAAACTGCTGGATGTCTTTGGTATTAAACCTGAAACAAAGCATCATCCATATGGCTAAACTGGTAATATGAGTACATAGACATAGTTATCCAAAGAATGAAAAAACAAACCTAAATCCACCCTCTTCTGATGAAGATTACTCCAGTGATTCACTGAATGCTACACCATTCGATGACGTTCTACAGAATTCTTTGGTAACTCTTTATTTTAAGGTGTCCATGATACAGAGTAATTACCTAATTAAGTGCTTAGTAGTAGCCATTGTACTTACATGAATCACAATGTGCTTACCGTGTAACTAAGTTATGGAACGGCCTGCACTTACGGTTTGTAATTATGTAGATGTAATAGGCAGCTACTGTTACACATATGTATTACACAGCTACTTATTTAACCAAAAGATTGTTACATATGTGTTGCAGACTTTATACAACGTAATTATAAATGTAAGTACACAGACATAAGCTACTTAAAAATAAAGTGTATCAAGATTGTACTTAAGTGTACTTCATGTGTATGTGGTGTAGTGTACACCTTAGTTTGATTTAACCCACCAGTACACAGCTAAAATACATGTAAAACCTTTCTAATTACATTACAATTACATAATATTATACAGACATGAGCCACTTAAAATAAAGTGTATCAAGATTGTACTTAAGTGTACTTCATGTGTATATATACTGTATGTCACGGTCCTGCTGGTGTGCCCAGGCTGGCCACCAGATTCTCTGTGTGTTGAGCACATGGCTTGTTGTTTGTTGGTGCCATGTGCTCCCATGTCGATTGTCTGTCCCCTCCCATCTTGTTACTTAATCATTGTTTCAGTGACTCCAGCTGTGTCTCCCTCATTACCCTCGTTTGTCTCCCTATATAGTCTCCTTGTGTCTGCAGTCCTGTGCTGATCCGTTGTCTTACGTCATGTGAGTTTCATGTTTGACTGTGCTCCAGTCTTCTTTCTGCCTGCTTGTTTTTCCCCATTCGGGGTGGTTTTTGTTGTTCATTTGTTTAACTTTATTATAGAAAGAAACTAAATCTCTGCATTTGAGTCCTCGACCCCATCTCTTACCTGACAGAACGGATCAGCCAGGAGAGGACTCAGCAGAGAATTAGCCAGCAAGGATGGGTCTAGAGGGGAGGCTCTTCAATATCCGTCAGGAGGCAGGAAAATTGAGGAATGCGCCAGGCACTTCTTGGGAGTCGCTCGTCGGTCGTGGAGAATAACTGCCTCATGGTGCGTCTTCTGGGAGGCCTGGCGAGCCCTTCAAATCGAATGCCTTACTGGGTCCCAGAAGAGTTGCTGGAGGACTACATCAACCTGGCTCTGGAATTTAGCGGCTCAGCCTTCAGGGTGGAGTTAGCTGCAGAGCCCGCTCCAGTCAAGCCGGGAGTCCGCTCCAGAGCCCGCTCCGTTCCGGAGCCACGCAGTCGCTACAGAAACCCGCTCCGTTCCGGGAGCCGCGGTCGCTCGTTCGGGGAGCCATCAAGTCGCTCCAGAGCCCGCTCCGTTCCGGGGGAGCCGCAGTCATCCAGAAGCCGCTCCGTTCCGGAGCCGCATGATCGCTCCGTTCGAAAGCCATCAGGAGTCGCTCAGAGCCGCTCATTCAGGCCCCGGGGCTCGTTCCGGTAGTCCGCAGGGTCGCTCCGTTCGGGAGCCCGCGTAGTCGCTCCGTTCCGGGGGCCCGCTCGTTCGATTCTGGGCCGCCGCGTCGCTCAGAGCCGCTCCGTTCCGAGCCGCAGTCGCTCAGAGCCCGCTCCGTTCCGGGCCGACAGAGTCGCTCAGAGCCCGCTCCGTTCCGGGGAGCCAAGCAGAGGTCCGTTTCCAAACCCGCTCCGCCCGTGACCCGACAGAATCGCTCCGCGCCCGTGAAACCGACCAGAGTCGCTCCAGAGCCCGCCCGCCCGTTTCAGGAGCCCACACAGTCCGCTCCGTTCCGAGAGCCACGCATGATCCGCTCCAGAGCCGCTCGGTCTGGGAACCCACAGAGCCGCTCCAGGGCCAGCCCTGTAGCACCTGTGTGCCCATTGCTCAGAGCCCTCTTCCCTCCACAGGCCTGGCCCACCTCCCTCTAGACATTTTCTGTTTAGTGTGTGCGTCTGTGATCCGCTCCTTAAAGGGGAGTTATGTCACGGTCCTGCTGGTGTGCCCAGGCTGGCCACAGATGTCTCTGTGTGTTGAGCACATGTGGCTTGTTGTTTGTTGGTGCCATGTGCTCCCATATCGATGTCTGTCCTCTCCCATCTTGTTACTTAACCATTGTTTCAGTGGCTCCAGCTGTGTCTCCCTCGTTACCCTCGTTTGTCTCCCTTTATAGTGTCTGCAGTCCTGTGCTGATCCGTTGTCTTAAGTCATGTGAGTTTCATGTTTGACTGTGCTCCAGTCTTCTTTCTGCTTGTTTTTTCCCCTTGATTGGTTTTTGTTCATTTTAACTTTATTATAGAAAGAAACTAAATCTCTGCATTTGAGTCCTCGGCCATCTCTCACCTGACACTGCTTTCACCTTGGTTGCAGTTTAACCACCAGTACACAGCTAAAATACATGTAATACCTTTCCCTTGTAATTGGACATTACAATTTGCAGAATGCTATTACACAGGCATAAGCTACTAAAAAAAGTGTATAAAGATTGTACTTAAGTTTATAAGTAGCTATGTAACAGACTCGGTGTATATCGTATGTGTAACAGTAGCTGTCTATTAATTTAGTTTCATAACATAGTAAGTACATTTTGTTTCATGTAAGTACATCGGCTACTAAGTACTTAATTTATTATGACGCCTTAAAATAAAGTGTTACCAATTCTTCTAATATTTTGAGAAGGGTCATTTTCTGTTCCAAATGACAACGTCTGTGTGGTTTACTGGCTGTGTGAAATAATTGACTGACAAAGAGCAGCAGTCAACCTCTTGAACACATCTGCTCTGTGACAGCTTCCACTTTTCTGGAAAGTCTTTCCACTGGATATGGAAACATGGAAGCAGAAACTAGAAACAAGTGCACTGAAGTCAAGCGATGGGTCCTGCTTGCAGTCAAGCGTTTCAATTCTTCCCAAAGGTGTTCTGTGAGCTTGGCTCTGGGCTTTTAGTTGGATTTCTTTCACACCAGGCTATCCACCTTTTTGTTGCCGTAAAAATTAGTAAAAACTCTATGGGTCTTCTTTCCGGTCTCATCCGCATCCAGCTATTTGTATCTGTACAAAACAGTTCGTTTTGCTGCTTGATATTGAAAATTGGTGTGCCTTACCATATTTTTTTAATGTATTATCTTGAACACACTGGTTTGTTGTGCAAACAGTTTTACCGTTTACTGCACGTTGTTATTCTTCTCGTTATTTATAGCGGCTAATGAACCGTAAGTCTCGCCCATAGGCTTACTTCCACGTTGAAGAAAAAGGTGGATAACCAGAGATATGTTCTTATCATATGATATACCAACCTCCATGCCTTGATCACCGAATAAAGTGCAAATGTGCCTTGTTAACACATTACATCACATTATAGCCCTTTAATGCACTGACTGCCATGCTATCAAACTCTGAGCAATTCAATCAATGTTTGAGAATACCATAGAAATGACTGAGAAAAAATTGTCTGTGACTTCTCTTATAAAACAGCTTTTTTATTGTAAACTACAAAATTAGACCAATACAAAATAAATGTTAAATTTGCAAACATGTGCCTCCACTGAAATCCACTCGACTACAAAAAAGGATATTTGAAAGCATTTTTTTTTTCAATGACAGAAGATAATAAAGTGTGCAAACACAGGTTAGAACCACAAAGGAAAGTGAGTAACTACACCAGGGCTGGGCAACTTCGGTCCTGGGGGGCCTTTAGTGATCTGGAAGACATTGATTAGCTTGTTCAGGTGTTTGATCAGGGTTGGAGCTAAAAGCTGCAGGGCATTGGTTATCCAGGACCGAAGTTACCTGAACTAGAACAGCTGTGGTAAATAATGATGATGTGGTGACAGCGCCCTCTGTTGGTAGTGCAGAGATTGACGCTGAGGTGTACGAAATTTTTGAGCTATGTAGCTTTTTAAATGCATTTTTGATGCATTGCACGGGTGTTGCATACAGTGTATATTTCACTAGGTTGTCACTACACCATTTTTTAAATATATAAGTTGAACCCTACTAAACGAATTATGCTTGTCAACATTCGTACAGCACAGTCAAAGGCAAACTATCTGCCAGTTCTAAACTGTTCAGTGTGGACTGACATTAAAAGCATTAACAACATTAACATGAATCAACATTAACTTCATGAGATTTATAAAAAGCTGCACTGAAACAATGTGAATTGTGGACTTGAATAGTGTGACAAGAGTTTGTTATGTCCATATGCAACAAACTGAATGCAATCATGTGATAAGCGATTGTTCTAGGACACAGTGAATGAACACACAGTCTCTGAAAGGTGATGTTAAGCATGATATTAGTATGTTTATAGTTATCACATTGTAGGAATTCCATTCACATCTTTAAGTATTATATTATTCAAATAAACCACCCCAGTGAGCAATTGATGTTGAAAATACATCAAATCGATATCAAAATTGTCGTAAAAAAACAGGTAAAATATGCTAATTTAAAATGATGTCAAAAACTTGAAGTGGATTATAATAAATTGAACATATTGGCCTACATATACATGAAACCAATTTCAGTGTTGGATTAACTTCCTATTTTCACCAAATAATAAATCGCCACCTAAACTGAATTTAAACTCTTTTTACAGCATCTTGATCAAGTCTTGAATAATATTTGACATCGAATTGATATCAAGGTGCTCGCTGGGACGTAACCTTTAGTAAACGTCAACATCATCACATGTATAATATGATTCATATTAACTCATCAACATGTATAAAATACTTTATACATAGATTTCAGTCTTTAATATTTCATCCAGAGATGTAAAGTGATAAAGTGGGAACCACAGCAAATCATCTTGTCGAAGGTCCACAAGCACACTTTTGTAATCATTTCAACCATTAGAGGGCAGAGTTTTTCTTTCACGTTCATTTACTCTACACATCAACAAAAGAAGAACATAACCTACTCCATTGTTGCATTAACCACATAATCCTGAATATTTTAGCAAAATAACAAAACATTCCATTAAATGCTACATTATCTGTAGTATTCTTAATACTGAAAATATTACAAATATGACTTATTAGTCAGATATGTATTCCACATCAAAAAGAAATTGTATATTAGTCAGGATATGTTCCACATCAAAGAAAATTCAAATGATACATAATTCAAGTAGTCCTTTAGTATTTTGGGAATATCCAGACAATCTATGCAGCATTTTGTTTTCCATGGAAGGAACTTCCATAAAGAGAGTCGAGCCTGAGACATCAGTGTTTTTTGGACCAAACTGCATATAGGAAAAAATGAATGACAGCAGTATGAAAGCAAAGTACACACAGCCTTTGAATCAATTTCATAAAAACACTTTCTGTACAACACAACACAATTCTCTATGTAACACAAAAGGATCTAACAGGAATTAATATTCTGGCAAAGGTGTTTGCAAATGTGTGCTTTTGAGATGTGTTTGTGATATTTTAAATGCAGTGCTTCATTTTGCAAGAGATGTGAGGCAGTTTGCACTTTTGTGCAATTCTAAATACAGTGCTTCATTTTGCAAGAGATGTGAGGCGGTTTGCAGTAAAAAAAAAAAGACAACGTTTTGAAAATGTGTGTAAGCAAAAAACACGGCAAAGTGTAAATGATAACCTTATCTTTCAGCTCACTAGAAGTCAAACATCCATTGCATATGCCACACAGCTGTCTTATCTAGCAAAACACTACTAAGGTCTTCATAGACTACAACCATAGACTACAACCACCAAAACAGATTCAGCTACAGTCTACAAACAAGAGTCTTTCCTTACTTTCTTTCTTCATATTCATTTTTAAACTGCAGTGAATTACTTCAATTATATATTTTGGATCTGAAAAATATATATTGTCACCTCCCCAAAGTTAAAGGCCATGCACTAAACCTAAACTCACTCTCACATGTATGCTAACATAAGTAGATTTAAGAGCAGATTGAGTGCAAAAAAAAAAAAAAAAAAAAACAGATATATTTATATATATGTACATACACTGAACAAAATTATAAAAGGCAACACTGCACATTTAGAGTGGCCTTTTTGTGTGGCTTTAAGCCACACCTGACACTCTGTGCAATAATCATGCTGTCTAATCAACATCTTGATATGCCACAGCTGTGAAGTGGATGGATTATCTAGTTCACTAATACAGATTTAGACAGATTTGTGAACAATATTTGAAAGGAAGAAATAGGCCTTTTTTATTGCCCATAGAAAAAGTCTTATATCTTTGAGTTCAGCTCATGAAAAATGGGGGCCAAAAAAAAAAAAAAGGAGTTGCGTTTATAATTTTGTTCAGTGTATATGTAACATGGGTCGCATCGTCCAAACTCGTATCTAGTGCGGCGGGTCTCAAAAAGGATTCCCCGCATAAGGCTACAGCCTCTAACAAGGAGGCGCCTCTATTTGAGGTCAGGGAGTGAGGTTTACATTGACACCACGGGCATACACATTCGTTACATTCACCCCCCTGAACCTCACTCCCATCCGGGTCACGGCACCAATGTAACAGCCCCTCCCAGGTCCGCACAGTCCAAACTCGTATCTAGTGCCGAGCGGGTCGCGAACCCAGGATTCCCACGTGGGAGGCGGGCGCTCTAACAAGTAGCGCCAAGACTACAGCCTCTAGCGTCAGTTGCTAGGCGCGCCTCTATTTGAGGTCAGGAGTGAGGTTTACATTGACACCGAGGCATACACAGCCGTTACATATATATAAATTGCAGATTTGGTGCATTTCTTCCAAACAACTGCTTGTAGATATCACAGATGTGTTACACTCACCTCTCTCTTTGAGTAGAAGCGTCACTGCTTCATTCTGTCTGGTTGTTTTATCTTCCATTAAAGCAGGCAGATGAGCGTTTGCTAGTCATGAGCAGCTGAATGTCTGAGGCCGCGCGTATGAGACACATCTCCAGCACAGTTTTGGGCTGTTTGATGCGGCTCAGCATCTTTCCGTCGCTGCAGTTGTAGTCACGTTTGCTCCGTGCTGCAGCAACAGTTTGAAGCACTCCAAATGACCGTAACAAGCTGAAATATAGAGCGGCCCCGGCAGGCCGTGGTGTTCGAGGCCCAGTCCGGGATCTTGACAGCGTCGACGTCGACGCTCCGTGCATCGCAGGAGCTCTCTCAGGATGTCTCGTCTCCTCTCTGGGCCGCGGTGAGCACCGGAGAGCAGTTGTTATACGGGCTGCCGTTAGGGTCAGCGCCGGCTTTCAGTAAAGCAAGCACACACTCCAGGTGTTTTCCGGCAGTGGCTGTGAAGAGCGGTGTCTGGGCTTTGATGTCCAGGCTGTCGACCTCGGCCCCGTGAGCCAGGAGCAGCTGCAGACAGCGCGGGTGACCCTGAGACGCAGCAGAGCGCAGCGGAGTGGCCGGGATGCCCCAGCCACTGCGCAGGTTAACACAGCTCCTGTACCTGTCCTGAGACAGCAGGTCCCTCAGGAGTCCCTCATCGTCTCTAAACACGGCCTGATTGAGCTCCTGACTGCAGCACGTGTCCTCCTTCTCATCCTCTTTGGGTTGAAGAAGAGAGAAGATCTTAGATATGTCCATCAAACTCATGCTGGTGGACTGCTCCGGTCTCCATTCAACAAAGAAAGAATCAATTAAATTAATTACTCTCAAGCTCTACAACATAATTTCCAGCGACTTCTGTTTCTAATATCACAGCCCACAGATAATAGCCCGATCTTCAGACCATCAGTGTGATTGTGAGCATGATATGTGACCCTGGAGCACAGAAGCAGTCATAAGCAGCACAGGTATATTTGTAGTAATAGCCAACAGTACATTGTATGGGTCAAAATTATACATTTTTATTTTATGCCTAAGATTATTAGGATATTAAGATCATGTTACATAAAGATGTTTTGTAAATTTCCTACCGTAAATATATAAAACTTAATTTTTGATTAGTAATATGCATTGCTGTGCATGCGGCCATTTTCCTCACACCAGAATATAAACAAAGGCTCGTTCAGGAACCCCCGGTGGAGAGAGTAGTGACACGCTGGTCCTCCCACTCTGAAGCTCTGCTACAGGCGGCTCTTGATGACGTCGACTGGGACATATTCCGGGCGAGTTCATCTGATGTCAGCGAGTTCACGGATGTAACATTAAGCTTCGTCAACACGCTAAATGAGCAAGCCACTGAAACTATAAGGACATTCTCCAATCAGAAACCGTGGGTGGACAGAACAATCCATGATGCGGTTAACCATCGAACTGCCGCATACAACACCGGTATTTTGTCAGGAAACATGAGCGAGTACAAAGCATCGTGCTACGCTCTCCGTCGTGCAGTTAGAGCTGCTAAACTCCGATACAGGGAGAGAATTGAGTCTCATTTTCAGCTGAATGACTCTTGACGCATGTGGCAGGGACTGAAGACCATCTGTTCCTTTGGAAATAAATCCTCTGCAGAGGTGAGAGCAGATCCGTTGCTGGCCGAAGAGTTAAACACCTTCTACGGCTGCTTTGAATGCAATGGCGGCAGTGTGACTCAGTCGATCAGCGTGTCAGGAAGCAGCAGGCAGAGCAGCGATGATCATGTTATTACCGTGTATGAGGACGAGGATTGGAGGGAACTAAAGAGAGTGAACGTCAGGAAAGCAGCAGGACCTGATGGGATTACTGGCCGCATTCTGAGGTCCTGTGCTGATCAGCTTGCTGGTTTGTTTACTTCCATCTTTAATGAGTCCCTCGCTACCTCTGTGGTTCCCACCTCCTTTAAAAAATATATCATCATCCCTGTGCCTAAGAACAATAAGCCCTCTTGCCTGAATGACTATCGTCCAGTTGCCCTCACATCAATAGTCATGAAGGTTTTTGAGATACTTTTAAAGAACCACATGTGCTCCTCCATCCCTGTTACTTTGGACCCTCTTCAGTCACCTAAATAGATCTACTGATGATGCCATCTCTCAGGTCCTGCACTCTTCCCTCACACACATCGACAGCAAAAATGGCAACTATGTAAGGCTGCTTTTCATTGACTATAGCTCAGCTTTCAACATTATAGTCCCCACCAAGCTAGCTTTTAAACTCTCAGACCTTGGCCTAACACTTCACTCTGTGACTGGATTCAAGACTTCCTCACCTGCAGACCTCAAGTGGTGAAAGTAGACCAGTTCACCTCCAACTCCATCCCCCTGAACGTAGGAGCCCCACAGGGCTGTGTCCTGAGCCCCCTGCTCTACTCTCTCTACACCCACGACTGCATGTCCTCTCACAGCTCCACTTCTATTGTTAAATTTGCTGATGATACTGTGGTTCTGGGCCTCATTTCCAACAATGATGAGACCGCATACTTGGATGAGGTAGAGAGACTTACATCATGGTGCCAGGACAACTGTCTCTCTCTGAACGTGAGCAAAACTAAAGAGCTGATTGTAGACTTCAGGAAGAGACAACAGCAGCCCTACAATCCTCTCATGATCTGTGGGACCCTTGTGGAGAGGGTGAGCAGCTTTAAGTACCTCGGTTTAAACATCTCAGAGGACCTGACTCGGACTGCACACATTCAAACACAGGTTAAGAAAGCCAAGCAAAGACTGTACCATCTACGACAGCTGAGGAAATTCAGGGTCTCGCCAGCAATCCTGAAAACGTTCTATTCAGGGGCCATAGAAAGTGTCCTGACTCAGTGCATCTCAGTGTGGTATAATAATGCCACAAACCAGGACTGCAAAGCTCTGCAGAGAGTTAGCTGCGCTTAGCTGAGCGGATCTCAGGGTCTGCTCTCCTCTCTCTGCAGGACATCTACCTCAAACGCTGCCAAAGCAGAGCTGTTAAAATAATCAAGGACTCAAATCACCCCGGTAACCGTCTCTTCATTTTACTGCCATCTGGCAAGCGCTTCAGGTGCATGATGGCAAAAACTGAGAGATTTAGGAGGAGCTTCTTCCCCCAGGCCATCAAGTACCTTAACACAAACTCAGTCTAATAACATCAACATGACTCCATTTAATAATCACTTAATAATCAGTAAGATATTCATTATTCTCTACCATCCGTATTGCTGCTATGTGTATATACCTGGCACAACCTGTTTGCACATCCCTCTTTCACATCGCTGCTTATATTATTATTTATTAAGTCCACAGTATACTGTATGGCACATTTTATCTCATTGCACATTTTACTCTGTATGTTTTTTTTTTTGTTTTTTTACTTTTTACCTATATTTATGTATATTCTCGTGTTGTGTTACATATTCTGCACTTTCCATTGAGCGGACATGACCTGATTTACATTTCACTACTGATTATATTCTGTATAATTGAGTATGTGACGAATAAAACCTTGAATCTCTTGTGAACTTCATTTGAACAACTTTAAATGTGATTTTCTCAATATTTAGATGTTTTTGCACCCTCAGATTCCAGATTTTCAAATATTGTCCTATCATAACAAACCATACATCAATGGAAAGCTGATTGACCCTTATGACTGGTTTTGTGGTCCAGTGTCACATATTGCTTTAATGAAGAGGTAATATTTGAATACCTTGATTTTTAGACACTATACTGTCAATTACGTTGTCTATTTTTTACTTTATTTCAAAGAAACCAACATATTTTTCAGTGTACCAGTGAATCAGGGTTTGTGTCAATATCATGAGTTGTCCTCGACACAACTCCTAATTTGCTGTTTATTGATTGTAAGGCCATTGTTATGTTTAGTAGTAGTTTAGGTAGATTGTTCTCTTGCATTAATAAGTGCTTTTAAGTACTAATAAACAGCCAATGTGCATGCAAATAAGAACTGTTTTCTCTTATCTAAAATGTTATAATTTGATACTTTAAGATATTTTGAATGAGAACCGTTGTAACATGTATGCCTTTTTCTGTACTGCACAAATAATGACCAGAATAAACATGGATAGTTTTTTCCCCTACATATATTTCCTATTTTCTGCAGTTAATGGATGAAGACAAGGAACCCATGTACAGTTTTAATGTGCTAAATAGGATATTGTTTAAAAGTGTAAATGAAATATGCTAACATATCATTATCATATCACTGTCATTACATGCAATATATATTGTCTAGTCTTGGCAATAAAGCTCTTTCCGATTCTGATTCTGATTTATGTATCTATTTAACTGATTTTTTAAAATGTTTTTGTATTTATTTAAATGCTTATATATAAGTTCAGTATTTTTTATGAATTTTTGCTCTTTTTTTGTGGCAGATATACAGCGTCCAATCATCAGTGCCGTCAACTTATTTTATGATAATTCATACATTTAATTAGCAGATTTCTGTTCATGGGTGGCATTGTGCTATAAATAGTGGACACCAGAGCTACTTAGATGAAGTTGTCACTGGACAATATCTCAGTAAATCTTTGGTTTTGAGTCTAATGTTCAATTACACAAATGCTTTGTATTCTCTAGCAGTGACTTTTACAGCTGGGCACTGGATGCTTGCCTGATTTGTCCACATACCCAACATACATGTCCCAAACCAAACATGTTAATTTGACAATGACACATGAACATTTACAATACATTATCAGGAATAACAATACATTCAGGATAAGAGAGAAGTAAGTTTAAAACACAACCTCCCAAAACATGCACCTTTAACACATATGCAGGAATGTGTATTGTGTGATTATACATGCACACACAGACACACACACACACACACACACACACACACACACACACACACACACACACACACACACACACACACACACACACACACACACACACACACACACACACACACACACACACACACACACACACACACACACACACACACACACACACACACACACACACACACACACAGTGTTAAAAGTCACTGCTAGAGAAAACAAAGCATTTGTGTAATTGAACATTAGACTCAAAACCAAAGATTTACTGAGATATTGTCCAGTGACAACTTCATCTGAGTAGCTCTGCTGTCCACTATTTATAGCACAATGCCACCCATGAACAGAAATCTACATATTCATTCAAGTAGAACTCACTGCAAATACGTGTTTGCCCACGTTATATTTGAAGTAAAATCACACTGCCAAATATCATCATTAACAACAGCTGCTGTTGCTGTAGTATTTTAGCAACAAACAAACACATGTATAGTATCAGTCCAGGAGGCCCTTTTAAAGAGAGTTAATGCAGGTTGCTGTGCCATGTTTCTGCGGTGATTGTAGCTTACCTGTAGCGTGTGAAGTGTCCACGGAGAGAGACACATGAAGGCTCTGCGGCGCTGAGGGTCAGTGTGACACACACAGATCTGAGCAGACACATGGCTAAGTTTAGGCCACAAATGGACCAGCCCAAACGTCCATTCTTGGAGGGCCAGAGGAATGCAGTTATAATTAGAAAGGTGCTAGACCTGTGACAGGCACCGACAGACATCATGAGCTGTTAGTGTTAGATCACAGCCTCACTGCAATGCAATGGTATCCACTGAGAACGTGCAAAACAACAGAGTTGCACTGAACACATTACAGTATTTCTCGATTGCTAGCACACTATAACTGATTCATTTGACCCAATTTTACAAACCATTCATACAGTTCATCTCGATACAAAGACACGTTTCTCAAAACACATTTTGACCTGTTTTCACACACGCTCCAATTTGCTCAGTGTTTTCTGAAAAACTCTACACAAAAACAGCATAGTTTTGCACTGATTTAACCATGTTTTAATTCAGAAAACACAAACACACAATATAACTACCTCTAGAATCACAACATGAACTCAAACAGCACACATTTATCCATGTGTGAACATTAGTAAAACTGATGCCAAACAGATCAGGATCTCAGGATGAACAGGAGCACAAGTGATTATGTGTTTTGGAAAATTAATCCTGGTAATAGGAATAGGAGGAAAAAAGAAAAATGAAGAGGATGAGGTCAAAGGTCATTTGTTGCTGATGAAATATAAAGCATTATAGTTGAGCATGTTCTTGTGCATGGACTGAGCATGAGGGAAGCTGCCTGCAGGCTCATCTCCTTACAGTACATAGTATCAGTGCTTCAGATGAGAGGACTTGTTCTGTAAATACTGTACCACACACCCTCAGACTCATAACTGTTGAATTGATTTGTAGCCAAGTACTTCTTCCACGTAATTGTGCAGAACTGAGAGACAACTGTCTAGGGGAGAAAACATATTTCATCGGAAGACTAAGAAACTGCTATAATATAGTCAAGTCAAGTCAAGTCAAGTTGAGCTTTATTGTCATTCCACTACATCTGTGGACATATAGTGGGACGAGATGTCGTGCCTCACAGGACCACGGTGCTACATTAATACAGATATAGAACACAAAGTAAAACAGTATAAACCTATACACAAACTAACCTACTGTCAGCTTTGACTATACATATGCTATATATAAAAGTGGTTACCTATACATAAACTAAAAAAGTAAAATAAAATACAAACTGTACAACTGTGCAGATGACTTCAAATACTGTACATGTGCAAAAAGAGAGACATTCAAGCAGCTGGCTGGGGAACAGTGTAAGGTGATTTGTGGTGCATGAGCCAGTAAACATACATACATTACAGTCATATATTTCAATCAGTCTTTTGTGGGATTATGGACACACAATGGTGTGTGAAAGTGTCTAGTGCATGCAGAGGAGAGTGTGTTGCTACAGGTGGCTTGTGCATTATATAACAAATAATGATATTAAAAACACTGTAATGACACTTGGCAGAGGATGCAGAAGTGATTTATTTATTGCTGTACAGTAACACAGTATATTCCAATGTGTGTTTACTGTATATTCTGTTGTTTGGTTTTTGTACTTTTCTCTTCTAGTGCTATTCATCTACTGTAAGATCACTTTACCATCGTGTAATGAAAGTAAAGTTTATTGGTGAGTTTCACTGTATCTGCACCGCTCTATTTATGCTGCAGACTGTAAGTCTCCTGTTTCACAAAAGCATGTTTTTGTAACAGTGTTTTGAGCTGATCCCACTAGTGTTGTCTAGACATTAACATAGTCTGTGTATTTGTCAGGTTTGTGTGTCATCTGAGGCCAAAGATTAGATTCTGACTAAAGAGAATCTACTTTGTGTTTTTGTCTAAAATGTTTGACTTTGACCTGAAGTCTGAAGTTTGCACAAGTTGGTGTGTAGTTTTGAGATTGTGTTTATAGTTGTGAGAAAATGGTGAATTGTTTCATGAATTGTGTTTTAGCGATCAAGAAAAACTGTAAAGCTGTGTTATAATCTCATCTGGTACCTTTGTGACGCTAACGCACATCTCCTTTGCTCTCTGCAGTCGCAGCTGTTGCGCTGTCAGGAGCTGGAGATGAGAGACAAATGTTCTCCTGTTATGTTTCTGCTCTTACTGGAGTTCAGAAATCTGCTGATGAACAGACATGTTCAGAACTAAATTAATTGTTGCCTTTTTTAATCGTCGCCTTGTCTGTTCCAGTCCACGGTGTCATCCTATTACAGTTTTTTATGATCGCTATGACAATTTAATTCAATACTTCTAACAATTTTCCTAAACTCTAAATGCAGTAACACACCTACAACACACAATTGACAAAACAGTTCATTTGATGCTTAAAATCACACACTGCAAACTAAACTCCAACATTCATTTTCAAAATACAATAATACACAATACACTACGTCTAATAAAACACTGCAAACATGTCCCAAAATCAAATGATTATTCCAAAACACTAACACGTGTTCTCTTCCAACAGGAACATTTTGTCAATCAAAGTGCAATATCATAAAAACACTAATATCAGACAGAATTACAGAAACTGTGTTATTGTATATGTGTCAGATCTGCCCTAATACACTACTGTATTGTATTGAGCATAAATTGTGTTTTGCAGTTTTTTTGAAGTCTCTCTACATTGGGTTTGGTAAATGCATTAATTTAGTTTATTTTGCTCCAAAAATCCAATACATAAATTAAATCTCAGAGTAGCTTTGTGAAGAACGAAGACAGAGACAGAATTACTGAAGTATAGGCTTTATTTACAACAGGCCAATCCTGAGAGATAACACACATATGCAATACGGTTGCCATTTATTATATGAAAGTACAAAATATATAAACTGAAAAATCCACAGAAGAATAACATATCAATAAAAAAAGAAATGTGGTAATTGTATAGCCTATATAAACGGATGTTGTGCAAACTGTGTTAAAAGATTAGAAACATTGTTAAAAGTATTAAAACAATTCCCAAAGCAATCGTAAAAATCTGGAATAACAGAAAAAAATATATATAAATATACATAAAGTATTTCTTTATTTGACTGAAAATACAGTAAAAACTAACATTGTGAAATATTATTTAAATGTAAAATGTTCTAATTTATTATGTGTTAAACTGAAATTTATTTCTGTGATCAAAGCTGTATTTTCAGCATCATTACTGCAATCTCCAGTGTCACATGATCTTCAGAAATCATCAAAATATGCAGATTTATTATCAGTGTTGAAAAACAGTTATGCTGCTTAATTATTATTTTTTGACTGATTAGAATGACTTTAAAATCTACATTCTACACTTTATGTGTGCTGTGATCTTTAGGTCTTTGAGTTCCAGTGTTTAACTCGATTACACATCCCAATTAAAAAAGTCATTTATTTAAAATACACTTATTTCACACTAAGTCTTGTTCAAATGTATTTTCATATTTACTGACATATCGCTTGAGACTTACTGTTATAAACATAATAATTATACTTTATTTGGAGCACTACTTGTGCACAATGCACATTTCTTAATATTAAGCCTAAAATGTGTTTTAATGTCATTATTGATGAGGATTGTATGATCTTTGAATAATAGATATTTTGATATTTAAAGTGTAGCTGAAGTATACTTACAATAGTATCAAATATACTTCAGTATATCTTTAGTCGGACCTCATCAGTACTGTACTTACTCATAATTAAAGTACATTAAGCACAAAATCAGTTGTTCCTATTTAGCAAGGGTGGCACAGTGGCTCGGTGTTTCACAGCATGAAGGTCTCTGGTTCGAACCCGGCCTTTCTGTGTGGATGCATGGTCTCCGTGTTTCAGCTCAAAGACATGCAGGTTATGTGAAGTGAAGATTCTAAATTAAAATTGTCTATGCCATGAATATAGCCATAGATGCTGGAATGAATGAAAGATGCATTTATATATATACATCCAAAGCGCTTTACAACCATACAACCATGGGGGGGAGGGGGGGTGTCTTTCCATAACCACCACCAGTGTGCAGCATCCACTTGGATGATACGACGGCTGCCACAGGACAACGAATGGAATGGCTTTGATAAAACAACAACAACAAACAAAGAGTTCCAATGTAGCAGACTTTAGGTATACCAGTTTAGTATACGAAAAGAACAATTGCAGGGTATTTTTTATTAAACTGCCCCTGTTGTGGGTTATGAAAGTTTTATATTTTGGTTTTGGGAGTCCACACAACAGGTTGAGATGCATGCAAGGTAAAAAAAAACTTTTATTTTCTTATAATGTGCATTTATCATTCATCATATAATATGTATTATTAATACTCCCAAAGGATTCATTTTGCCAAACCCTTCCTTTGCGTGACTCTAATCTGCAGTGATTGGTGGATTTCAAGCAGTGCTGCTTTGTGTACAGCGTTACCAGGGAACAGCTATTTTTAACGCTCCAAAGGTGACACCTAGTGGCAAAAAATTAATTAGCATTTTTATTCAGACCAATGGATAAAATCAAGTTTTCCCGGGTCTGCGTGCGCAGCAAGTGGGCGGGAAATATGCTAATGTTCCATCTTGACGACAACATAAAAACAGCTTGGGATTCGTTTTAAAAACGACTCGTTTAAATGATTCAGAGTCGGCTCTTTCTTTTGAGAGGCAATGGCTGTATCCGAAATCACCCCCATTCACTATTCCCTGCATTAGTCTACTCATACAGTACACTTGAAGGAGTGAATGAAAACGAGTGAGTGAATTTGCCGGAAGGACCGCCGCTTTCGCAGAGTTTGCTTGCTGTTTAATAATCATTTGAAACAGGCAGCTCGATTAATGGATTTATCTTGAACTCTGTCAAATTAATTTGTACCTGTGTTGTACTACGCTGTATTACGCCGTGGACGAGCGCTTCTAAAATAAATGAGTGGATGATTCAGCTGCGATCTTCTGACAAGACGCGGGAATTCACTCACAGTGCATTATGGGTCATCTCTAGCCGTTGAGTGTACATCAGTTCATTTTTGCGGTGCATCGTGGGATTGATCAAGGGCACTCGAGAACATCCACTATGGTTTCGGACACCATTAATAATGGTTGTCCCTATTGTCCCTTCAAATAGGGTTGTATTTAGGGGGCAATTTCGAATACAGCCAATAACTTTATACACGGAGCACTTTCAGATTTCAAACTTTGCAGGATGTTTTTATTCACTTAGAGCTGTGTTAACTGCATGAAAGGTCAATTTTAAAAATCCATAATAGGGGCACTTTGAGTACACGTAAATGTATTTGTATTACACTTAGCATGAAATAAATGTATTTAATATGTATATTTATTTTCCACAAGTATGCTTGCACACAGAATGCTATGTACAGCTGACTACATGTCTGCCATTGTATGCTCGCGTTGAACCTCAACACAAATTCTCCATAAGTAATTGCATACTGTAAATGTTCCTTTCTTTTGATTTCGATCTGAGGTCAAATTCCCACACAAGGCTTAAATCTGAAGAGGGATTCCAAGGCTGCCATTGGATTAGCGGCACAATGGAGCACATTAACTCTAGGGTAATCCTGGAGAATATCACAAGTCCTTTCATATGACTCTGACGAGAGCGGACCATTACCAGAAGACAGTGAGGAACTATGCAAATATGTCTGTGAGTACTGATTATATATTTATTATTGCAGAATCGTTAATATGGATATATTTGTCTATTTTCATAAATCTTGAACTTTTTTTCTTGTGAGAATAATACTATTCATATGATAGGCTATGTGTTAAAGCAGTAATGGAAACTATTGTTGTACTCTCTCTCCCGCTCTCTAATACAAACTTTATCTTTTCAAATACTCTTGTTTAAAACATGGTTATAGAAGCGTTTTTGTTGTTTGAGTTGAGTTGAATGGATGTGAATGTGGTGGTTCTCAGCTATTTTCAAAGCATAGGACTTATACCTAATGCAAACCTTTAGTTAGTTTGGATGTTGTTGTGAGTACTTGTCAATTTATTTTAAGCCAAATAAAGTTATAATCATAATCCTAATATAGTCAATTTTTGGGCTTTTCACACGGCACTTAACCCTGAGATAACTTCGTTCTAAACCCTGCTTTTAGGCCCAGGTTTTGAGATGTGACTCTGTCTAAGTTTTGTTTAGCTTATTTCAGGTTTATGAATGTGTAAAACCCATGAATCTTTCATCTCAAAGGCCACCATTTTTTCTGAAGTTATCTTTGATTTGGGGGTTACTTGTCCAGATATGATGGTGCCATATTTCAGTTGTTCAAAATGCGGCTGACCCTACTCCAGGTGCTTTTACAATAGTTTTAACAAAGCCATGTGTTATTGTATTGTATTTTCAGATAAACGTACGTGTCACTACAATGGATGCTGAGCTGGAGTTTGCCATTCAGCCCAGTACAACTGGTAAACAACTTTATGACCAAGTATGTATTTTGTATGGAATTTAGACGAAAGTCATTAAAAGAAACACAATAAAAATTGAACAATCAATGAGATCACTGCATTTGTCCTCTTGAAGGTTGTGAAAACGATTGGACTCCGAGAGATCTGGTACTTTGGACTGCAGTATCAGGACAGCAAGGGCTTCTCTACATGGCTGAAACTCAATAAGCGGGTTAATCTTCATCATATTTGCATGCTTGGCCTTTAAAAAAGAAAAAGAAAAAAATAAACAACTGAAATTTCTTCAACAAAAATGAGTACACAATTATAGACCTCTACAAGTTTCCATGCTTGTGGTTGCCAGATGTCAATTGTTTAATCCCCCTATCAGAGCTTTTCTCATAAAAAATACATTTTCTGCCAGGTATTTTACTGAGTAGCATGATCCTGCAATATCAAACTTTTTTTTTTAAATATACTATTTCATAGCATTTAACATTGATTTCAGTATTTGCATTATTAATTTCCAGGAATGATTTGCTATCTTTTCATTTCATTTATACAGTATTTTCTCATAACCAATCCTTAACCCTAAACATAACAGCTGGTAACGCTCAAAGGTACGTGGCGGCCTGCCAGCACTGGAAAAAAACCAATGCTTTAAAGCCAGAGAAGCTACAAGCATCTCCAGCAGGTAAATGTTGTCCATAGGCTGGACCTCCAACCATTGGCCACTGGTGCCTCGGTGGTTCCAAAGGATGTGATGGTCATTATTATCTAATGGTATGCCCACTGTCAAAAAGACTAGTGATGTCCATTTCCCAAAAATCATCTATGCAATGACACCATCATTTGTTGATGGAGATGATGAGATGGGTGCAACCAAAGGCTGTTGTTCCACACCTGCAGTGGTTGTAGGTGAAGTAACCCTAAAGGAATAACAACAATGCCTGCCATTAGCATTGCAATCAGTTTAAAAAAATGTCCCGTACTGGAAAGATGCTCAGAGATGAAACTAAGCAAGAGACCGAGACAGAAAGGCATGCATAGTGACAAAACAGATTGCAGATTGATGAACATCATGGACTGCATAGCAGAATCCTGTCTGGCTTTTAAAAACCAAAGCATAGGAGCTTCATGTGATGCATGGAAATCAGAACATGAAAATACGCATCTGCAACGTTTGTAAGCTAATCTTTCCCTGTCACTAACCAAAGAACAAGAACTTCGGGCCCAAGATATACTGAAAGGAAGCTTCTTTAAGAAATTGTTGAGTCTTTTATAAGTCATCCAAAATTGGAAGAAAACAATAACTTCTCTTTGAACAAGGGGGTGAACATTTTTTTCTTTCAAGAAGAGAAAAATCCCAAAGATAAACCCAGCAATTGGACCGTACCACAACAGTCAGGATGAGTCTAACAACTTTTTGCTGCGAGCACAAACACTCACCGGCCACTTTATTAGGTACACCTGTTCAATTGCTTGGTAAAACAATTTGCTAATCAGCCTATCACATGGCAGCAACTCAATACATTTAGGCATCTAGATGTGGTGAAGACGACTTGCTGAAGTTCAAACCGAGCATCAGAACGGGGAAGAAAGGGGATTTAAGTGACTGAACATGGAATGGTTGTTGGTGCCAGACGGGCTGATCTGAGTATTTCACAAACTGCTGATCTACTGGGATTTTCACACACAACCATCTCTAGGGTTTACAGAGAATGGTCAGAAAAAGAGAAAATATCCAGTGAGCGGCAGTTGTGTGGATGAAAATGCCTTGTTGATGTCAGAGGTCAGAGGAGAATGGACAGACTGGTTAGAGATGATAGAAAGGCAACAGTAACTGAAATAACCACTCGTTACAACCAAGGTCTGCAGAATACCATCTCTGAACACACAACACATCGAACCCTGAAGCAGATGGGCTCCAGCAGCAGAAGACCACACCGGGTGCCGCTCCGGTCAGCTAAGAACAGGACACGGAGGATACAATTCACACAGACTCACCAAAACTGGACAACAGAAGATTGTAAAAACGTTGCCTGGTCTGATGAGTCTCGATTTCTGCTGCGACATTCAGATGATAGGGTCAGAATTTGACGTAAAGAACATGAAAGCATGGATCCATCCTGCCTTGTCTCAACGGTTCTTGCTGGTGGTGGTGGTGTAATGGTGTGGGAGATATTTTCTTGGCATACTTTTGGCCCCTTAGTACCAATTGAGCATCGTTTAAATGCCACAGCCTTCCTGAATATTGTTGCTGACCATGTCCATCCCTTTATGACTACAGTGTACCATCTTCTGATGTACTTCCAGCAGGATAATACACCATGTCACAAAGATCAAATTATCTCAGACTGGTTTCTTGAACATGACAATGAGTTCACTTTACTCAAATGACCTCCACAGTCACCAGATCTCAATCCAATAGAGCACCTTTGGGATGTGGTGGAACGGGAGATTCACATCATGGATGTGCAGACGACAAATCTACAGCAACTGTGTGATGCTATCATGACAATATGGACCAAAATCTCTGAGGAATGTTTCCAACAACTTGTTGAATCTATGCCATGAAGAATTAAGGCAGTTCTGAAGGTAAAAGGGGGTCCAACCCGGTACTAGCAAGGTGTACCTAATAAAGTGGCCAGTGAGTGTATCTATTGTGTATTGCCAAGTCAAGACACCTTTAGCACTTTTAACAATACAGATTCTGTCAATGCAGCTTTACAATATTAAAAAATAAAAATAGTGTGTAATAATACAAATGGACAATGTAAACACTCAGTTTCAATTAAAATCAGTTCATCGTTGATTCAGTGATGTCATCGTCCAGCTCAGTTTAGTTCAAATAGTATCTGTGCAATCAAGTTGATGATATCACTGCAAATTTAGTAGGGCTGCAACGTTTCGTCGACATCATCGATTACGTCGATTATAAAAATACGTTGATTAGCATGGAGTGCATCAATGCGTCGCACCTTTAGCCACGGCCATTGCGCGAGCCAGCAGTTATCCCTACTTAAGACTATTTTTCTGCCATGCTTAACACAAACAAGACTCTAGAGCAGAAGGTAAAGGCTAGTATGGCATCATCACTTCACAGAGCGTTCATAGAGCATTATGTTATCATACGACCGTCAGAACCGCATATATATAGTCGAACTGACGCCTTTACATTGTCAGGATTTACATCCGCATTCAAAGCTGCGCTGAAGGAACGGAACAGCACGGGACATCGAGTTGCCGATATAATCATGACGAGCTGCCATCAGTGCCGTCACGTGGACGCGAGAGGTCTGAGACGCACACACCAAACGTGCTCTCTGCACTCGCCAACAAAGCATTTTAAATCATTGTTAGTTGTTTAATGTGTGATGGACAGGACATGTCTCGACTGGGCTCGTTTATTTAAAAACGGGCTGTCAGCTGTGATAAAACTTCCCGGTGTTGTGACGCCATTTTTGATTCTGTCATTCTAGTGTCCTAAATGCAGTTGTGACTTCAGCTGTTCATTCATACAGATATGTTTTCAAGCAGATGTGTTAATCTGCTGAATAAATAAAACATGTCAAGTCTCTCACCTGTAAGCAACTGCTGTCAGTCCCAAACAGAACTGTGAATGCACCATAATGTGCATTTCTATTGATTGTATCACTGCCCTGTAATTCTCTTTCTTTCTTTCTTTCTTTCTTTCTTTAGTAGTTATTTATTGTTATTTTAAATTTTTCTCTATTTTCTTATTTTTTATTTATTGTTCATATTTTTCTCTTTTCTTATTTTTTATTTATTGTCATTATTTTTCTTTTTCTCTCTTCTTATTTTTGTATTGTTATTTTCTTTCATTTTTTCTTTAATTTTTCTTTTGTATTAATTATTTATTGTTGTTATTTCTTTTTCTCTCTTTTCTTGTTATTATCTTTCTTTATTTATTGTTATTTTGTTTGTTTCTTTCCTTTCTTTTTTGTTGTTATTTATTTTTTGTAAAGTATTAATTATGAGAAAAGGTTTAAGTAAAATAAAAGATTAGTATCAGAATTTACTGTTATAATTGATTGATTCATGAAACTGATGAGAAAATAATAAATAGATTAATTGAAAAATAATTGATAGATTAGTCGACTAATCTATCGATAATTTTTTCGATTAGTATAAAATAAAATAAAAATAGTCGTTAGCTGCAGCTCTAAAATGTAGTGTCCTAAGCAAGCCAGAGATGACTGCGGCAAGGAATCAAAACTCCATAGGTGACAGAAATAGAGAAAAAAAACCTTGGCAGAAACCAGGCTTAGTCAGGGGGGGCAGTTATCCTCTGGCCAGATTAAACCAACAGTTTAATTCCATGCTGCAGCAAAGTCAGATTGTGCAGAGGACTTATCTGGTTCCTGTAGTCTTGTGTCGATGGCCATCTAGCTGACGTGGTCTTCACTGGGGATCTGTCTCAGGCTCATCTAGTTGTCCTGATCTCCGCTGACATTCAGGGCTGTACAGGTCATCTCTATGTCCCGATTCACCATCTGGGCTACATACGGATTGATCCGGGTGACTGCAGTGACCATCTGATCTGTAAACAGACTGGATCTGGTGGCTACAGTGACCTTGGAATAAGAAAGAAACAGACTATATTAGCATAGATGCCATGTTTCTAACAATGTAACAAGTACAATGGGTGTTATGGGAAGAATTCCCGGTTCCGGTTGACCTAATTAATGCAGCCTAACAATTGAGAGCTAAGTAGGAAAAGGATCTGCCAACCGCAGTTGATTTTGATATTCTAGGTATTATCAAATGGCCAGAGATTTGAGAACACAGCAGACATGCAGGACTATAGTGTGGTAGGACCACACTCAAGTACTGAGGAGCTAATCCATTCAGGGCTTTATAAGTAATTAAAAAGATATTGAAATGTATACTATGTTTAATAGGGAGCCAGTGCAGAGTTGACAGAACCGGGCTAGTATGGTAATGCTTCTGGTACTAGTAAAGACTCTAGCTGCTGCATTTTGGACCATCTGGAGTTTATTAAGCACACAGAGCAACCACTCAATAAATCATTACAATAATACCTTACCTTGAGGTCATGAACGCATGAATGAACATTTCTGCATTTGACATTGAGAGCATAGATCGTAATTTAGATATATTTTTGTAATGGAAAAATGTGGTTTTACAAATGCTTGAAATATGGCTTTCGAATTAAAGATTGCTATCAAATAGCACACCTAGGTTCCTGACTGATGACGAATAATTAACAGAGCAGCCATCGAGTGTTAGATAGTAGTGATGCGTGGATGTGCTAAAACATCACCCGAATCCGCAGATTCAAATAAATTATCCACCCGCAACTATATTTTTGTCTGATTTAGATAACCGCACCTGACCCGCACCCGATCGTCACATTCAGGGTTCGTATGGTCATGAAAAACCTAGAAATGTGGAATTTTAAAACAGCAATTTCCAGGCCTGGAAAGTTTTGGAAAAATAAATAAACCCAGAAATTTTTAAAAAGTCATGGAAATCTATTTCACAATTATCTGTATAATATAATTATGTTTAATTAGGTCCTGAATTTCGGTGCAGGATTGCACACATTGACTATCTTATCGCATTAGCCTACTCATTCACGCAGCTTTCAACTTTAAAATGAGGGAAATTACTGAAAAACATTTATTCAATATAGCTTATAGGTTAGATGAGTAAATAAATCCACACAAAACATCAGATCAAATCAGTCATTTGAAAACAGCGTGAGTGATTCAGCTGTACCGCGTATTCTCTCTTTGACCTTCTCTTCACATCAGCGCATTTAGAGCTGCATGCTGTGATACAAGACTTTAGCTCACGTTTTGGTACAGTAGAATTGTCAATTGCCTAATTGTTGCATTGTCACACAAATGTATTATTTACACATCTTTTTAAGCCATTCGGTACTTGCCGTTCTCCATAGGAGCTTTTCTGTGCGCTGCAGTCACATCCAAAGTGCGCTCTGCGAGTACCAAATTGAGTTTGCAAGCAAATCTGGTTGCGCTTAAGTGGGCAAATACACACAAAATTATGTCAAAATGGCCGTCCCGGCGAGTATCCTCATAAGCACTGTCGGTTTTGTCTTAAGTTAATGTAAACAGTTGTGAACAATACGCATGTGTATAAGTATTGGATCCGTGAAATAGGTCTTGTGACAGCCACCTAATAAAGCTGTGCCATCTGTAATTAATGTTAATCAAACAACAAATGACAGAGAAAATCCCTCACTGCTGTTGACTAAATAATGTTTTGTTGAATAACTTTCTGTTAATTTACAGTTTATTACATTTCTGTAGCCTATTTAGAAAATGTAGTTCATATTTGCATCAATGATTTATTTTATTCATCTGCAACCCACCCGCAAATAATCAGAATGCACATCACTATTAGACAGTGTTCTCGGTCATTACATGTGAAGGTTTTTGGCCCGGTAATGAACACCTCTGTTTTTATTTTAGCTGTGAGAAATTACTAGTCATCCAGTTTTTTATATCAACCGTGCATTCCATTTTGCAAATTGTTATGTTTCATCAGGATGCATCAGGAGTATCATCCGCATAACAGTAAAAGCTAACAACATATTTCCTGATGATATCTCCCAAGGGTAACATGTAAAGCATGAAAAGCAATAGTCCTAGTACTGAGCCTTGAGGTACTCCATACTACACTTGTGATCGGTATTATACCTCTTCATTCACTCTTCATTAATTTAAAAAGAGGCTTAATAACGGGATGTTTGATGTTTTTTTGAGAATATCCTAATGACAATTATGAATTTATAATAGTCAGAAGAGGATCTATGACTTCTGGAAGCACCTCTTTAAGTAGCTTAGATGGAATAGGGTCTTATATACATGTTGTTGGTTTATATTATTAACAAATGTGTAAAATATAAATACAATTATCCTATAATAGAGAATGAGTGGAACTGTTCCTCTGGAGATCTATAATGCACTGTCTGATGTGATACAGTAGCTGATGGCTGCATGGTTACAATTTTATCTCTAATAGTATCGATCTTGGAAGTAAAGTAGTTCATAAAGTCATTACTGCTACGCTGTTGGGAAATGTCAATGTCTGTTGATGCTTTTTTTCGCGGGAAGTTAGCCACTGTATTGAATATATACTTGGGGTTATGTTTGTCAGAACTAAAAGAGATGAAAAGTAATCAGATCTTGCAGTTTTTAATGCTTTTCTGTAGGAGAAGGTACTTTCCCGCCATGCAATTGAAAATACCTCTAGTTTTGTTTTCTCCCAGCTGTGCTCCTTTTTCCATGCTGCTTTCTTTAGGGCGCGAGTATGCTCATTATATCACGGTGTCAGACTCTTATCCTTTATCTTCCTTAAAGGAGCAACCATATCTAAAATGCTAGAAAGGAGAGAGTCCATAGTTTCTGTTAAATCATTAAGATTTAAGGAGCCGTTGTTGTCACGGTCCTGCTGGTGTGCCCAGGCTGGCCACCAGATGTCTCTGTGTGTTGAGCACATGGCTTGTTGTTTGTTGGTGCCATGTGCTCCCATGTCGATTGTCTGTCCCCTCCCATCTTGTTACTTAATCATTGTTTCAGTGACTCCAGCTGTGTCTCCCTCGTTACCCTCGCTTGTCTCCCTATATAGTCTCCTTGTGTCTGCAGTCCTGTGCTGATCTGTTGTCTTCCGTCATGTGAGTTCATGTTTGACTGTGTGCCAGTCTTCTGCCTGCCTGCCTGCCTGCCTGCCTGCCTGCCTGCCTGCCTGCCTGCCTGCCTGCCTGCCTGCCTGCCTGCCTGCCTGCCTGCCTGCCTGCTTGTTTTTCCCCTTCGGGGTGGTTTTTGTTGCTCTTTTGTTTCATTTTATTATATTAAAACCCTAAATCTCTACATTTGAGTCCTCGACCCCATCTCCCACCTGACAGTTGTATATGCAGGGGAATTTAGATAAGTCATGATGATTATTTACAAAGCAGTCTTTTGTGGTAGAAGTGATGATTCTACCATACTGTATATAACAAGAAGTTGACTTTACAGTTTTAGCTGTATGAAGTACGAGACTAGATAAGCTGTACGAGACTAGATAATTATCTGAGATATCATCGTTCTACTGCAAAATTTCAATGCCATTAACACTGGATATCTTTTCAGATTGAATGCTGGAGTGTTTAAAAAAGCATGTTGTCTGTGACCACCCAGCAGCTTATACAGAAGCAGCATGCCCCAAAAACAAAACGTGACAGTATTAAATCTAGAGTATGATTTAGACAACGAGTAGGTCCTGATACGTGTTGTCTAACCCGATAGAGTTCAGAATGTCTATAAATGCTGATCCCAATGCATCTTTTTCATTATTGACATGAATATTAAAATCACCAACAATTAAGACTTTATCTTGAGCCAGGACTAACGCAGATATAAAATTTGAAAATGATTTAGTAAAGTCTGTATGATGCCCTGGTAGCCTGTATACAGTAGCCAGTACAAACATCACATGGATTTATCATTAACACTTGTTTCTCTGGATAACGTTACATGAAGCACAATTACTTCAAAAAAGTTATACTTGAAGCCCGCCCTCTGAGAAATACTGAAAATATTGCTATAAATTTTAGAAACACCTCCCCATTTACCTTTTGGAGGCGGCTCATGTTTATAACAGTACTCTTGGGGGTAGACTTGTTTAAAATAATATAATCATCTGTGGTCAATTGTCATCAAAACCCATGCAGTTCCCCTGGGACACCGCAAGAATCTGGAGTAGCATGTGGTATCACATTTAGGCATCATCAGAAAAACATAATTTCTGTTGAGTCTAAGGTTAGCTGGTGGAACTTTAACAAAAATGAGGCTGCACAGGTGCTTAGTGGTGATGAGCAGATGCTGCCGGCATTCTGAGTTTTGGGGCATACAGCATCTGTAAATGCTGCTGGGTGGTCACAGACAACATGTGTTTTTCAAACACCTCAGCATTCAATCCAAAAATTTGGCATTTTTTTGTGTTTTTTTATTATTTTTTGGCCATTAAGTCGGGTCCACTTGCAAAAGATTGGATTCCTGGGTATGGTCAAATCCTGCCAAATGCAATTGTCTCACAGACATAGGCAGTGAACTGCCATGTGGGCATGGGACTGTAAGCGCCTCGCTGGAAGATGTAGAGCGTATCTAAAACATGAAATCAGTGTTTTACTAAATGGCTTGTTAGCTCAGCATGCTAAAACAGCCTAAGAACAACAGGGGGCACTCATGTTGTTCCACGCCTGTAGAAGAAGGAGAAAGGATACACAGGGGCTCCGTTACACTTGGTTTTTTATGCCATTCTCTTTCCAACTTCCCTCCATCTCATTCACTCAGATGTACATCATTGATTATGTTGCACGAGTGCCCACTACTGGTGAAACCCTTTCAATATGCTGAAATGGAGCTTGGATCACTTGGAATGCACTATGGATTTGATTTATTTAAACTTTTACTTTAAGAAGTAGTTTTATGCAGCAAACTATATGTATAGGCATGCTTGGGCTGTTTTAAATATAAAAAAATGAAATAAAAATATTCACATATCATAGAGTTGTTTGGGGTGGGGGTAAATTAAACATGATTTGCGGTGATGTCGCATTTGTTTTGCATTGTGGCGTATAAATCGTCCTGAAGTGATATACCTCTGAGCTGGTAATACTTAGATTGTGTGTTTGTTCTTCTTTATTCATAATTTTGTGATATTAAACTTTATTTATGCTTTATAGATGACGATTATAATCAAGGTAAAGGACACACTGAAACACATCTAACAAATGCATTTGTGTTTATATGTTAGGTGACTGCTCAAGATGTCAGAAAGGAAACCCCGCTGCGGATTAAATTCCGAGCAAAGTTTTACCCTGAGGACGTGGCTGAAGAGCTGATTCAAGAAGCATGGCAGTCTTTTCTTCCTCCAGGTGAAAGAGGGATCTTGAGCGATGATATCTACTGTCCACCTGAAAGCGGCCGTTCTCCTGGCCTCATATGCTGTGCAGATGAAATACGGTGACTACAACAAGGAATATCACGTGCCTGGATATTTGTGCAGAGACCAACTGCTGCCACAAAGGTGCTTCTCTATTCTACTTTTTTAATACCAACTAAGATTGCACTTTAGTATCATGTTTTAAAAGTTGCTGTTTTTCATATAAATACCTTCTTCTAGAGTTCTAGAACAACACAAACTGACTAAAGAGCAGTGGGAAGAACGAATCCAGGTGTGGCATGAGCAACACAAAAGAATGCTCAGGTAGAAACTTCCCAACGTCTGAACCTAAAACTAGCTGTTTGAGTACAAGGTCAGTAACGCTTTATCCCTACAGAGAGGATGCTACGATAGAATACTTGAAGATTTCCCAGGATCTGGAGATGTATGGAGTGAACTATTTCAGCATCAAAAACAAAAAAGGATCGGAGTTGTGGTTGGGTGTTGATGCTTTGGGACTCAACATTTATGAACGTTCAGACAAGTACATCTTCATCTATATTTTATTTGTAACTTTAATGCAACTAATACAACTAATTCATTTTGTTGTAAATTCTTAGCAATGGACTGTGCCATGTTAGTATTCCTGTTTTTCAACAGGCTGACACCTAAAATCGGATTCCCTTGGAGTGAGATACGGAATATTTCTTTCAATGACAAGAAATTTGTCATTAAGCCCATAGACAAAAAGTCACCGGTAATTAAAAATCATAAATGTAACACTTAATTAATTAATTTATTCACAGTATTTCACCTGCTGCACTACATGACCTTTGCTCATCCACAGGACTTTGTGTTCTATGCACCTCGTCTGCGCATTAACAAGCGTATCCTGGCTCTGTGCATGGGAAACCATGATCTTTACATGCGACGCCGCATGCCAGACACCATTGAGGTGCAGCAGATGAAAGTGCAGGCCAAAGAGGAGAAGAACAAGAGACAACAAGAGAGGTGACAACATTAATAACAGATATATCACACAGCACAAACATTGTTTATGATACCTAAGGTAAAATCACTTTATCCAGAATACTGTCTTTTATGCAGACTAAATAATTAACACAACTGCTCTGATCTAAAACTTAGTGAGCTGCCTAGCTGGAAAGCTTTTTAAAGCATCGTGGGAATGCTCCTAATGTCAAGGCTGTTTTCTTAAGGGGATAGTTCACCCAAAAATGAAAATTCTGTCATCATTTACTCACCCTCAAGTAGTTCCAAACATGTATCAATTATTTTGTTCTACTGAACACAAAGGAAGATATGTTGAAGAAAGTTTGTAATCGGGCTGTTTTGGGGCACCATTGACTTCCATAGTACGAAAAAATATATACTATGCCCCAGAACTGCTCTGTTTCCAACATTCTTCAGAATATCTTCCTTTGTGTTCAACAAGCTGACATTCATACAGGTTTGGAACGACTTAAACTGAGTAAATGATGACAAGGTATATTTTTTAAAGGTTTACTATACCTTTAAGATAGGCAGTAACATTAGGCTGCCTTATAAAATACCTAGTTTTGGCAAAATTCTACAGTGGCACTGCAATTTTTCTTCACAGAAACGTAGTCCAGTAATTGAATCAAATTATTACAAAATGACTGAGTTGAGAGAAACGTTGATTGTATTACTGGGTCAAGTCAAGTCACCTTTATTTATATAGCGTTTTTAACAATACAAATTGTGTCAAAGCAACTGCACTTTCCTGCATTTTCCTATTTATTAGGAAAATAGTGTATCACTAATGTAAAATTACAAGATTAAATGCCCATTTTTCAGTTAAAGGCATTTCATTATTGAATTCAGTGATGTCATCGTCCAATTTAGTTCAGTTGAAATAGTATCTGTGCAATCAAGTCGGTGATATTGCTGGAAATGACGTGTCCCCAACTAAGCAAGCCAAAGGCAACAACGGCAAGGAACGAAAACTCCATCGGTGACAGAATGGAGAAAAAACCTTGGGAGAAACCAGGCTCAGTCGGGGGGGCAGTTCCCCTCCGGCCAGACGAACCAGTAGTTTGTTCCAACTGCACCAAAGTCAGATTGTAAGTGGTCCACTGGTTCCAGTGGTCTTTTCCCAATGGCTGTCTAGGTGATGGGGTCCTCACTGGAGATTTGTCTCTGGGGCTCATCTATGTGTCCTAGACTCCACTGACGTTCAGAGCTGTAGAGGTTGTCTCTAGGTGATGATCCTCCATCTGATCTGGATACGGACTGGATCTGTTGACTGCAGTGATCATCTGATCTGGATACGGACTGGATCTGGTGACTGCAGTGATCATCTGATCTGGATACGGACTGGATCTGGTGACTGCAGTGATCATCTGATCTGGATACGGACTGGATCTGGTGACTGCAGTGATCATCTGATCTGGATACGGACTGGATCTGGTGACTGCAGTGATCATCTGATCTGGATACGGACTGGATCTGGTGACTGCGGTGATCATCTGATCTGGATACGGACTGGATCTGTTGACTGCAGTGATCATCTGATCTGGATACGGACTGGATCTGGTAACTGCAGTGATCATCTGATCTGGATACGGACTGGATCTGGTGACTGCAGTGATCATCTGATCTGGATACGGACTGGATCTGGTGACTGCAGTGATCATCTGATCTGGATACGGACTGGATCTGGTGACTGCGGTGATCATCTGATCTGGATACGGCCTGGATCTGGTGACTGCAGTGATCATCTGATCTGGATACGGACTGGATCTGGTGACTGCAGTGATCATCTGGGCTGGATAAGGACCGGATCGGGTGGCTACGGTGACCTCGGAATAAGAAAGAAAAAGACTAATATCAGCGTAGATGTTACATCGTAAGAAGATTTACAAGTACATCTTGTTTTATGGGAAGTGTTCCCGGTTCCAGTTGACCTAATTAATGCAACCTAACAATCCTTTAATGGATTTGAATATTACTGAATAATGAATATTATTGAACAAGGCAGGCATGATCACAGGAAGCTTCTCCTAGAGAGATGCCATCTGACTCAAACAGTTATAAAGAGAATTCCAATCAGGGCCATTCTGGAACGCGATTACAAACGGACAGAGGGGGCCCTCCTCCGTTCCTCACACCGGGCCCCGCATCAGGAAGGCCCTGATTACACTTACAAATGCAGGGTGTTTTGAGTAGCTGGTTTGTCAATTAATTGAGTATTTGAGCACATTTTAGTTTGCCAGAATAATTCCATTTGGCTGAGCACTTTGCCATTAATGAACGATTCAGAGAAAGTTGGATTGTCTATTTGTCAGTTAGATGCAGTAGTTAGTTACAGTAGCCACAATATCGTGAGTATGGCTTCTGGATTTCCTCTTATTGTTCTGCAATGTGATTATAGGTACAGTATGTGGACTGATGTGTCTGTTTTGTAACTAATGCACTTTTTTATTGTATTTTTTTGGAGAGATATCAACAGTTGTGCATAGATGTTGTTTAAGTTCTACAATTTTCATCAGATCTTCGGTAACACTTTACAATAAGGTTCATTAGTTAACATTAGTTAACAACATTAGTAAACATGAACTAAGAATGAACAATACTTCAACAGCATTTATTAATCTTTGTTAATGTTCATTTAAGCATATACTAATGCATTATTCAAATCACAAGTTGTGTTTGTAAACATTAGTTAATGCACTGGGAACTAACATAACCAAGCAATGAACAACCGTATTTTCATTAACTAGCATTAACAAAGATGAATAAATAGTGTAATAAATGCAGTTCATTGTTTGTTCATGTTAGTTAATACATTAACTAATGTTAAAAAATGACACCTTATTGTTGTCATGAATCTGGTTGCCACTCACCACACTACAGCTGCACATCACCCATGGACTACAACTCCCATCATTCACTGCACTACGACACACACATTCCCATCCACCATTGCACCAATCACACAGCTGTCACCAATCACTCATCAACCCTGATTGTTTCACCACACCTGCACCTCATTCACACACACACATAAGCAGCACACTTCCTTGCACTCACCGCAAAGTCTTGTTTTGCCCCGGCTGACATTCTGAGCGTTTCCCCTGTATTCTGTTTCCCTGTGTTTACCTGGACTGCCTATATACTCTGACCGTTTGCTGCCTGCCTTTTGACCCTGCATGCCTTTCGATATCCTCTCTGTCTGCTGCCTGCCCCGACCTTTGCATTGCCCCTGTTGCTGATTCTGCCTTGCCTACGTGACACCTGTTATTGCCTCTGACCCTTGCCTGTTTGACCTTGCCTTGTTGTTCATTAAAGCTGCATTTGGATCTCAACGCCACTGACTCCTCTTGTTACAATTGTAAAGTGTTAACAGTTCTTCTTCTGAGTGTTCTCTTTTACATTACATTAGCACCCTTGCAAAGGCCCTGTACTAATGTCTAAGAATTTTTTTTTGTTCAACAATGGCCAATAAGTAGATACTGTATCTAAAGTAACAAAAGATGTAACAAGATAATCAACTTTATTTTGTCTCTTTGCGAATGTGACATGCTCAATTTTAGTTTAATTTTATATATTAAAAAATTATAATTTAATTTATAGTTTGTTTGGTTTTCTTTTAGGGTGCTGTCATTTAAAGTGACTTTTCAATTTGATGTTGCTTTAATAGAGCCAGATATTGTCAGGATTATAGACCTGTCTATGTGTGTTTTTGTTCCTTGTGACCCAGTTTCTGTCTCCCAGTCATAATGTCATTTGGTTCAGGTGTGTCTCGTTCCTTCCACAATTATCCTGTGTTTAAAAACCCCAGTCCATTCAGTTAGTGTTTGTTGGTTCTTGAACGTCTTCCCTGCCTGTGTTCCATGTTTACTTGTAAATGAAAGTCTTGTTTTTGTGAATTCCTCGTCTCGTTCCGTGTTTACTTGCTCCCGTGAAGTGTGACAGAAGAACCGGCCCAAAATCGTTACCTCCGTGTTTGTACCCTCCGTTTTGTTTCCTGTTTTTCTCTGTGTTTTTCTTTCCGTTCTGTTTCCATGGATCCCCGCCTTTGCCCGGATTACCTCCTCCTCCTGCTGGAGCACAAGCCATTGCCGCACGGAGCGACAGAGCTGAGGATTGCCGTGGACCTGGAGCTGGAGCTGCAAATGATGTCAGTCAAGGTGCGTGAGCCGGCAACAATGCCTACCTTGAGGGAGAACCCCACGGATGGTGTGAATGCGGAGAGGAGCTCCGCCCCCTGCACCGTGGCTGAGGGTGAGCTGAGTATGGCGCGTAGATTGTGCCACAATGAGGGTCGGAAGGCCCCTGTGCCCGCTCCCCATAAGCGTCCTCCAGAGCCCGCGCCTCCAGAGCGCCCTCCAGTGTTGGCTCTTGATCCTGAGGTCAGCCCTGGAAGTCTGGAGGCTTTCAAGTGCCCACCCTTTCCTGCCTCCTCCACCGCTGTCATCTGGCAGCCCCTCTGTTCACCCTCAGCCCACCATCATGCGGGGCGAGCTCAGCGGGACTACCATCCTCCAGCGTTGCCATGGTCGGAGTTTCCCTCGACTCCGCCTCCAGCCTTCTCAGCCCGGACTCCGGATCCTCACCATCGCCCACCGCCATCGCTCTTGGGCTCCTCCTCCACCTGCTCCGCCCCTGTTGGTCGGCCCCTTGGAGTAGGTGGCCATTCCTCCTCCATGGCTCCTCCCTCCGTCGGCTCCACCGTGGGCCACCATTGTGGCTGTGGCCTGGATCCTGCCAGGTTCCTCCGGGTCCCTCATGTCTCTTCCCTGGCTACTCCCTCCTTCGTCACCCCCTTGGATTCTGTGTGCCGCCCCCCCTCCCGGGGGTTCGTCCTCCTCCTGAGCCACCTGCTTGACTACATAACATCCTACTCACATACAGGTGCATCTCAATAAATTAGAATGTCGTGGAAAAGTTCATTTCAGTAATTCAACTCAAATTGTGAAATTCGTGTATTAAATAAGTTCAATGCACACATACTAAAGTAGTTTAAGTCGTTGGTTCTTTTAATTGTGGTGATTTTGGCAGGATTGCAGATTCTCTATGGGGTTCAGGTCTGGTGAGTTTGCTGGCCAGTCAAGCACACCAACACCATGGTCATTTAACCAACTTTTGGTGCTTTTGGCAGTGTGGGCAGGTGCCAAATCCTTCTGGAAAAGGAAATCAGCATCTTTAAAAAGCTGGTCAGCAGAAGGAAGCATGAAGTGCTCCAACATTTCTTGGTAAACGGGTGCAGTGATGTTGGTTTTCAAAAAACACAATGGACTAACACAAGCAGATGACATTGCACCCGAAATCATCATATACTGTGGAAACTTAACACTGGACTTCAAGTAACTTGGGCTATGAGCTTTTCCACCCTTCCTCCAGACTCTAGGACCTTGGTTTCCAAATGAAATGCAACATTTGCTCTCATCTGAAAAGAGGGCTTTGGACCACTGGGCAATAGTCCAGTTCTTCTACTCCTTAGCCCAGGTAAGTCGCCTCTGACGACAACTGTAGCCAAATTCCTTGACACGTCTGTGTGTGATGGCTCTTGATGCCTTAACCCCAGCCTCAGTCCATTCCTTGTGAAGTTCACCCAAATTCTTCAATCGATTTTGCTTGACAATCTTCGTAAGGCTGCGGTTCTCTCGGTTGGTTGTGCATCTTATTCTTCCACACTTTTTCCTTCCACTCATTTTTCTGTTAACATGCTTGGAAACAGCACTCTGTTAACAGCCAGCTTCTTTGGCAATGAATGTTTGTGGCTTATGCTCCTTGTAAAGGGTATAAATGATTGTCTTCTGGACAACTGTCAGATCAGCAGTCTTCCCCATGATTGTGTAGCCTAGTGAACCAAACTGAGAGACCATTTTGAAGGATCAGGAAACCTTTGCAGGTGTTTTGAGTTGATTAGCTGATTGTCATGTCACCATATTCTAATTTGTTGAGATAGTGAATTGGTGGGTTTTTGTTAAATAAATGAACTTTTCCCATGACATTCTAATTTATTGAGATGCACCTGTATGTGCCAAGACCTATGTTCCTTGAAACCTTTCATGCATCACCCCCTTGGAACCCCGTTGATAAACGTATGATAAAAGTAGTTTTAAGTAGGAACTGGGCAGGTTTTGTTACAAAAACCTGGCAACCCTGTATCACCTACGCACACACACGCCCAGTGAGAGAGAACAAAGTCAATAGTTGTGGAACTCCATTGTGAAAGGCTATTTTATTCATTTAAACATCGGATGAAGCGATTATTTTCTCTTTAATACAGATGATGCCAATGTATTTTTTGATGAGTCCGTTATATTAGAAATAATAACGTTACCTGCTTGATGGATAGTAATGCCGTGGCGCGAACACAACTGTTTGAAGTTGTCAAATTTATCACGGTCTCCATGCTACACTAATAGTAGGAAGGCTTTCCTGTGTTTATACTTATCCTCACAAGTACAATTTAGCTGTATAATTTGTGTCCCCTTCAAAATTTGATCTTGAGAAATGTTATGTTTATTGCCCCCCTCCCTCCCCACTTGGAAAGTGATTTTTTGCCTCTCTGTGATGAGACCACAAGGTATCATCACATGTGATGATTGCACACTTACTGACACCAGGCTTCCGTAAGGGATGTATACTCATAATAGTGAGAATAAGTAGGAGGGTGTGGAGTCTGTGGCAGCACCAGTGTCTTGAACTTGATGCAAGCCACAACCAGACATTGCAGGAAGATAAAAAGAGGTTTAATCTTACACTGTCAGATGATTACATATTTTCATATGGGTCTAAATGGTAGCTTGGTTGACCAAAACCATCTCTCTTTCAGTTCATTTGACAGCATGGGAATTTCTGTCAAATGTGTATTTTTTAACCATAGAAGGAGTGACGACAGGAGCTATATATATATATATATATATATATATATATATATACCTGCCTACTACACAGCATTGAGTGAACATATGAAAGGGAATGTCTCATTTACATATCTTATCCTGGTTCCCTGAGTAGGGAATGAGATGCTCTATAATTTGGCCATGCTCTTTCGTTACTGCTATGACTTTCTTTATGGAAATCTAAGGTGATTCTTGGGATGTGGTGGGTTGGTGCTAGTGCCATCAGCCTATGAATAGGTATGATCATGTACAGGCTTCAGATGTTTAGGCTGTTTCTATAGTGTCAGTTACTGATGCAGTCTCATTTCCTACTCGAGAAATCAGGAGTACATAAGTAACGGAGACATTTTTATTCAAAATCTTCTTCAAAGTAACATTTGTATTTGACGTAAAAATATTTTTAGAAAAAGACAGCTCATTAGATTTTGAAACAGAGCATAATGTTCTTACAGTGGTGACAATGGTTTTTAATGCATTTTAATTTTAGAACACTTCTGGAAAATGAGAAAAAAAGAAGAGAAAATGCAGAGAAAGAAACGGAGAAGATTGCAAGAGAGACGATGGAGCTCATGGAAAGACTTCGACAAATTGAAGAGCATACCAAAAAAGCTCAAGAGGGTTGGAACTACAAATGTCTACCTATTAGTACAAATGTCACAATAATAGTTTATGGGTTTAGTAAAGTGTGTAATTTCCTCTCAACTAACATTACCAAATATAATTGGCAAACTGGTGGCTGTTCTTGAATAGGTTTCCTAAATACACTGTCTGCAATTAGTCACATAATCCTGCCACACGCTGAAGCTATAGGTTGCTTTGAAAGGCTGGATGCTCAAACAAACAGAGACACCTTAAATATTTATATCAAATTTTACTTTTCAGAAAAGTTGATTTGTGTAACATTATAGTCGTGTCGTCCAGATCTTGAAGAGCAGACCAAGCGGGCATTGGGGCTGGAGCGGGAGAGGAAATGTGCGCAGGAAGAAGCCGAGCGACTGGAGAAAGACCGTAGGATTGCAGAAGAATTCAAGTCAGCATTACTGCAGCAATCTGAAAACCAGATGAAGAGCCAGGAAAATCTGGTATTAAAACATAAGTACTCAAAACCTTTTAGAGATATATTATGATCTTACACGGTTAGTTAATTTACTCACCCTCAACATGTGCACATTTCTTTCTTCTTGAGAAGCAAATATAGCATCATTCAGAATGACAAAATTATGTCATTACTCACTATAATAACATTCCAAACACATATTACTATTTTTCTTCTCTCTAAAGGAGAAATTAAGTATGTACACTGTGCTATTTTCCATACAGTGGGGGTGGACGATGTACATTCCCACTTTCAGTCTTAATGTGCCCATATTGTGCCCATTCACAAGTTAATTGTTTTATTTAGGAGTCACCTATATACATTCACATTATTTAAAGTTCTAAAAACACCTTATTTTTCTCATTCTGTATATTTCTGTATTACCTATTTTCACCCTCTGCCTGAAACACTCTGTTTTATTTATATGGAATTAATATGTATATCTAAAGGCAACAGAGTTGGCCGAGCTGACATCCCAGATCACTCTTTTGGAAGATGCCAAAAAGAAGAAAGAGGATGAAGCCAGGAAATGGCAAAGAAGGGTGAGAGTGTAAATGTACTGTTGCATCTGTTTCATACGGTTTGCCTCAGACAAAGACATTATCAGTCTCAGTATGAATATCTTGGCAGGCAATTATGGTTGAGGTAGACCTGGAGAAGACAAAAGAGGAGTTGAAGAGTAAGCTAATTGGGGTCCACATCCAGGCGATGTCCCAGACTGAGAATGACCATGATGAAAATGATGAGAGCAGTGCCGAGGCCAGTGCTGAGCTTACATCCACTGGAACATATCAAGACCGCAGTGAAGAGCAGCGCATAACCGAAACGGAAAAGAATGAACGTCTGCAGAAGCGCCTACAGGTGAATATACAACACAGTCATCATGTTTATAAAAATGTTTTCATTGCCATGGCCTAGTTTCTAAAACCTATTTCCAAGAGCCTCTTAACAATCCACATTTTGAATGTCTTCCTAATCAAATACAGCTGATTCAACTCATCAGATCATAAGTAGATTTTTCAAGATTTTTCCACAGCCATATCACCCTGCAGCCCAAGACCGGTTCCCACTGAAGCTAAGCAGGGTTGAGTTGGTCAGTACCTGGATGGGAGACCTCCTGGGAAAACTAGTTTTCTGCTGGAAGAGGTGTTAGTGAGGCCAGCAGGGGGTGCTCACCCTGTGGTCTGTGTGGGTCCTAATGCCCCAGTGTAGTGATGGGGACACTATACTGTCAACAAGCACCGTCTTTCGGATGAGACATTAAACCGAGGTCCTAACTCTCTGTGGTCATTAAAAATCCCATGGCACTTCTCGTAAAGAGTAGGGGTGTAACCCCGGTGTCCTGGCCAAATACCCCCCACTGGCCCTTGTCAACCATGGCCTCCTAATAATCCCCATTCACTTGATCGGCTCTATGACTCTCTCTCCTCTCCACCTGTAGCTGGTGTGTGGTGAGCGCATACACTTGATCGGCTCTATGACTCTCTCTCCTCTCCACCTGTAGCTGGTGTGTGGTGAGCGCATACACTTGATTGTCTCTATGACTCTCTCTCCTCTCCACCTGTAGCTGGTGTGTGGTGAGCGCATACACTTGATTGTCTCTATGACTCTCTCTCCTCTCCACCTGTAGCTGGTGTGTGGTGAGCGCATACATGATTGGCTCTATGACTCTCTCTCCTCTCCACCTGTAGCTGGTGTGTGGTGGCGCATACACTTGATTGTCTCTATGACTCTCTCTCCTCTCCACCTGTAGCTGGTGTGTGGTGAGCGCATACACTTGATTGTCTCTATGACTCTCTCTCCTCTCCACCTGTAGCTGGTGTGTGGTGAGCGCATACATGATTGTCTCTATGACTCTCTCTCCTCTCCACCTGTAGCTGGTGTGTGGTGAGCATACATGATTGGCTCTATGACTCTCTCTCCTCTCCACCTGTAGCTGGTGTGTGGTGAGTGCATACATGATTGTCTCTATGACTCTCTCTCCTCTCCACCTGTAGCTGGTGTGTGGTGAGCATACATGATTGTCTCTATGACTCTCTCTCCTCTCCACCTGTAGCTGGTGTGTGGTGAGTGCATACACTTGATTGTCGGCTCTATGACTCTCTCTCCTCTCCACCTGTAGCTGGTGTGTGGTGGCGCATACACTTGATTGGCTCTATGACTCTCTCTCCTCTCCACCTGTAGCTGGTGTGTGGTGAGCGCATACACTTGATTGGCTCTATGACTCTCTCTCCTCTCCACCTGTAGCTGGTGTGTGGTGAGCGCATACACTTGATTGTCTCTATGACTCTCTCTCTCCACCTGTAGCTGGTGTGTGGTGAGCATACATGATTGTCTCTATGTCTCTCTCTCCTCTCCACCTGTAGCTGGTGTGTGGTGGCGCATACACTTGATTGTCTCTATGACTCTCTCCTCTCCACCTGTAGCTGGTGTGTGGTGGCGCATACACTTGATTGTCTCTATGACTCTCTCTCCTCTCCACCTGTAGCTGGTGTGTGGTGAGGCATACACTTGATTGTCTCTATGACTCTCTCTCCTCTCCACCTGTAGCTGGTGTGTGGTGAGCGCATACATGATTGTCTCTATGACTCTCTCTCCTCTCCACCTGTAGCTGGTGTGTGGTGAGCGCATACACTTGATTGGTCTCTATGACTCTCTCTCCTCTCCACCTGTAGCTGGTGTGTGGTGGCGCATACATGATTGTCTCTATGACTCTCTCTCCTCTCCACCTGTAGCTGGTGTGTGGTGGCGCATACATGATTGTCTCTATGACTCTCTCTCCTCTCCACCTGTAGCTGGTGTGTGGTGGCATACATGATTGTCTCTATGACTCTCTCTCCTCTCCACCTGTAGCTGGTGTGTGGTGAGCGCATACATGATTGTCTCTATGACTCTCTCTCCTCTCCACCTGTAGCTGGTGTGTGGTGGCACACTGGTGGTGGTTGAGAAGAGACCTAGACTTAAGAGACAGAACCCTGACACTAGTGCCTAGAGCATGTGATCCGGCACACTGACACCTGGTGTGTGTGGGCAGCACAAGTTTAAATCTTGCTCAAGCCATTTGATTAATTTACAAGAAAATATCTGAGTTACTTTCTTCCCATTTATTGACTGACAGCTCTCCTGTCCCCATGTTCTGTGTGAACATGATCTTACTGTAGTTCTAGACTAAATGTGAATGTGCATTAATTCATCCCACTCGCAAAAAACAGATTCAGTATTCATCAAAATGAATTAAAACAGTGAAATGCAACTCCGAATATGAAGCAAACCTGCAATAATTAAATATGTTAAATGACACAAATGTATCTAATCTAATTTTTTAACCAATGTGTTTGCTGCTGACCTTTGATCCAGTTCAACCATAATAATAAGCAAAAATGACTTTAGATAAACTAACATTGTTCTTTTATTGCTGAAGAGCGTTGAATCTTCTTCTGTGTTCTTCTGTACAGACGTGATTTACTCGTCCTTCAGTCTGAGGTTTATTCATTACACTTTTTGTTGTGAAAGGCTTTTATATTTGCTATAAATATAACTTATTGTATTAAAAACAAACAATCAAGCCCTGCTCATATTTATTCATAATTAACGCGTATATTCATAAGTAATGTAACGCATTACTTTCCATAAAAAGTAACTAAGTAATGTAATTAGTTACTTTTTTAGGGAGTAATGCAATATTGTAATGCATTACTTTTAAAAGTAACTTTCCCCAACACTGTATATCTTTGGATATTGTTGATTTAATTGATTTAATTTGGAGTGCAGTGCTTATTGTTTTATGAGAGCAGACTATAAAAAAACATTCATGAATCTGCAAAATATTTGCAGAAATAGTAACATAAAGGAATTGAATTTACTCCTATACAAGATGCAAATATACATTTCAAAGAGCAAATAATGATCAGTCCCACTGGTATGATACATATGATTTGTTAATGTCTTTGCAGGCTCTGAGCTCTGAGCTGGCAGATACTCGTGATGAAAGCAAGAAAACGGCAAATGATCTGATCCACGCCGAGAACGTGAGGTTAGGGAGGGACAAATACAAGACCTTACGGAAAATCCGACAAGGAAACACCAAACAGCGCATTGATGAATTCGAGTCCATGTGAATTCCCAGTTGGACAGAATGTCTATCTGCTAGTTACGTTAATAATCTGCTAAAGAGCACCAGAGTTTGTGTCCAAATCAGTGGCAGGTGTACTAAAGTGATCTAAGTCTTTTGAGGTGAATTAAAAAGCCTAGCATGAAGTTAAATCAAGGATGAATGCCGTGAACCTGTTGATTGTTTGAATTTAAGAAATTAGACTGTATTGAGTTCATGTGATAATTAATTATAAAGAAAGCATCATATTCTCATACCCCTTATATGTAATCTCCAATGTGCTCATAACAGTTTATAAAATAAAGAGACAAGTTTCATCCACATGATCCTGGTGTTTTGGTATGAAGTTTCCTCAGCGTTTGATATCGTCCAGACACTGTTGGTCACAGAGGATGTTAAACTGCGGTCTGAGTTTGTTTTGCTGTTTGGATATAATTATTTGTATGCGACTGGCAATAAACATCCAACTCACTGTACATGTGCACATACTCGTGCACCATTGGTTTCATCAAACAATCCTGTATCCCTTCATTTGTTCAGCTGGCTTCATGGTACATGCTTTTGGTGCATGTGGGGAGTCCAGTGAGCTCGGTCAGCGATGTGGGTGTAGTGTTTTTAAAGCTTGTCCTCAAACACTGTATAGCTCATCACATTCTGTGATGAAAAGGGAAACACACAAATCTACCGAAGATCCCAATGATATCTTCTTAAAGGTTGTGAGACAGACCTTGAATGAGAAACAGCAGTAATTTGACATGTGGATATGTGTGAAGTATTTGAGTAATACTAACATGACTGATCATGTTCTGTTAAAACTGATCAAATACTGTTACTTAATTACATTTACAGAGGGAAATAATTAGGGATGCACGACATATTATCGGACTGATATCAGAATCGGGGGGAAATGCAGTTATTTTCAAAGCTTTAATGTACTGTCAAAAAAAAATATTGTGCATCCCTAGAAGAAAAATGTACTCTATTACAATTATATATAGACTTAAAATGACAAAGTACTGATGTCATATGTGAATTTCTTTCTAAAATTGTAAAATCTTTTAAAACCTAATCAATGTTTTCTCAATAATTTAAAAATAAAATAGTACTGTGACTAAAAGGCCAATCAATCATGCTCACATCAATTAAACTTTATTTAGATTAAATAGCCAATGAATTGCATTTTACAATACAATACAATACAATACAAATTTGTATTTCTATAGCACATTTAAACAACTGCCGTTGACCAAAGTGCTTTCCAGCATCATTACATACAGTCACACAAACAAAATTCAACAACAATTCAACAAAATTCAACATTCAATTGTAAAGCCTGATCCCTCTAATCGACTCCAAATCTCTACTAAAAAGGTACGATTTCAATCTAGCATGCACAGATGGGGAAGATTTAATATGCATAGGGAGAGGGTTCCATAAACGGGGAGCAGCCCTATCACCCTTGGATTTTAATCTCGTTTTGGGAACATGAAGAATCATCTGATTCCAAGATCTCAAGTTTCTTGAATTTTGGTAAGGAATTAAAAGTTCAGCAATATATTTTGGGGAAAAGCCATGCAATGCTTTAAAAACCATCAATAAAACCTTAAATTCAATTCTAAATTCTACAGGCAACCAGTGTAAAGAAGCCAGGACTGGAGTAATTCTCTCTCTCTTCTCTGTACGAGTCAAAAATCTTGCAGCAGCATTTTGTACTAATTGAAGACGAGATAACTGACCCTGTGTAATACCTATATATACAGAATTACAGTAATCGATGCCTGATGACACAAAGGCATGAATAATAGTCTCCAGATCCCTAAAAGAAAGAATA